>JZKD02S1726165.1:312339-329250 GCA_000966675.3 Picea glauca
CAAATGGGAGAAAACCATGGAATGTTTCTTATATATATATCAAGAATTCATTCATAGGAAGCACTAACTTCCAAATTCTCCAGTTGCAAATGGAAGGATGCTACAACTCCCTATTTACAGGCTCCAACTTGAAGGAAGCTACAACACCCTAATTTCTCTAGCTCCAACCAGAAGGAGGCTACAACCCCCTGGGTTCTCCAGGTCCAACCAGAAGGTGGCTACAACCACCTATTTCTCAGGCTCCAACTTGAAGGAAGCTCCAACTCCCTGATTCTCTGGATCCAACTGGAAGGATGATACAACCCCCTTTCCTTGCCACGTCTAACCACCCTGAAATATAAGTGTAGACCAAACTGTCACTACCATAATCATTGTCGTTGATATATCAATCAACCTGTAATCAATATGTCACTAAAAACATGTCACTGTATCCAACCTGTCACATCAACTTGTCCAACTTGTCACTGAGCAGCCTGTCCAAACTGTCATTGTCACTGATACTCAACCAGATCCTCTCACATGGATCATACACCAAGGACACCTCTCAACTAGATGTCCAACATCACCAACACATGCCTCTACCAAGAATGTACCAAACCATCAATCTATACCATCAACCGTGTACCAAAATCTATACCACAACAAGTGCATCAACCATGCACCAACACCTATACCAAACCATGCATCAACCATGCACCTAAACCTATACCAAACCATGCATCAACCATACACCTCAACACCATACCATGTATCATACCATGTGCCAACCATGCACATAAACCATGTACCATATCATGCATCATACAATGTCCCAACCATGCACATCAACCATTTACATCAATCGTGTACATCAACACCATACCATGTACCAATCATGTACCATACCATGTATCAACCATGCACCATAGCAAGTGTCTCAACCATATACCATATCACTCATGATATGTCTCGATCATTCCATACACCATAACATAATCAAAATGTAACCCCCAAAACATGCATATAAACATACATGTAACTTTGTAATAGACCTAGTGTATGTGATCATAGACCTGCAAACCTTCCTCCACTTCAACAACAAGAGAATAGCATCTTCATCAAACTTTAGCTTAGTCTCACGGGACTAGTTTTTGGATTAGCCACAAACCCTAAATTTAAACAAGAATAACTATGTACTTGTAATGAATGAATCTTTGAAACATTTACCCAATATTCTTCAATTTATTCTCTGCAATTCCTCCAATTTTCAGTACTTGGAACATCCCAGAAAAAATAGAAAAAATGGTAGACCTTGCTGAGTTGTGGATTATTTTAGAGAGATAACCTTTAGAGCATTACACATGAGAAATATTTAATATATGGATCTACAAATATTACAAAACATACTAAGGACTATACCCTATCCAATGAATTTGGTCTCACTAAATTTGGATCTTCTATGAAGAAGTTATGGTTGTTTTACTCGGAACACCTGTTTGAGACCAGTCTCGGGACTAGCCAAAAACCCTATATTCCATAGAGTGTATCTCCCAAAATAAAACGAACCAGAAGCTGAACTTTATACCAAATTTAAATTTCTATTTCTTCTCAATAACCTCTAGATTTTGCTATCTGAATCATTCTAGAAACAAAGTTATAGTGAAAATGGTAAGAGGACCTGTAAATAACATACCTTAGAACAAATCCTCACAAGACTTCATCCTCCTTTGCAATTTCGACCTTATTTACTTCATATTCCCTCTGAAAAATGCCTCAAATATCCTTCATTACCTCAAATAAGAATCAATTGATCACTTATATAGATATTCAAAGAACTTGTGTGTATAAATCATGTGCTTATGAGAGACTTCTTGAGGTGTATTTATACTTTTTCTAAGTAAGCTTTTTCCTTAACTTTAGGACATGTTTCCTTAACTTTAGGACCTCTTTCGTTATCTTTAGGGATTATTTAACTTTCTTTTTAGAACCACTTTACCCTTTCATTAAATACTTGTAACCAACTAGGGGCTTCTTGACCATTTTTTGGGGCTTCCAACTTTACAAGGCCATATCTCCCTAACCATGAGGAACCACGTGGCATACCACATATCACCAGAAATGACACAACAATTAATATACATATATGAGTATATTACTTGCATTTGCACTATCCTTCATTTTCATATTACTCAATCAACTTCAGGTCCCATAGGCACACCTCCATGGCTACATGTAGACTACATCAAATGTATCCAAATAACTCACTGTCAATCTCGATCATACAAGTGTCAATCAACTATCCAACATCTCTATAATTCTCCAAGAGTTGAAATCAATCTCTAAGGGTTGACATAAATGTCCAATATCACTCTTCAAAGGTTGAAATCAATGACAACCAACTTTCGAAACCAACTATCCAAAAATATCCCCCTTTGGCATTGATGGAAATACCAACATTGATGGCAACACTTAGACATGGAAACATTCATTTTCATGCTCCCCTTGTGATCATTGCTCCTCATAAATATTTCTATATATCCCCCTTTGACATCAATGGAAAAGGTTATCTCTCCTTGGGGATGCTCCCCTTGTCTTCATGCCTCTTTTCTTTCTCTTCATCATTGACCAAATTTTAACTCCCCCTGTTGATATGTCTCCTCCTGATACTATACCTGCTCTAACAAATCCTAGGAAAAATAATATCTTCCCCTGTGGGTATGCCTCCCTATATGTATGCTACTAATATTCCTTTATGGATCTCTCTCTGATGATTTTTCTTCCCTTGAATTGTATGTAATATGTAGATCAATTTAGGGATACATTTATATGTTTCCCTTCCTCTCTTCCAGTGTTGTTTATTGTCCATTGGTGTTTCCTCCTGAATTTCAATGACATATATAAAAATCATTCAAAATTTGATTTCTTCATTTACTTGTCATGTTCACTTGACCATATTGTTCAACAATTTCCTTCTGATGATATAGCTTATGTTGATGGTTTCTCTTTCCTTTTTCTCTTTTGCCTTTCACTATTTGCCTTTTTGATTCCAACTGATTCCACTGATTCCAATTGTAAATCCACTTCTATGCATCTTATTTGACACATGCTCTTTGTATCTGCTAAGCATCTCATGAATGCATCTCTGTCCATATGTCACAAATTGTTCATAACCTTGCTACTCAATTGTCCACAATGTTGACCCATCTATCATTGTATCATTCTGAAGACTTCTCTTGAATATACTACAAATGATCATCACATGTTCTTTCTTATCATACTGAATCAAAATATATCCACTGATTTGATCTATTTTCTCATCAAACTCTACATGTCTAGAACAACATTTACTGAAGATATCCCTACCTGAATACATATGTGCAATAGAATCATAAAATTATGTCTTCCAACTAATACATGTGTGGGAACACTACTTTTCAACCGATCAATCAGTTTCTTTTTACTTCTGCTATTTGACTGCTCTGAATCTATCTCTGCAAACACTTCATACTTCTAGAAAGATGGTTCTCTGCATGGACTCCCCCTATTCAACATACATATTACCTAGGATTCTCTAAGTTGAATGTCTTAGAAAAATACCCTCTCTCATGCAGAGTAATCTTCCTCTTTGTCTATAGACTCATCATCTCTCTGAAATCTGACTTCTTTATTTCTTCCTATGGATCGATCTTATGCTATAATTCATGAAAGTACAATCTCTTGAACCTATTATTTATTCACCTGCTCTTTTTTTATTTCTCGTGCTACTACAAATCCTGTGATCTCTTGGATTTGTTCTTTATTCATCTATTCTTCTTGTTTTAATTTCTTCTCCAAACCTTCCTACATCTGGCATCTTCCTTTTTATATGTAGATTTGTCTTCATCTCATACTATTTCCAATCTTGAGAGTATGACTTTTGGATTTCCTTCATTCATATGATCTTCCTTTCCCTGTTCTTGTTTTCTTTTCCAAACCTTTTTATATCTAATATTAGTGTTCTTTCTCAAAGAAGTATCCATCATGCTTCTAAAATCATGAGCTATGTGTCCATATTTATGGCACTTGTAACATTTAATGTCATGTGGGGAAACATAATATTTTCTTGTTTGAACATTTCTTTCATAAGCCCCGCAATTTGCACCCTTATGTCCAAAGTTAGTACAATAAAAAAAATGACCATAAAATAAATTTACATACCTGGGAGTGAATGATCTTCTAAATTTGTGCCTTGGTTGATCATCATATTCTCTTCTGTGGATCTCTTCATCATGATTGATATTTTTTTGTTTCATAACAAATAGAATAATCAAACCTAAGTTGCATTATTCTTATGAATGTGTTGGATCTTGAGATCCTTCTGGATCTATGGCAAGAGATCCCTTCTCCTGCAAATACCCTTTAAATCTTAACTATTTAAACATGTGTGAGTACATACCTATGATGGCATTTGCAGGTAGTGGCACCATCTAGTAGCAGTGGTAATGATCACCAGCTCCTAAAAACTCCAAGGGTGACTGCAAGTGGTACTACGATTGATACTTCAACTAATACTGCAACTGCAATTGATACTACAACTGATTTTGAGACTGCAACTGCAACTGTAACTTAGGGTTTTATGAGGAAACCCTAATTTTTCAAACTTTAAATTTTGAAATTTTGATCCAAGGGATAGATGCGCTGAGTTGAGGCAAGTAGGCCGGTGAAGTCAGATTTCTGAAAATCCAAATTTTACCCCTTCAAACTTGATCAGCGGATTTCTGGACTGGTGCTTCTGGTTTTCTGGTACTTAGTGTTTTTTGGTACTTCTGGTACATCTGGTACTTTTGTACTTCTGGTACTCTGGTACTTCTGGTTTTCTGGTACCTGGTGAAAACTAGGGTTTCACTTTCTGGGAGATCTAGCCACTGAAAAGTTGTGTTGAGGATGCCAAAGTGATCCTTGAGGAAGGGCACACTTTTCTAGATGGTTTTGGGGATGAAATTATTCTTCAGTAAAAATCCTTAATTTTCATGTACGGTAACAATGACGTTTTTCTCTTTCTCTTGTGAAAGATGCTCTCTTCAACTTAGTGTTGATACCATGTTAAGGTTTAATCTATTATTAGGTTTCTTTTCATTTCACTAGATAACAATAGCATAGATAGGATCACTGAGAAATACACAATCACAAAAGACACATCACTTATCCTGGAAAACCCTCATGGGGGAGAAAACCCAGCAAAAACTTCCTTAATATAGATATCCAATACAATGCCAAGAGATAACTCAAACAAATACAAAAATTCATCTCCCAAGAATGTGCCTCTCTCTCTTCCTTCATCTCCAACTGCAGCTCCGAAATTGCGCTCTAATGAACAAGTGAGTGTGTGTTCAAATGAGGCGATGGCCTCTTTATTTATACAATCTGGCATGTGTGGACGAAGGTGTCTTTTCATTGGCAAGGCCAAATTCTTATTCTGGGTGGTTATAACCACCTTTAATATATTCTGGGACCAACTTCTCATTCTTCCAATTACAATTAGGGTTTGACCAATCTACAAAAGGGGATTTGGTCATTTACAATACCAGACATGATCAATTCGAAAAAGGGGATTGATCTAATGAATAATCCATCAATAATAATTAGAATACTCTTTACAGTTACAATATTTCAAAACTCCCCCTTAACAAAAAGGTTATTCTACAACAGCATCGCGTGAGAGAGAGGGAAGCATCATCAATAACATCTTGGAACACTGACTGGCATATCTATAAATCATCAGAAGTTTTTCTCATCATCAATATCATCATTCACAGCAGGGAGATGGAATGGCATCATCATCCTCATCAGCATAAGTCTAAGATAACATCATCATAATCTTCATCGTGAGGCTAAAGTAACATCATCATCTTCGGCATGAATAACATCATCATCATCATAATCATCTTCAGCAAGGAGCTGAAGTGCCATCATCATCATCATTTTTAGAAAGAAGCTGAAGTGGCATCATCATCATCAACTTCAGTAAGAAGCTAAAGTGGCATCATCATCATAAATTGCATCAAAATGGATTAGTATAACACTAATACATCATCATCATCAATAACAGCACAAGGTTGATATAACATAAAAAAAAAACAACAATATCACAGCACAAAGGTTGGAGCATCATCAACAACAACAACATCACAGCACGAAGGCTGGAGCATCATCAACATCAGCACTAGGCTGAGAGTCTTCATCATGAGGCTGGCATCACAGCATGAATTTGGCTACACAATATCATCAACATGAAGCTGGAATCACAGTACGAGGCTGGAACATCATCATAGCATGAGGCTAGCATGTCATCAGCATGAGGATGGCATCACAGTAATTAAGATTCCACATCATCACAGCAATTAAGTTGGCATCACAGTACTAGGCTTCCACATCATCACAACAATTAAGTTGGCATCACGGCACTAGGCTACCACATCATCACAACAATTAAGCTAGCACATCACAACACAACAATTAAGTTGGCAACACCACACAACAATTAAGTTGGAATCACAGCACAACAATTAACATGACAACACCAAACAATAATTAAGATGGAATCACAACACAACAATTAAGCTAGCAACACCACACAACAATTAAGCTGGAATCACAGCACAACAATTAAGCTGGCAACACCACACAACAATTAAGATGGAATCACAACACTAGGCTGGCACATCAACACAACACTACTCCCCCATTCGAGGGAGGTCCTTTCAGACTATACCAAGCTTATCTCGAAAGTGCTTAAACTTTACATGAGATAGAGGTTTGGTCAACATATCAACAACCTGTTCATTCGTGCTAACATATTGGAGTTTTATGGCTCCTCTCTGCACCATGTCATGGATGTAATGATATTGTATCTCTATGTGTTTTGACTTGTCATGGAACACGGGGTTCTTTGTCATCTTTATACAGCTCTGGTTATCACATAGGATCGTGGTTGCTTCCATCTCTAGGTTGAATAGACCAGTCAACAACTTACGAATCCATATAGCTTCACAACTAGAAGAATGCGCAACAATGTATTCTTCTTCTGTTGTACTGAGAGCAATGCTTGATTGCTTCCTACTCTTCCATGAGATCATTGTTGATCCCAAAATGAAACAGCATCCTTAAGTGCTCTTCCTATCAGAGACACTTCCAGCCCAATTTGAATCAGTGTACCCACTCAGTCTAAAGTCATGATCTCCATCATAACTAAGACTACAATCTAATGTACCCTTAAGGTACCTCATCACATGTTTTGCAGCAACTAGGTGAACATGTCTGGGTTCTACTAGAAACTGACTCAAGATGTTCATGGAAAAACAAATATATGGTCTGGTGTTTCTTAGATACATCAGCGATCCAATGATCTGTCTATACAACATGGCATCAATCAATTCTGACGAAGTGTCGACCAAAATCTTCAACTTCATTTCCATGGGTGTATTCATGGACTTGCACTCCAACATATCAAATCTCTTCAGGATTTCAACTGTATACTTCCATTGGTTAAGGAAGATCTTCTCTGTGCTCTACCAAAATTCAAGACCTAAGGATACATCATCTGCATATAGTAGTAACATCACTGGCTCATCATTCATAACCTTGAGATAAAGGTTAGAATCAACTTTACTCTTGGTAAAGCCCAAGCTCATCACGAAACTGTCAATTCTTCCATATCAAGCTCTAGGAGCTTGCTTCAACACATATAGAGATTCCTTCTGGTAGACATGAGTATTTCTATCCTCAATATTTAAATCAAAGTTTCTCATTACATTGTATCAATCTGGTACATTTTCTCAACTGCAACTCAATATGCACATCATGTGCTAGCTCTATGTGCTCTCTGCAAGGCACTATCTTTCTCACTGATTCAGAGTATGTCCTCTACTCTCTCTTCAACTATTCCTTTTGGAATCTGGGACTCTGCACCTGTAGCTTCTCTGAGGCTGAGAATGACTACTTCATTCTCACTGTGGCTACTAAAATTTGAGAGTAACTCCTCTTATTATATCACGGCAACAATTTCATCTGAAACTGAGAGTGGCTCAATAACTAATACTGAAGATAGCTCTTCTTCTTTCATGGAGGTAATGCTATCTTTTATCATAGTCATGTTTCCATGACCCAACTAATGTACTGCACCAACTTCCACTCAATTTTAAATATGGGGATTGCTTCCCTTGCATATCATACTATATATGAATCATGGTTTTTCTAGTTGTCTTCATAAATACTAGAACTATTTCTTCAATAAGTGTCTCGTCATAGTTTTTTCCCTTTTGCTGGGAGAATCCTCTAGAAACACATCAGGCTTTGTACATCTGCAACATGCTTGATCTGTATAGATCAATCTTGGAAATCAATATTGACTTCTCTTCTAGTATCAAAGAAGAATCGATATCCTAGTCTTTCTGACTGGCTTCCTTCTCTGTTACTGAAACAAGGGAATATTCCCAGGATATTTCATATCTCCTAGAAGTTTCTGAAGCTACGATCTAGTCTTCTCATAGCATATGTCTCCCAGTCTTAGAAGTTGTCTCTTCATCTAATCCTTTATGAGATCAGGCTTACTCTCAATTTCTTCTGAGTCTATAAGGACTTCATCATTTCGTACAGGGTATACTTGGTGTTGAATACCAAGTCTAAATATGAAGGACCGATTCATGCTTCAAACGAGTTCTACTTCCTGTCAAAGTGGCTTTATTATCCTTTGAACAAGTCTACTATGACTTATTTTCTCTAATGTTCGGTCATCTTTGGAGCTTTCTTCTCCTTACAATAGTTTATTCTTTGTCTTATTTGATACATGAGTGTATATGGTCATGTACATAGTCTGCTTCGTGTCTCATATAATATGTTTCCTTCAACAACCTTCACTGTATCTTTCTCGGGGTTATCACCTGTGACCTGAAACAAGGTCAACAAAATAGCAAGCAAAAGTAATACTCTTTTGATAATAGTAATTAAATAAATAGCATGAAAAATCATCACAGTAGCTTCTTTAGAGCTATCACTTGTGACCTGTCTGAGGCAAAGATCAAGAGTAAGAAGTACAATACGAAATGAGGTCAACACTCTTATAGTNGTAAAAGGAGGTTGCCCCCTTGAAGAGGCTTATTATCTGAAATTATCTCTTTTTCAAGGCGTTGAGTACTTTTTCTGAGGCTTTTCTATGCTATATTGATATTTGGTTCTTAACAAGTTTTGTGCTTCTGATATCTGTTATCTCCCCTCATTCAGCCTGACTGCTTCTCTGCATCCCTCCAAGATATTATTTTTCTCTTATTTTAATCTTTCGACCCAACTTCCTTCTTTCAACACCTTCTTCCATCTCCTTGCTGATTCTTTTGAAATAGCTCCATGTAATTTGAACAAGTGTTTGTCGAAGATAGGGGTCGGGTTGAATGAAGCCTCCACCAATGAACATGTTGGAGTATTTGTTCCTGTGGTTCTAATGGTAGTCATGGATGCCTTACTTTTCTTTATTTTTTCTACAAATTTGGATGACTGATCATCTTTTTTTACCGTCTTTTGTGTTGTCGAGATGCTCTGTTCACTTGTTTCATATTTTTCTTCCTCCTCCCGTTGGTGTTTTTTCACCTCCATATC
The DNA here is from genome assembly GCA_000966675.3 of Picea glauca. Taxonomy (NCBI): domain Eukaryota; kingdom Viridiplantae; phylum Streptophyta; class Pinopsida; order Pinales; family Pinaceae; genus Picea; species Picea glauca. The sequence continues at coordinate 321,946 of JZKD02S1726165.1, forward strand.
CTATTTGTCCTATAGTTATGGCCCTTTTGTGTTAATTTTATAATCATCAATAGTATTTACCTCAAGTAAGGGCCTTTTGGTTTGGATAGTTTCAAATTTCTATGTTTGTATGCTTGGTATGTTAGTTTCTAGCTCTGCTTCTTTAGTATTCTAACCGACTTCGGCCGGATCTGTCCCAGTTGTCCGCAATACTTATTCTTGTTGATCCAATGCATCGAATGGATGGACTGCATGTTTTTGTGTTGAAATGGTCAGGTCACCGACTTTTACTGCTTCAACTGGATGTTTTAGTGACATCAATTTTCTAGTCAATTGTTTCATATGTATCAACTTTGTGTCAATTTCTTCAACTGATTCTTTCTTATCCATGTTGATCGTTTCTATATCGACTGGTTGATCTAACTCTATTTCTTCAAATGACTCTTTGATTATGAATTGCCTCTTCTTTTTCTTTGTTGGAATTTATTTTATGATCGGGACCAGCTCTGCTAGAGGTGACTCCCTGATGAGGTATATTGTAACATCATGTGTCCTTTTCTTACTTGGTGTTTCTTTTGGCCTTATTTCCCATTATGTTATTTTCCTAGGGAAAGATTTGGAGTTACAACTGTCATGGCTTGTAAGTATTCGACAAATGGAACTATGTAAAGAGCGGCTTCTCTTTCTTCTTCTTTCTCCCCATCAGTCAATATAAATATTATAGGCACCCATGTGATTTATCTTTCCATTTCTGTGAATATTTCTTCCACTGTCAGTCAGTAATGTAGTTATTTTGTTTTTGGCGCCGATGCGACTTCACACCACAGATTTGTGTAGTCAATGTCAAGTTGAATATTGAAAGATGTTGGAAGTGCTTGACGGAGTGCTTTCTCGACTTGCCATCTGTGGGTACTATATTTCAATCCTACAGACCATAATCAAAATATCTCTTCTAATGGAAGTGAGTTTGATGTATCTATTGGATTTGACGAGAAGACTCTATACCTCTCAATTGTTGGCATTTTCTTAGATGTGAATGTTGTTTCTCCAGTAGGCCCATATTTTTCCATTGCTATCCAGATTAGCAATGAAGGAAAATTGATGGCTCAACTTGAATCATGAACTTCCTTGCAATTGGTTTTGAGCATATCGGCCAAGTGTTCCGCCCAATTGAAGCTTTCTGCATTATGATAAACTTGATCTATTTCCTAGACCATTTTCATCTTTACATCGGACGCCCAACCCGCTGGTATGAAGAAAAAATAAATTATGATGGCAGTCCAACGGGCTCTTGGGTCGATAATTTTGTTGAACAACAATTGCTTAGATTTTTTGGTTGTTGCCGGCCCCATCAAAAACTGCATCCAGTCATTAGTGTTGGTTGACTTGGGTACCTTGGCCCCTGCTCTTGGGATGCCCAAGATTCGGTAGAGGAGTCTGTTGGTTCTTGCTATTGGCTGATCCAACAAGAGGTATCCTTGATGATACTGACTAAAAATGACTTTTTTTGCTTCTTCTTTCCATTGACCCATGTCAGCTACTTGCAAGGTGCCAAGGATATGTCAGTTTCCTTCTTTTCCCAAGAATTCGATTTCTTCTTTCCAGCTTCCTGCATTGCCCACTCTGTGAAATTTATCCAGTGCTTGCTCCAATATGCTTCCTCCATCTTCGATAGTGGAATATTTACCATCCATATTTGCAATGGCGTCGCGGTAGCTCTGTCAAAAACTTGTCTCATTCTTGAACCTTTTGGTGTGCTACCGACTTGACCTCTCATCCTTAGCATTTGTTGATCCTAGTTACTAGTTTCTGGAAAAGTTGGTGAATTTACAAGTTCAGTCGACTATGCGCTCTACTATATACTTAGTTGTGGAGAAAAAAATAAAATGAGCCAAAGTAATCTACTTCTTCCAAATTTATAGCAAGTGGAAAGAGCGTCGGGTTCAATGTGTCCATTTGTCCTCGTATTTCCCATTCTTTCATCATAAATATTAGTGGTACGAGTGAGTTGAGCGAGTGGATGTTTAATTCATTTATCAGTTGGTATTTGTGTATGTCTCATCGACCATTAATTGTAATATATTATTGTTGAATGTTGCGCGTATCAGTGTATTCAAAGGTTGTGTGAACAACTGTACAATGGTCATTTCCATCATTAATTCTCTCGTCATCTTTTACCTATCTCGAATTAAATGCTCCTTCTCTGTCAATGTCAGTTTTTTCTCGGTCGACATTGTCCTAGACTCGACTGACAAGATCTCCTCTATTGATACGTGGTCGATACATGGGCCGACCGATGGTTATTTTTGATCCATCTTTATTACTAGACTGACTTAGTCAATGTTGGTGATGGCTTGTTTGCTCGTTCATTTTTCTAACTTTGACTGATTTTGAATGATGTCGTCTTTTGTCATGCCAATTTGATTTGTGTTCTCTTGGTATGTTCTCATATGACCTAGGCTTGCCTGATCTATGCTCTCTTGACCCATTCTCACTTTCTCTCGGCGTGATCCTTTCGCTTGATTCTCTTCTTATGATTATTTGTCTTAAGTCGGTCGAAGGTGTAGAATGTTGAGAATATCTTCTGCTACTTTGTCTCGGGATCGACCAAGGGATGCTTTCTCTTTCCATTTTACTTTATTACTGATTTTCTTCGTTGTTATGGTTTTTCTTTAAATACTTTACGTTTTCTATTTTCTATACCTGAATTTGTCTAACTATTTTTTTTTATTAATTTTAAGTAGGGTTTATTTATCATAAGTATGATTAGTCGGTTTAGTCGGTTCCTGTTGGCAACTCCCTGCTATATTTTTCCAACAGGGTTTTTTTCTTTTATACTTGATACTTTTTTAAATGGGCACCATTAATTACTTTCTTAAATGGTTTCCCCAATAATGTTCTAAGTTGGACTACTCCATTCAGTCAAATATCTTCCACCACATAAGGCACCAACCATGTTGTTTCCTATTTTATAGGTTTTCCTTTTATGCGACTGTCATACAGTAAGACTAAGTCTCCCTCTTTTATATCCTTTTTCTTTATGTGACGATCGTGCCACGCTTTTTGTTGTTTCTTCTGAACCTCTTGGTGATGGATCTCTATTAGCCTTTCTTATTCCAGCTTGTTTAGTTGGTATAGTCGGTCGTTCATATTTTTTCTCTCATCAATTTTTGCTACAACTACAACCTTGTCGGAATTGGTCCAAAATTGTAAAGGGATAACAGCTTCCTGGCCGTAGACTAGCTTGAATGGAGTTTTCTCAATCGATATTTTGAATGTTGATCTATATGCCAGAGGATTGCAATAATCTTTTCATCCTAGTCATCTTTATTTATGCCATAAATCTTTGTAATTCTTTTGTTCAATGATTAATTAAAGAATTTGACTACCCTGTTTTCTTGTGGGTGATAAGATGTCGTTTTTCTATGGTTGATTAATTTTTTTCTAGTAGAACTTTAATTGTTTCATTCACAAAGAGAATTCCCTGGTCACTGATTAATGTTAGAGGACAGTCAAACCTTCTAATTATGTTCTTGTAGATAAATTTAGTTTCTACCTCTTTGGTACAATATTCGACTGGCTCATCTTTTGCCCACTTGGTCACATATTTGACTGCATTAATGATATACTTTACCCCAGTTATTGTTTTCGTTTGTGGAAATGACCCGACAAAGTCGATAGCCCGAATTTCGAAAGCTTGATTGGAGTTTATTGAACTTAGTGCCATTTCATTTTTCCACAAAGGTCGTCCAAGCCTCTAAAAACTATCACATTTTTTTACTTGATCCTGACAGTCTTTATGAAAAGTTGACCACCACATGCCTACTTGTAGTACCTTTTTGGCTATCGTGCCAACCTGAAAATGTCCCACGATTGCTCATGCATGGGCTTCATTGATTATGTCCTCCCGTTCATGTTCTGGAACACCTCTTCTTAAAACATCATCCATTCCCATTTTGTATAAGTATTTGTTAATGATTGTGAACGATGCAATTTTCATGGCTAGAACTTTCTTTTTGTTTGTTCGAAGGTCCTCAGGGAATTTTCCTTCTTCTAAGAAATTGGAAATATCTTCTAAATCTTTAGGGGTAGCTTTGACTCTAAATAAATGTGCATCTGGAAAGTCATCGTCGATGCCTATTGGATCTTCTCTTGGTTCTATTCGTGAAAGGTGATCAGGTTGGACATTATTTTTCCCCGATCATATGATTATGTTGAATTCAAATTCCCAAAATAATAGTAACCAATGAAAAAAAAATCCTTTAAGAATTGGTTTATTGACCAAGTATTTCAATGATTGATGGTCTGTAAATAGTGATAGAACTTTTGTAGAGAAAAAATCATTGATAGGGATTCCCTCTCCATAGTCAAATAGTTTCTTTATGCCATATCCATTTTTCGACTTGCATACGCAATTGGATGATCCATTGTGTCATCGTATGGCTAAGCTAAAACCGACCCAACAGCTACATTGGATGCATCGACATGGACATGAAATTTTCTCGACCAGTATAGAAATTTGAGAATCGGTCTTGCGACCAACTTCTTATTTAAAAATTTGAAGGATTCTAGGCAGTCTTGGCTCCATTTGAATTCAACATCTTTTCATAAAAGCTCATCCATTGGGAAGGTGATGTTCGAGTAGTGGTTTATAAGATTCCTATAATATCCAGTATGACCCAATATAATTTTGATTTGTTTTTTATTCATGGGTGGTTTTAGATCAAGGATCATATTAATCTTAGCCATTTCGACCTTTACCCCATATTTGCATACCACATGTCCTAGAAGGATTCCAATAGGTGTAGAAAATATACATTTCTTGTTGTTTAATGATAGTTGAATCTGTATGCAGTGTTCTAGCATAAGTCAAATCCATTGTATGTGATTTTTAAATAGATAATATATTGTCCAGTCGTCGAAGTATACAGCCATGGTTTTGTATATATACTCTTGAAATGCTTTAAACACTATTCTCAAAAAACCTGTTGGCACATTCTTTGGTCCGAAAGGCATTACTTTGTAAGCGAAAGATCCAAATTGTGACACCAATGTTGTTTTTTCTTGATCTTCTTTTGCAATTGGTACCTGTTTATAACCTGAGAACCCATCAGTGAATGAATAGAATTCGTGACTAGTGACTTCATTGATGATTTCATCTGCACAGGGGTGGGGAATGGATCTGTAACAGTCTATTTGTTGAGTCCCTACAAATCGACACAAATTCTCAAATTTTTAGGATCATGTTTATTTGGTTGCACCACCATGGCGATTTCCCATTCTGCCTTGTCGATGGGATAAATAATGCCTTCTTGTAGCATTCCCTTGATCTCTTTTTTAACGATCGATTTATATTTATGTGCTAACTTGTACGGCCATTTTTTATTGGATTTTCTCCTAGAATAAGTTCAATCTTCATTTCACCCATTTCCTCTATAATTCCTTTCAAATCCTTGTAGTCACATGAAAAAACATCTTGATACTCTTGTAGTATATTGACTATGTTGGTTGTTTACTTTTGAGACCAATAATCACCTATTCTTACCATTTTTGGTCTATCATCATTTGATATGTAGAACTCCTTTGTTTTCATTTATGCATCCATCAATTCTGGTGGCTTAGCTTCATCGAGATGGCGTTCTCCTTCTTTAATTTTTGTAAAAACATTTGGGAAGTCGAGTTGTTCCTAGTATTCTTTTTGTTCTGTGGCTATACTTAATACTGACTTCAATTGATTCTGCATTGTCGGATGGTCTTTCTTCCACTAGAATCTTTTTTTTGGCCATTTTATATTCTCCATGTCGATCCTTCGTGCAATCAAGATTTTTGTTTTCTACCAACACAAAATTTCAAGTCGATGTCGATCCTAACCAAAATATTTTCTTTTTCTTTCTGTACAACTGGTGAGGAATTTTCTAGAAAGCTTTTTATTTTTGTGCCGCATCTTTTAAGTGTGCTTATTTTGGATTGAATTCAAAGTCTTGTATAAAATTTTCTTTTAATTTCAACCTAGCTTGATGTATGGCGGCAAGCTTCTTCAATCTTATACCATTTTTTTGGTATGTCGTCTAATGTACTTGGAAACATATGGGGCCATACCCTTTCATCCTTATATCCTATTTTTCTCCACTCTCTTTCACAACGTTGAATGTGTTATACTGATTCGTAGTCGAGTTTGAATGTGGGAATATCTACATCTTTGGATAATTTCTTGTCTTTGAATATTTCAATAAAGTATGTCGATACAGTTGTCCACGTTTGTAGTCTAGGGGGATGTGTTTCCCACCATCTTGAAACTTGGCCTATGAATGTTTCCACAAGGCTCTATGTCCTCCCTTGTTCTCCTATGGACTTTTCCACTTCTTCGACATGGGTCGAAGGTGCATACCATTTTTTGTATAGTAAGGGTTTGCTTGTTTGATTGTCGGTCGATATAAGAGTGGGAGTTTGTCGAGTTATATTTTCGTATACTTTTGGTACATCCTGGATTAAGTAGCCTATCTTAATATGTTTCTTTGGAATAATTTCAATAGACCAATAGTATTTTGTGTGTGCTTTGTAATTTTCAATTTTCGAGTTGTATAAGGTGAAGTCAGAATTATGCCCGACCAACATGGGAGATTCTCTCAAAATTTCTCCTTCTGCGGTTAGTTCTATATAATATTTTTGTGCATTATTTATATGATATAGGCATATGGATTCTTGATCTTCATCCCATGACTCCATCCATGGTTTTCCTTCCTTTGGATCCATGAGAATAATTATTTTTCTCCCACTTCCTTTCAATTTAATTCTATCTCTTTCCAGGGAGATAGTTTCTTTCATTCATCGACCCCATGGCCGATTGACAAGAGCTGCATATGTTGGAATTCCTTTGACAAGTTCGATCACTTCAAATTCGAATGAAGTCAATATTCCCATAATTTGAGTGTAGACATTTCTCAATATTCCAATTAGTTCTATTAGTCTATGATCGAATTTAAGATAATTCAGTGTGGGTGTTAGGTTGGGTTGACCCATTCCTATCCATGTTTAGCATGGTAGGATATTGACTTGCAAACCAAAATCAATGACCACCTAATTGACCATCATTCCCTCAATCTCCAAGTTGACTCGTGGATCGTAATATTTGTTGTTATAAGAGAGGTGGTTTGCATCCTTGGCCGGTTTTTGACCATCTTTGTATTCCTACAATATGTTGGGTAGATCCAACAATGTTAAGGTCCTAACCCGCACATAGGTATATTAATGTATTCGGATGTAATAAAGGTCAATATTAATAAGACCTTTCAATAAAATAGAATAAGGCGGATGTAAGAAGACCTA
>JZKD02S1726165.1:329260-364913 GCA_000966675.3 Picea glauca
AGGAGACTAGGAGGTATAATTACAACTAATGGCCTAAAGCCGACATAAATAAAATAAAATTACTAATATAATATGCCCCAATTAATGGGTAATGAGCCAATATTAGGGCTTAACAAAACCCCCTATAAGGATTTAAAGAATTGATTGACAGAATGATCAAAACCAACACAAACTACCAACAACAAGTAGAGGCTCTGACGAAAGAAAAAGAAAAATTCAAACAACAATGCAACTTAGCCATCAAAGAAATCCAAAAAGATCAGGAGAGGATGGACAAAACCTTAAAAAAAAAATGAAATAATCTGAAGGGTTTCAAGCAGAACATACATAAATTAACCAAACAAGCTAGCACACTAAACTCTATGGTAAGTGAACAGTTGACTCATTTTGCAGACGCATTCAGTAAATGTCAGATACAAAAGGTTGCAGTCGACAATATAGAAATGAAAAGAAACTTGGCTATGGATAACAAAATAAAATAAGTTCTCACCACATAGCTAGAAAAAGAAAGAGAAACAGAGAAAAAACTATCATAGCAGGAGCAGGAATGGCAAAAGGAGGGACACAGAGTGCATTTGGAAACTAACCAAGAAACCAATCGCCTCAACCATCTCATATGTGAAATTTAGGCCACAAAACAACAATTCGACCAATAGTAGGGAACATCTCAACCATAAAGTATAACAAAGAAAGTCGACTTGATTTCCCAGTCAAAAATTCTAAATCTCAAAGTGCAGTAGGCGATCAGCACATGATGTGACTTTATTCAACAAACAAAGCAATCATCCTCTAGTATTATTCATACCACCTTCAAAGTCAGCACAAAAAGAGGAAAGAACAAGGATGTTGATGAAACCAATAGAGGAAATCCAAGAAAAACAGATCAGTTGGAAGAAGTACCTTAAGTCAAATGAACATATAAAACTTTTGTCTCCTCTTTAGGGATGATTTTAAGGATGGAAATTTATTTTAAAATGTAGAAACCTTGGCGAATCCTACTAATCCTTCGTATGAAAACAATAAATGTTTGGCGATATTTTTGTAAAAATATTCAAATTTATAAGGATTTTACATAGTTTTTATAAAATTTTGGCGATTTTTAAGGTAAAATAATTTTATCCTATAAAATTTGGGCGAATCATTTTTAAAATAGAGAAACTTTTTTTTGGAAAAACCATGGAAAAATAGCCCATGAGAGAAATTTAGCCCCTAAAATCATCCATGCTCCTCTTCTTACATGTTTCTCTTTCTCTCTTCATAATCTACTTCTCCATATTGTAATATTGTAATCAAAGAATGGAAAAATTATTTCGTATAACTCCCACTTTCTCGGGACGAGCAAGGAATTGAGGTGGGGGGAGATGTTAGGGGCTAGTCAACCTTGTCGACTAGATCCGACGGTCGACTAAGAACCTTTCGGTCGTCTTCCGTAGTTAGAAATAATGCTATAGTGGGAAAACCCCACTACAGACTACACTAGGGTTCTAAAGTGCAGGTAGAGCTAAACATATAAAGTCTCCTACTTTTAACAACTACCCCGACAATACCCCACATTCATGCATAAAGTACAAAGTATAAGGATCCAATAGTCTTACCTTAAACTCTGCGTCCGGTGTTGATCCCTTTGCGTTCGGTTGTTCCTCGACTGCAAATCTCCTCCCAAGGCTGACCTGCATTCACCAAAAGACAAACAAGAAGCTACGAACATGCATTATATATATGAATTAGTGGGTTAGATGTCATAACAAAATGTAAATCAAACATAAAGATTGAACACATCATATGGCAGGACAAAAAAATTACTTCTTTATATTAATCTCACATAGTCACTTACAAAATGAGATCCGAGACTACTCCTCGAACCTGGTCCTGGGCTCTTCTTCACCAAGCTCCAACTACTTCAACGTATCTTTCTCCTCTTCAGCTCTCTCTAGGAAATGTATTAGGCTAGTAATGGAGGAAAAAGGCTAGAATAGGGAATTCTGGCTCAAATCTCACAATGTGTCTACAAATTCTTGGGGCAAGGGGGGATTGTGAAATGGGTAGAGTTTCACTGCTTTCATGCTTCTTTCAGGAATGGGACCCCAACACCTTCTTTTATATGCCAAAATATAGTTATTCGGTTGGGTGATGGGCTATGGGTGGTCAATTGGTTAGGAAACTACCCAAAAGCCCGTATTTCCTTGCAACTTTTTATTTTTTGCAACTTTTATGGGTATACGCGGGTTGTAATGGTGTAGCTAGCATACGTACGTGAGATGTAGTGGTGAAACAAGCATGTGTATGTGGGAAGTAATGGTGCAGGGCACATACATCTTCAAAAATAGTGTTTTTTAAGAAGAGCTTTCAGTGATAGCTTGGAAAAAATAGCAAGTAAGATGGCTTGATGCTAGGTATGCATGTAAGGTGCAATTTAGGGTTATAACAAATAGAGGTCGGTTAGAGTATTTATTAACCGACCGACCTATACAGTTAAGTAGTTACAACTCAGTGCCTAAAAGAGGTATAAATTGACAAGCACATGAAAGCTCAAATAACTTCATGTGAGAGGTTGTATGTAATTGTGTTGTACTATTCTATTATATAATAAACAGACTGTTCTTTGGGCTCTCATTACTTGTGTATGTCTTTACCTATGTCTATGTGTATGTATGTATCTCTATGATGTCTATGTAAGGATCTATTGGTGACTCTCCCTACGTTTCCCTAGATTACAATAGTTGGTATTTAAGTTTAATAGATTGAAGGTTAATTGAACTTGCAATAAGGCTATAAATTAGGGTGATAATCCTGCTTATATTTTCTTAGCTAGGAAATATTCAAAAAAATGTTGTGAATAGGGATTCCATTTATTTTACTCAATATACGGAAGTGTTGAAATATTATGACTGCAAAGAGTATTCTAATTATTATTGATGTATTATTCATTAGATTAATCCCCTTTTGTGGATTGATCATGTCGGGTATTGTAAATGACCAAATCCCCTTTTGCAGATTGGTCAAGCCCTAATTGTAATAGGAAGAATGAGAAGTCAGTCCCATAATATATTAAAGGTGGTTATAACCACCCAGAATAAGAAGTCGTCCCTGCAAGTGAAAAGACACGTCCATCCACACGTGCCAGATTGTATAAATAAAGAGGCTAGCACTTCATTTGAACACACACTCACTTGTTCATTAGAGTGCAAGTTCGGAGCTGCAGTTGGAGAAGAAGGAAGAGAGTGAGAGGCACATTCTTGGGAGAGGAATTTTTGTATTTGTTTGATTTATCTCTTGTCATTGTATTGGCTATCTATATTAAGGAAGTTTTTGTTGGGTTTTCTCCCCCATGAGGGTTTCCCAGGATAAATGATGTGTCTCTTGTGATTGTGTATTTCTCAGTGACCCTATCTATGATATTGTTATCTAGTGAAATGAAAAGAAACCTAATAATAGCATAAAACTTAACATGGTATCAGAGCTAAGCTGAAGAGAGAATCTTTCACAAGAGAAAGAGAAAAATGTCATTGTTGCCGTACATGAAAATTATGGATTTTTATTGAAGAAGAATCTCAACCCCAAAACCATCTAGAAAAGTGTACCCTTCCTCAAGGATCACTTTGGCATCCTCAGTGCAAATTTTCAGTGGCTAGATCTCTCGGAAAGTGAAACCCTAGTTTTCACCAGGTACCAGAAAACCAGAAGTACCAGAGTACTAGAAGTACCAGAAGTACCAAAAAACCAGAAGTATGAGAAAACCAGAAGCACCAATCCAGAAATCTGCTGATCAAGTTTGAAGGGGTAAAATTTGGATTTTCAGAAATTTGACTGCACCAACTTACTCGCCTCAGCTGAGCGCATCTATCCCCTAGATCAGAATTTCAAAATTTGAAGTTTGAAAAATTAGGGTTTTCTCATAAAACCTTAAGTTACAGTTGCAATTGCAGTCTCAGAATTAGTTGCAGTATCGATTGCAGTTGCAGTGTTAGTTGAAGTATCAACCATAGTACTAGTTGCATTCACCCTTGAAGTTTTTAAGAGTTGGTGATCATTACCGCTTCTACCAGATGGTGCCACTACCTACAAATGTCATCAAAGGAATGTACTCACACACATTTAAATGGTTAATATTTAAAGGTATTTTTAGGAGAAGGGATCTCTAGCCATAGATCCAGAAGGATCTCAAGATCCAACACATTCAGAAAAGTAATGCAACTTAGGTTTGATTATTCTATTTGTTATGACATTATTTTGATCAATGTTGCATGTTCAAGCTATGACCATGATACTAAACTTTGGTCAAAATATTAGATGGATTAAAGTAGAGATCATAGAGTTTATTCTCTAACCCAACCTTCTGTCAAGATAGCATATTGTCCTAGTACAAAACACAGGTTGAAGAAAGAACTTGTCATCTTGAGTGAAGGAGACTTGGAAGAAAAGAAACACACTCATTCTTGAGAACAAAACTCCAGGTTCCAGGTTTGACTGATTAAGTTGATAAGATTCAAAACGTGCAAGTGTCAAGAAAACACTATAGTTGTGGTAGCAGTGTTTGAAAAGTATTATGCTTCGTAGCAAGTGAGGATATTGAGATAAATGCTTAATGTAATCATTTGCCTGATACAACTAATATATCCTCTAGGAGAAACCTCATGTGTTAGTTCTAGGTTGCCATGGAGGAATGTTTGATCACAACACTATAAGAGTGTTGACCTCATTTCGTATTGTACTTCTTACTCTTGATCTTTGCCTCAGACAGGTCACAAGTGATAGCTCTAAAGAAGCTACTGTGATGATTTTTCATGCTATTTCTTTAATTACTATTATCAAAAGAGTATTACTTTTGCTTGCTATTTTGTTGACCTTGTTTTAGGTCACAGGTGATAACCCTGAGAAAGCTACAGTGAAGGCTGTTGAAGGAAACATATTATATGAGACATGAAGCAAGCTATGTACATGACCATATACACTCATGTACCAAAGAAGATGAAGAATAAACTATTGTAAGGAGAAGAAGGCTCCAAAGATGACCAAACATTAGAGAAAATAACTCACAGTAGACCTGTTCAAAGGATAATGAAGCCACTTTGATAGGAAGTAGAACTTGTTTGAAGCATGAATCGGTCCTTCATATATAGACTTGGTATTCAACACCAAGTATACCCTGTACGAAATGATGAAGTCCTTGTAGACTCAGAAGAAATTGAGGGTAAGCCTGATCTCAGAAATTGAGGGTAAGCCAGTCAGAAAGACTAGGATATGGATTCTTCTTTGATACTAGAAGAGAAGTCAATATTGATTTCCAAGATTGATCTATACAGATCAAGCATGTTGCAGATGTACAAAGCCTGTTGCGTGTCTAGAGGATTCTCCCAGCAAAAGGGAAAAAACTATGACGAGACACTTATTGAAGAAATAGTTCCAGTATTTATGAAGACAACTAGAAAAACCATGATTCATATATAGTATGATATGCAGGGGAAGCAATCCCCATATTTAAAATTGAGTGGCAGTGGGTGCAGTACATTAGTTGGGTCATGGAAACATGACTATGATAAAAGATAGCGTTACCTCCATGAAAGAAGAAGAGCTATCTTCAGTATTAGTTATTGAGCCACTCTCAGTTTCAGATGAAACTGTTGCCATGATATAATAAGAGGAGTTACTCTCAAATTTTAGCAGCCACAGTGAGAATGAAGTAGTCATTCTTAGCCTCAGAGAAGCTGCAAGTGCAGAGTCCCAGATTCCAAAAGGAACAGTTGAAGAGAGAGTAGAGGACATACTCTGAATCAATGAGAAAGATAGTGCCTTGCAGAGAGCACATAGAGCTAGCACATGATGTGCATATTGAGTTGCAGTTGAGCAAATGTACCAGATTGATACAATGTAATGAGAAACTTTGATTTAAAGATTGAAGATAGAAATACTCATGTCTACCAGAAGCAATCTCTATACGTGTTGAAGCAAGCTCCTAGAGCTTGATATGGAAGAATTGACAGGTTCGTGATGAGCTTGGGATTTACCAAGAGTAAATTTGATTCTAACCTTTATCTCAAGGTTATGAATGGTGAGCCAGTGATGTTACTACTATATGTAGATGATGTATCCTTAGGTCTTGAATTTTGGTAGAGCATAGAGAAGATCTTCCTTAACCAATGGAAGTATGCAGTTGAAATCCTGAAGAGATTTGATATGTTGGAGTGCAAGTCCATGAATACACCCATGGAAATGAAGTTGAAGCTTTTGGTCAACACTTCGTCAGAATTGATTGATGCCATGTTGTATAGACAGATCATTGGATCACTGATGTATCTGAGAAACACCAGACCATATATTTGTTTTTCCATGAACACCTTGAGTCAGTTTCTGGTAGAACCCAGACATGTTCACCTAGTTGCTACAAAACATGTGATGAGGTACCTTAAGGGTACATTATATTGTAGTCTTAGTTATGATGGAGATCATGACTTTAGACTGAGCGGGTACACTGATTCAGATTGGGCTGGAAGTGTCTCTGATAGGAAGAGCACTTAAGGATGCTGTTTTAGTTTGGGATCAACAATGATCTCATGGAAGAGTAGGAAGCAATCAAGCATTGATCTCAGTACAACAGAAGAAGAATACATTGCTGTGCGTTCTTCCAGTTGTAAAGCTATATGGCTTCATAAGCTGTTGACTGGTCTATTCAACCTAGAGATGGAAGCAACCATGATCCTATGTGATAACCGGAGCTGTATAAATATGACAAAGAACCTTGTGTTCCATGACAAGTCAAAACTCATAGAGATCCGATATCATTACATCCGTGACATGGTGCAGAGAGGAGCCATAAAACTCCAATATGTTATCACGAATGAACAAGTTGTTGATATGTTGACCAAACCTCTATCTCGTGTAAAGTTTAAGCACTTTCGAGATAAGCTTGGTATAGTCTGAAAGGACCTCCCTCGAATGGGGGAGTAGTGTTGTGTTGATGTGCCAGCCTAGTGTTGTGATTCCATCTTAATTGCTGTGTGGTGTTGCCATCTTAATTGCTGTGTTGTGATTCCAGATTAATTGCTGTGTGGTGTTGCTAGCTTAATTGTTGTGTTGTGATTCCATTTTAATTATTGTTTGGTGTTGCCATCTTAATTGCTGTGCTGTGATTCCAACTTAATTGCTGTGTGGTGTTGCTAGCTTAATTGTTGTGTTGTGATGTGCCAGCTTAATTGTTGTGATGATGTGGTAGCCTAGTGCCGTGATGCCAACTTAATTGTTGTGATGATGTGGAAGCCTAGTACTGTGATGCCAACTTAATTGTTGTGATGATGTGGCATCTTAATTGATGTGATGCCATCCTTGTGCTGATGACATGCTAGCCTCATGCTACGATGATGTTCCAGCCTCGTACTGTGATGCCAGCTTCATGCTGATGATATTGTGTAGCCAGATTCATGCTGTGATGCCAGCCTCATGATGAAGACTCTCAACCTAGTGCTGATGTTGATGATGCTCCAACCTTCGTGCTGTGATGTTGTTGTTGTTGATGATGCTCCAACCTTTGTGCTGTGATATTGCTATTTTTTTTTATGTTATATCAACCTTGTGCTGTTATTGATGATGATGATGTATTAGTGTTATACTAATCCATGTTGATGCAATTTATGATGATGATGCCACTTTAGCTTCTTACTGAAGTTGATGATGATGATGCCACTTCAGCTTCTTGCTAAAAATGATGATGATGATGGCACTTCAGCTCCTTGTTGAAGATGATTATGATGATGATGATGTTATTCATGCCGAAGATGATGATGTTACTTTAGCCTCACGATGAAGATTATGATGATGTTACCTTAGACTCATGCTGATGAGGATGATGATGCCATTCCATCTCCCTGCTGTGAATGATGATATTGACGATGAGAAAAACTTCCTATGATTTATAGATATGCCAGTCAGTGTTCCAAGATGTTGTTGATGATGCTGCCCTCTCTCTCACGCGATGCTGTTGTAGAATACCCTTTTTGTTAAGGGGGAGTTTTGAAATATTGTAATTGCAAAGAGTATTCTAATTATTGTTGATGGATTATTCATTAGATCAATCCCCTTTTTCGGATTGATCATGTCAGGTATTGTAAATGACCAAATCCCCTTTTGTAGATTGGTCAAACCCTAATTGTAATAGGAAGAATGAGAAGTCAGTCCCAGAATATATTAAAGGTGGTTATAACCACCCAGAATAAGAATTTGGCCTTGCTAATGAAAAGACACCTTCGTCCACACATGCCGGATTGTATAAATAAAGAGGCCATCGCCTCATTTGAACACACACTCAATTGTTCATTAGAGCGCAAGTTCAGAGCTACAGTTGGAGATGAAGGAAGAGAGAGAGGCACATTCTTGGGAGATGAATTTTTGTATTTGTTTGAGTTATCTCTTAGCATTGTATTGTCTATCTATATTAAGGAAGTTTTTACTGGGTTTTCTCCCCCATGAGGGTTTTCCAGGATAAGTGATGTGTCTCTTGTGATTGTGTATTTCTCAGTGATCCTATCTATGCTATTGTTATCTAGTGAAATGAAAATAAACCTAGTAATAGATTAAACCTTAACATGGTATCAACACTAAGCTGAAGAGAGCATCTTTCACAAGAGAAAGAGAAAAACGTTATTGTTACCGTACATGAAAATTAAGGATTTTTACTGAAGAATAATTTCAGGCCCAAAACCATCTAGAAAAGTGTGCCCTTCCTCAAGGATCACTTTGGCATCCTCAGCACAAATTTTCAGTGGCTAGATCTCGCAAAAAGTGAAATCCTAGTTTTCACTAGGTACTAGAAAACTAGAAGTACCAGAGTACCAGAAGTACCAAAGTACCATATGTACCAGAAGTACCAGAAAACCAGAAGCACCAGTCCAGAAATCCGTTGATCAAGTTTGAAGGGGTAAAATTTGGATTTTCAGAAATCTGACTTCACCGGCCTACTCGCCTCAACTCAGCGCATCTATCCCTTGGATCAAAATTTCAAAATTTGAAGTTTGAAAAATTAGGGTTTCCTCATAAAACCCTAAGTTACAGTAGCATTTACAGTCTCAGAATCAGTTGTAGTATCAATTGTAGTTGCAGTATTAGTTGAAGTATCAATCATAGTACCAGTTGCAGTCACCCTTGAATTTTTTAGGAGTTGGTGATCATTACCGCTGCTACTAGATGGTGCCACTACCTGCAAATGCCATCATAGGTATGTACTCACACATATTTAAATAGTTAAGATTTAAAGGGTATTTGTAGGAGAAGGGATCTCTTGCCATAGATCCAGAAGGATCTCAAGATCCAACACATTCATAAGAATAATGCAACTTAGGTTTGATTATTCTATTTGTTATGAAACAAAAAAAAATCAATCATGATGAAGAGATCCACATAAGAGAATATCATGATCAACCAAGGCACAAATTTAGAAGATCATTCACTCCCAGGTATGTAAATTTATTTTATGGTCATTTTTTTTATTGTACTAACTTTGGACATAAGGGTGCAGATTGTGGGGCTTATGAAAGAAATGTTCAAACAAGAAAATATTATGTTTCCCCACATGACATTAAATGTTACATGTACCATAAATATGGACACGTAGCTCATGATTTTAGAAGCATGATGGATACTTCTTTGAGAAAGAACACTAATATTATATATAAAAAGGTTTGGAAAAGAAAACAAGAACAGGGAAAGGAAGATCATATGAATGAAGGAAATCCAAAAGTCATACTCTCAAGATTGGAAATAGTATGAGATGAAGACAAATCTACATAGAAAAAGGAAGATGTCAGATATAGGAAGGTTTGGAGAAGAAATTAAAAACAAGAAGAACAGATGAATAAAGAACAAATCCAAGAGATCACAGGATTTGTAGTAGCATGAGAAATAAAAAAAGAGCAGGTGAATAAATAATAGGTTCAGGAGATTGTAGTTTCATGAATTATAGCATAAGATCGATCCATAGGAAGAAATAAAGAAGTCAGATTTCAGAGAGATGATGAGTCTACAGACAAAGAGGAATATTACTCTGCATCAGAGAGGGTATTTTTCTAAGCCATTCAACTTGGAGACTCCTAGGTAATATGTATGTTGAATAGGGGGAGTCCATGCAGAGAACCATCTTTCAAGAAGTATGAAGTGTTTGTAGAGATAGATTCAGAGCAGTCAAATAGCAGAAGTAAAAAGTAACTGATTGATCGTTTGAGAAGTAGTGTTCCCATACATGTATTAGTTGGAAGACATGATTTTATGATTCTATTGCACATATGTATTCAGGTAGGGATATCTTCAATACATGTTGTTCTAGACATGTAGAGTTTGATGAGAAAATAGATCAAATCAGTGGATATATTTTGATTCAGTATGATAAGAAAGAACATGTGATGATCAATTGTAGTATATTCAAGAGAAGTCTTCAGAATGGTACAATGATAGATGGGTTAACATTGTGGACAATTGAGTAGCAAGGTTATGAACAATTTGTGACATATGGACAAAGATGGATTCTTGAGATGCTTAGCAGATACAAAGAGCATGCGTCAAAGAAGATGTATAGAAGTGGATTTACAATTGGAATCAGTGGAATAAGTTGGAATTAGAAAGGCAAACAGTGAAAGGCATAAGAGAAAAAGGAAAGAAAAACCATCAACATAAGCTATATCATCAGAAGGAAATTGTTGAACAATATGGTCAAGTGAACATGACAAGTAAATGAAGAAATCAAATTTTGAATGATTTTTATATATATCAGTGAAATTCAGGAGGAAGCACCAATGGACAATAAACAACACTGGAAGAGAGGAAAGGAAACATATACATGTATCCCTAAATTGATCTACATATTACATACAATTCAAGGGAAGAAAAGTCATTAGAGAGAGATCCATAAAGGAATATTAGTAGCATACATATAGGGAGGCATACCCACAGGGTAAGCTATTATTTTTCCCACTATTTGTTAGAGCAGGTATAGTATTAGGAGGAGACATATCGACAGGGGGAGTTAAAATTTGGTCAATGATGAAGAGAAAGAAAAGAGGCATGAAGACAAGGGGAGCATCCCCAAGGAGAGATAACCTTTTCCATTGATGTCAAAGGGGGAGATATAGAAATATTTATGAGGAGCAATGATCACAGGGGGAGCATGAGAATGAATGTTTCCATGTCTAAGTGTTGCCATCAATGTTGGTATTTCCATCAATGCCATAGGGGGATATTGTTGGATAGTTGGTTTGGAAAGTTGGTTGTCATTGATTTCAACCTTTGAAGAGTGATGTTGGACATTTATGTCAACCCTTAGAGATTGATTTCAACTCTTGGAGAATTATAGAGATGTTGGATAGTTGATTGACACTTGTATGATCGAGATTGACAGTGAGTTATTTGGATACATTTGATGTAGTCTACATGTAGCCATGGAGGTGTGCCTATGGGACCTGAAGTTGATTGAGTAATATGAAAATGAAGGATAGTGCAAATGCAAGTAATATACTCATATATGTATATTAATTGTTGTGTCATTTCTGGTGATATGTGGTATGCCACGTGGTTCCTCATGGTTAGGGAGATATGGCCTTGTAAAGTTGGAAGCCCCAAAAAATGGTCAAGAAGCCCCTAGTTGGTTACAAGTATTTAATGAAAGGGTAAAGTGGTTCTAAAAAGAAAGTTAAATAATCCCTAAAGATAACGAAAGAGGTCCTAAAGTTAAGGAAACATGTCCTAAAGTTAAGGAAAAAGCTTACTTAGAAAAAGTATAAATACACCTCAAGAAGTCTCTCATAAGCACATGATTTATACACACAAGTTCTTTGAATATCTATATAAGTGATCAATTGATTCTTATTTGAGGTAATGAAGGATATTTGAGGCATTTTTCAGAGGGAATATGAAGTAAATAAGGTCGAAATTGCAAAGGAGGATGAAGTCTTGTGAGGATTTGTTCTAAGGTATGTTATTTACAGGTCCTCTTACCATTTTCACTATAACTTTGTTTCTAGAATGATTCAGATAGCAAAATCTAGAGGTTATTGAGAAGAAATAGAAATTTAAATTTGGTATAAAGTTCAGCTTCTGGTTCGTTTTATTTTGGGAGATACACTCTATGGAATATAGGGTTTTTGGCTAGTCCCGAGACTGGTCTCAAACAGGTGTTCCGAGTAAAACAACCATAACTTCTTCATAGAAGATCCAAATTTAGTGAGACCAAATTCATTGGATAGGGTATAGTCCTTAGTATGTTTTGTAATATTTGTAGATCCATATATTAAATATTTCTCATGTGTAATGCTCTAAAGGTTATCTCTCTAAAATAATCCACAACTCAGCAAGGTCTACCATTTTTTCTATTTTTTCTGGGATGTTCCAAGTACTGAAAATTGGAGGAATTGCAGAGAATAAATTGAAGAATATTGGGTAAATGTTTCAAAGATTCATTCATTACAAGTACATAGTTATTCTTGTTTAAATTTAGGGTTTGTGGCTAATCCAAAAACTAGTCCCGTGAGACTAAGCTAAAGTTTGATGAAGATGCTATTCTCTTGTTGTTGAAGTGGAGGAAGGTTTGCAGGTCTATGATCACATACACTAGGTCTATTACAAAGTTACATGTATGTTTATATGCATGTTTTGGGGGTTACATTTTGATTATGTTATGGTGTATGGAATGATCGAGACATATCATGAGTGATATGGTATATGGTTGAGACACTTGCTATGGTGCATGGTTGATACATGGTATGGTACATGATTGGTACATGGTATGGTGTTGATGTACACGATTGATGTAAATGGTTGATGTGCATGGTTGGGACATTGTATGATGCATGATATGGTACATGGTTTATGTGCATGGTTGGCACATGGTATGATACATGGTATGGTGTTGAGGTGTATGGTTGATGCATGGTTTGGTATAGGTTTAGGTGCATGGTTGATGCATGGTTTGGTATAGGTGTTGGTGCATGGTTGATGCACTTGTTGTGGTATAGATTTTGGTACACGGTTGATGGTATAGATTGATGGTTTGGTACATTCTTGGTAGAGGCATGTGTTGGTGATGTTGGACATCTAGTTGAGAGGTGTCCTTGGTGTATGATCCATGTGAGAGGATCTGGTTGAGTATCAGTGACAATGACAGTTTGGACAGGCTGCTCAGTGACAAGTTGGACAAGTTGATGTGACAGGTTGGATACAGTGACATGTTTTTAGTGACATATTGATTACAGGTTGATTGATATATCAACGACAATGATTATGGTAGTGACAGTTTGGTCTACACTTATATTTCAGGGTGGTTAGACGTGGCAAGGAAAGGGGGTTGTATCATCCTTCCAGTTGGATCCAGAGAATCAGGGAGTTGGAGCTTCCTTCAAGTTGGAGCCTGAGAAATAGGTGGTTGTAGCCACCTTCTGGTTGGACCTGGAGAACCCAGGGGGTTGTAGCCTCCTTCTGGTTGGAGCTAGAGAAATTAGGGTGTTGTAGCTTCCTTCAAGTTGGAGCCTGTAAATAGGGAGTTGTAGCATCCTTCCATTTGCAACTGGAGAATTTGGAAGTTAGTGCTTCCTATGAATGAATTCTTGATATATATATAAGAAACATTCCATGGTTTTCTCCCATTTGGGTTTCCACATAAATACTGGTGTACTGTGTATCTAATGTGATGTTGTTGATGTGATGTTTCTTATGATTATATTCTCATTATACATTGAATGCAAACATAGATGATACAATGATGATAAAATGTTGAACATTGTTGTTAAAGTGAAATAATATGTATTGTGGTTAAAAGTGGTATAAAGTGCTCATACGGATTCAACCCCCCCCCTCTCATTATTCCAACAATATGTGAATTTAGGTTAGATGCAAAGTGACACAATTGATATTGAAGGAAATATGGCTACCTATGGAAAGATTAATATTAAATTTGAAAATAATGATAAAAATAAATGAAAGGAAGAGGCTCCTGCCCAACTTCATCTTCAAATTTCCAGGATGCAAAGATGGAGGAAATGAAAAAACTCATTAGGAATCTCTCCAATAAAATTACAAGACTAGAATTGGGAAAAAAAATGCTACTCCAACACAACATAACCCTACTCACAAAAATATTAATAATTCCAATAGAAATCCAAATCATTTTAGAAGGCCATTTAACCTTGAATTAATGAAAAGAACTTAGGAACCACCCATACAACTGATTCATATTATTTTGAGAATGAAATAAAGGAAGAGATATAACAATGAAATATACAAAGATATTGCAACAAAAACAAAGATATAGTAATGCAATTTTTTTATTAATGAGATAATATACATAAACTATAAAATTAGAGAGTGAATGACTTGCTAGAATGGTGGGATCTTATCTCTGAGAAGAGATGTGATGGATGTGCGCATTGGCAAGAAGATGATGATCGTTATAGTGAGGATCTAGAGGAATTTTTAACATAAATAAAATCTAAAACCATAACCCCGGAAGGTGAAACACTAAAAGGTTTGCGGGCCTCGATGGGGGTAGTTGGTACATCAACTTCCCAAGGGCGTAACTTTTGCATACGATCTTCGTTTGGGGCACACAATAGCTCGTTTGAAAGGTATATCTGAGGAATACACATTTTTCTATCAAACTTTGGAAAAATCCTATAGTGTGACTATGGTGGGCCCAAAAAACATTTTTTAGGCCCTCAAAACAACCTCGAAAGTTTAGGACCCGAAAAGTTGTAGAAAAACTGCCAAGGTGGAAACCCTATTGAGGAAAAGATATAGAATGATCTTACTCAAGCATTTTCAGATTATGCTTGGATAAATAAAAATATATGGGAATGTCACCCTATTTTTATATCCATCAAAAATAATATCCTAACTCACAAGTATTGATTACAAGTGCTTAGGCAAGTCTTTTTATAAATAAAAGCTTGCTGGAAAATTCATTATTTATATGATTTTCTGAATATAACAGTTGCTGAAATAAATGTAGAGATAGAATTAAAGACACCAAGATGATAATCAAGACATATGAGACATAAATAAATCCTTTATTTCATTCCAATTCATCAAAGAGTCATTCTCTTTACAAAATTTCGAGAAGAAGTTTTGGACCAAAGTCAAACTTAGACATCCCCAATGAAACATACAAAAGGACCTCTGCCAGAAAACCAAACAAATGAACTCTAAAAGATGGATCAGCTTGCCACATATTGCTGCCCACTCGACTCTGCACAATAGCCTTTGTCAGTCATGAAAACTAATTCACAAATAGACAAATCTACACAGACTACCAAAGATAGATCAACACCTCTGAAAAACAAGTGTCTGAATGATGTAATTCAACCCTGAATCTTGCTGTCTACAATAAGACCCTGCTATCATAAAAAAGAATTAGGCTTATGATCAATTAAGGAATGAATGAAAAATGAGCTATCTCAACATAAACTCAAAGAGAAAACCTTAGTATGCTTCTCCTTCTATCCTCCAGTCATTCAATTCCTTAGTACACGCTAGCCCACTAATCCATTAACTCATTCAATTAAACCATGCATCGAAACCAACATCCACTAATTGCCAAGAGCACCACCCTATGTCACATTAACCACTGCCAACCACACTATAAATCATATCACATAATATCCATATAAATCAATAAATCATATAGCCACTAACCCCGTTAGCTAGGACTAACCATCATTCTTTTAATTCTTCAAAATGCATAGTGCAACATCGTATAACATAGTAACATAGTTCATCCCTTGTGGATTTATTCACGTTGTCTTATTTTCTTTTGATTATTCTTATTTGTGGTTACTAACATGCATCCTTTGCAGGTGGCACAAGTAATAATTCAAGGAGTAAATGGCAAGGTAACAATGGATATCATAAGCCATTTCAACACGACATTAGAGCCTATAATGACATAACAATCATGCATTATCCATTATTCATTTGTCGCAGTTAGAACCAACACATAATAGACTTTATCCATCACCAATAAAACCAAGATTTCATCAATCATGTAGAACTCTGTAGCAGTGTCAAACAACAACATAACCCGGAATAAGAACAAGATCTGATCTCCCAATCAACAAGGGGGTCCCACCTACTAGTATTAATATCTTGTTAGCTTATAATTAATAGGCTTTAGCAATACTTTGTGGGAGAAATCCTTTTTGTGAATTTAATCGTCAACAAACTGGCGAATCCACAGGGAAATTTGTTTTCAACAGATTTAGAACTTAGAACTCATGGTTTAGAAGAACAAGAGCAGTAGATTAAGAAGATATAACCAGAATGATTATGCAACTGGGGGAAGTGAGTGGATTTAATGGAAAAATGACCGGGAATTTGGGAATAATTCATGAAAAGTGTTAAGTATGAGGGGGTTTATCCTTGTATGCACAATCATTCAACTATAATCTTATCTGTACTTCAAGGAGAAGATTTATGGATTTTCTCTTTTAAATCTCAAATGGATGAAGAAATGGCAAGAAGAAGCAGGAAAAAAAAGCAATTTCTTTATAAGACAACAGTGAAAGCAGATAACAAATTCAAGTGTGCTTCAGGGAAACATCATGACAACTGTGTAAGATTGATTGTTATTGGCCAACAATATCTTGTAGGAGAGTCACTGTGGTAGAACTGATCCAACATCTTATTTTGACCAAATTAACTAAAAGGTGGCAAGCAACAAAATCATGACCAAAGTAAAGTGCAAAAATTAAAACTGTAGCAATAAAATGACCGAATGTAAAAGTATTAGGAAATGTTCTAAAACAGAAAGAAGAAGTCAAAGTACTATAAAAGAAGAAAGGAAAATAGCACAAAATTGAAAGCAAAGCTAAGTTACTAGTATACAGAAAATTCAAATAGCGTTAGCATTCTTGACGTTGGTCCCACGTAATGTTTTAAGTCAGAACAATCAGTATTGTAGAAAAACAATTGCTCTTGTAAATCCTTTAGAATGCAAGAGTTAGTATCCATGACAAAAGCAATTTTGAACGGACCCAGAAATAACACTTGGAACTATGGGGTAATAATTAGCCCTTTAACGTGCACAATCAGATCATCAAGATAGATATGGATACTGATCAATTCATCCAAAGTTGTTTGTATAGGTATTTTAAAAGTAGTACTTGCATAAGGTAAGCTAGAAAGAAGGAATTTATCAGTCATGGTACCCCAATTAATGATAAGAGTGGTTCTGTGAGCATCTGCCCTCCTTCCCTTGATTCGGCTGTAACCCAAAAAATTGCCAAGTAAGGGGCTCATCTGTGACCTCACAACCTGCTGCATAATCATTTCCATTTTAATAGGAAGGGAAAGGTTTTTCATAATAGCCTGACTGAATGTGCAGAAATTAATGCAAGTTCTAACATGATCAGTGACCTTCGAAACAAGTCCCCAATTGGAAACCCATTCAGGGTACTTGACTGGAAAAATAATCCCAACCCTTAAGAAATTTTCCAACTCCCTTTGAAGAGTTTCTTTAAATGTAGAGTTAATAGGTCCATGTTTCTTCTTAACTGGTTTCATGCCCTCCTTGATGGGGATAGCATGCAGTATAAGACCAGGATCAAAACCATGAAGATCCTCATAATACCAAGCAAAAACATCTCGAAATCCACCAAGTAGCTTGGAAAACTTCGTTTCTTCTTTATCAGAACATTGGGCCCTTATTTTAACATTCCTTGACGATTCGGGTGCCCCAATGTCCAAAGAGATGGTTTCAACCACCTTCCTTCTTGACTCCTCTTCTTTTTGTCTCTCTTTATTGCCTACATCACTCAAAGAAAATGAACTCTCTAGAGGAGTTAGGCCCTTAGGAATCTTGTTGTCTTCTATGGACATAATTTCCTTAGGCTTAAAAGGTTCATTTTGAATGAAAGAACAAATGCTCTCATTGTTAGGGAAAACCTGCCAAGATTCTATATTGTCGGGGATGTGTGGATGATATAAATATTGAAAGGTACAATCAGGTCTGTGTTGCATAATTTTTCAATTAGGAGAGACTGCAAAAACAGCTAACCAATCGACCATTGATTTTAACTCCCTCTTAAAATGATTGACGTTGAAAGATAAAAGGTTCAAGATAAGCGCCCAAATAGTTTGGGTGTATCGTTTCATCAAATTGTTGCTAGGAGAGTAAATTTTACGTACAAGGTTCACAACAAGCTCGAATCCCCAAAAATTGAAAGGTGACCACAACCAAGATTATACACATTCTCAATGCCTAATAATAAAGCTTTGAATTCAGTGACATTGTTAGTGCAAGAAAACTCCAACCTGTAAGAAAAGTTATGGATTTTTCCTACCGGGGAAATCAAGATAATGCTAGCTTCGTTACTTTCATTAGACCATGAACCATCAAAGTGCATGTGCCACATACCATCATCTAAATCAATTTGTTCCAAGGGAATGTTATCCTCCTCAGTAAGATGGAATGAACTCCTAGGTCTTATTTGATATAGTTTACATTAGGCTATGGGACACTCTCTATGTAAGGTAATATCCTCCCCTCTCTAAGGAATATAATGTTTTTACTGTTCCGAGGAATGGATAAATGTGTTACGTCGAGTGAGAGGTATCCACCCGCTAAGGCTTTCCAATCTCTTCCCAAGATTATTGAGTAATTTCTTATTGGCATATTGATTACCTGAATACTAAGGGTTGTCCTTATTTCAGAGAGTGCGCACAAAACTAAGGTTACATCTTTAATCTCACCTATGGTTGTTTGTTGTAGGATATTATAGGAGAGCATGCTTCTAGCATTTTCATTTGTACAAGACAAGCCTAGATCTTCCATAATAATATTCGACATCACACTTGGGCCCGAACCTCCATCAATGATGAAACAATGGGCGATCTTATCCATAATCTTTACATAAACATAAAAAGGGGGATTTTTTATAGGGTATCTAAAGTTATGTACACCTACTTTATTTACAGATGAATCCTCTTCTCTTACCTCTTCAGAGAGATTGGATACAATGAAAGCTTTTCCTTCCATGAATTGTTTCAGATGCACCTATTGTTTAGGGACGAAAACCATGTCCAGAAGGGTGGCATCTACTTTGATGTTGGCCAACTGATTCAAGATATTGTACTTGGAAGAGGGGAGAGGGGAAGTTGTTCCTTGACTTTTAGGAAGATTAGGAACCTGAACAGTAGTGGCGGGTGAGGATGAGATCGAGAGAGAAGAATTGTGGGGAGGATCAAATTTTCCCTTGGGAGCATAGGCTTTGTTCCTAGTATTGATGATCATGACATCTTCTGGCTCTACAAAATCTAGGACAACGATAGTAGTTTATGATATTTTACCAAATATCTTATCTCTGGCACTCTTCCTTACCTCACATGTGGCTTCCTCGTGGTGTTCCTCGTATAAGTTACACCAACTTCAAGGAAATATAGCCTTAGGATGAAAATTATTTTCAATCGAGTTCCTAAAGGGGGATGAAGAAGAGGATGAATCTCCAGGGGTGAGAGGTGAGACAACCCCCTTTCGCTCGAATGCTATCATAAGATTATTCATGTTTTGTACTAGATGTAAGAGGGTGGACATGTCTATTTGTTTAAATGATTCTCCCTGATGAAGACCTGTTCTTTCAAGTTGTTCTTCATACTCTAAACAAGTATGCAGAGCAGAACCAATATTATCAATGGATTTTTCCTCAAGCCTATGATGGTAAGGGGAAGGTAATGCATTGCAGTAATGCATGAAATCATCTTGGTTCTAAGGTCGAATGAGTTCAGGGATCTAATTGTATAACTTAGTGAAATGCAAGTTGGACTTGATGGTTTCACCATCCTTATAGGCAATGTTATTGTATTCCCATAACTTCTCGTCTAGTATTTTAGATTTCCCATAAGTGGATCTGAACCAGTATATTAAATCCTCCCAACTAGACATAATATTAGGAGGAAGGTCAAAGAAATCGACCGCAGCCCTTCCCTCCAAGGAATTGACGAATAAGCGCATGCAAGTGTCATTGTCGTTGGCTCCTATGTTGTGACAAGCATTAGAAAATGCCACCCGGTGTTCGTTTGTAGTGACAATGTTATTTCTTGAAAACTTAGGAAGATGTTCTTTGAATTTAGGAAGTGTATGAGTAGCAGGTGCTAGGTTAAGAGTAGAGGACACATGCCATGGTGTGGTTGTGGCGTCTTCTTCAAACTGAAAAAGCCCATACTTTTTAATGAATTTGGTGGAGTTTGTGGTAGATTGGATAGGGATATAGTGGCTACATAAGGTACCAATCACTGATGAAGATGAATACTGAGAGGAGGAATCACTTCCAGTTCCATTAGAGCCACCACTAGTTGCCATCTTGTGGATGATAGGTGAAGGATAAAAAGACAAACTTGAAGAATCAGACAAAGTTCTCCTTAGAGAACTTTGTTGGGTAGATAACACAACGTTCCTTCTTCCTATTTCAGCAATAGGACTAATTTTGGGTGATAAGCCTCTTCTTCTTCTAAAGACACGAGAGTCTAAGGACATGAAAGAAAGGCCAAAAATGAAGAAACAAGAAGGTTACTATTGATTTCTAGGATGTCTACGTCTAGCTTCCAATCATTCTTGAGCACTAATATCTCATTCAATTGCTTCCCATGAATGATTAAGATCATCACCGGTATTGGCGGTGTCTAAAATTGTGTTAAACAGGTTTAAAGCAATGCTAGTCTGATCTTGAAGACTGGGCTCAATATTGGACTGCCTTGCAACATGCATAGTCATTAAGAAATAAAAAACAGTCAAAGAATCAATATCAGAAAAATAGATGTATTCGATGATAATCGGGTATAAAAATTAACCAGAGAGATATTGAAGATCTCCCCAGTATGGTCGCCAAAATAAATGTTGAGGAAAAGATATGAAATGATCTTACTCAAGCATTTTCAGATTCTGCTTGAATAAATAAAAATAGATGGGAATGTCACCCTATGTTTATAGCCATCTAAAATAATATCTTAACTCACAAGTATTGATTACAAGTGCTTAGGCTAGTCTTTTTATAAATAAAAGCTTGCTTGAAAATTCATTATTTATATGATTTTCTGAATATAATAGTTGCTCAAATAAATGTAGAGATTAAAGTAAAGACACCAAAATGATAATCAAGACATATGAGACATAAAGAAATCCTTTATTTCATTCCAATTCATCAAAGAGTCATTCTTTTTACAAAATTTAGTGAAGAAGTTTTGGACCAAATTCAAACTTAGACATCCCCGATGAAACATACAAAAGGGCCTCTGACAAAAAACCAAAAAAATGAACTCTAAAAGTTGGATCAACTTGCCACAGATTGTTGCCCACTCAACTCTGCACAATAGTCTTTGTCAGTCATGAAAACTAATTCACAAACATACAAGTCTACACACACTATCAAAGATAGATCAACACCTCTGAAAAACAAGTGTCCAAATGATGTAATTCAGCCCTGAATCTTGTTGTCTACAATAAGACCCTACTATCATAAAAAAAAATTAGGTTTATGATCAATTAAGGAATGAATGAAAACTGAACTTTCTCAACATAAAATCAAAGAGCAAACCTTAGTATGCTTCTCCTTCTATCCTCCAGTCATCCAATTACTTAGTACACGCCAACCCACTAATCCATTAACTCATTCAATTAAACCATGCATTGAAACCAACATCCACTAATTTCCAAGAGTGTTACCCTATGTCACATTAACCACTGCCAACCACACTATAAAACATATCACATAATATCCATATAACTCAATAAATTGTATAGCCACTAACCCCGTTAGCTAGGACTAACCATCATTCTTTTAATTCTTCAAAATGCATAGTGAAACATCGTATAACATAGTAACATAGTTCATCTCTTGTGGATTTATTCACATTGTCTTATTTTCTTTCAATTATTCTTATTTGTGGTTACTAACATGTATCCTTTGCAGGTGGCATAAGTAATAATTCAAGGATTAAATGAAAAGGTAACAATGGATATCATAAGACATTTCAACACGACATTAGAGCCTATAGTGATAGAACAATCATGCATTATCCATCATTCATTTGTCGCAATTAGAACCAACACATAATAGACTTTATCCATCACCAATAAAACCAAGATTTCATCAATCATGTAGAACTCTGTAGTAGTGTCGAACAACAACATAATCTAAAATAAGAACAAGATCTGATCTCCCAATCAACAAGGGGGTCCCACCTACTAGTATTATATATCTTGTTAGCTTATAATTAATAAGATTTAGCAATACTTTGTGGGAGAAATCCTCGTTGCGAATTTAATAATCAACAAACCCCTGTTTTGAGCCAGTGGAATAGGTGGGTGGCCATCAATTTCCTCCTGGATCAATTCTCCTCCCTTAGGAAGTAATGGTCTCCATTGCATGAAGTCCCCAGGGAAGCTTTGTTGAATATGAACCTTGGTGAGCTGCTTGACTTGCTGAAGAAGTTGTCTTGCTTAGCGTGTTGAAGGTTGTTATGAAATTTTTGTTAGAGGGGTTGGATCTGTTTAAAAAATATGGAACAATATGGATGCATGATCTACCAGAGTGTGGGATAAATCTGTCGATGAAGATGCAGAATGAAGAACATGAAGGGATTTATCATAACTTGGTTTGACTGGGCAGTGTGGAGGCACTCCTATAGGTGCAGTAGGAATATCTTGGTTCTCTTCTACAATATTTTTGATTTTATTTTTTTGGATATAAGAGTCTTGGGCTGAGGATGTAGTGGTTGTAGTTTCCTTCTCTTCTGACTGGGTTGTGAAGAGGCTAAACTTTTTTGTATAAGAGATTAATTTGTAGCACTATTTTGTTGGTACAGTAGTCGGAACTACCTCTGGTATCCTGTAGGGATGATCCCCCAGAGTAACAATGATGCTACAGGGTTGGGAATCATAAAAAACATGATGCCTCCACATATATGGATGGCCTAACAAAAAATCACAGACTTCCAGTGGGGAAACATCACATAATACCTCATCCTTCAAGGGATTGATGATATATGATAGGAAACACTGCTGGCTGACACGAAGATCTTGTCCCTAGCAAATCCATCTAATGTTGTATAGATGTGGGTGTGTTATTGTTGACAAATCCAACTGCTTGATGACCTTTTCTAAGATGAGGTTATTCTAGCTTATGCTATCAATAATAAAATGCAGCGGGGTCCCCTTCACCCACATCTGGGAATGGAAAAGGTGCCCCCCCTCCTAAGGATCCTTTGGTTATTCTGTTTGGATTGTTGTGGTTGCGAAAGTAGCATTGGGTTCTGCATCAATGATTTATTTCCTTTTATTATTTTCTAAATAAAACTTTGAGTCGGGGTTCATATTTGTTTCTTTGAGCTCAACCACCAATGACTTTTTTGAGCGACAATCATCAGTGTTGTGCCAAGGGATTTTATGTAAGTCACACCACTTCCCAGTGTCCTTGTTCATATTCTCGTTACCCTTATTTTCATGTGGCTTGGACTGGTTATCTTGAGGTTGAATATTTTGTGAGTTAAGGATGCCTTTACCATACTTTGGTTGTTTCATATTTGCAGAACCAAATTCCTGCTTGTTATGCTTCTTAAACTTCTGCTCGATTTTGATAACATATCTATAAGCAACTCCCAGTGATGAGATGTCAAAAAACTCCATCTCGGTTTGAATGTAACTGTTTAGAGCCTCATGGTATTTCAGAACCAGATGTCGCTCATAGTCTTTGATACCCAGCTTGGTGTGCAAGTTATGGAAGGTATTTGTGAACTCAGAGACTGTTGGAAAAATTGTGAATAGAAAAATAACCTTCTAGAAAATTTATCCATTTTTCCAAAGCATCCACATCGATCTGACCTTGAAATACAGGAATATCAAAATTAACTTGTACCTTGAATGGGTAGTGTCTCCAAAGCGACCGCTTGACGAAGATACGCCTGTTATTGTCGGCAAGTGTTGAAAGATTTGAGAAAAATTCTCCAACATCTCGTTCCTCTGTTGCACGAGGGATTCCACGATAAACAACTTGATGGGATATTCTTCTCTTGTGTCTCTCTTTTATTCCACCATGGGAGGTTTCTTGGGCTGGTGAGAGCAGTTTTCCTCAAGAGAAACTAGCTCGAGACCCAACTCTCTATACCCTGACCTCATCGGGGACATGCACTAAGAAACAAAAAGGAGTAGTCTTCTCTGATACTGTCGATCCAAATTGTTTTGAGAACAAAATGAAGGAAGAGATATAACAACAAAATATACAGAGATATTGCAATAAACACATAGATACAGTAATGCACAATTTTTATTAATGAGAGAATGTACAAAAATTGTAAAATTACAGAGTGAATGACTCACTAGAATGGTGGCAACTTATCTTTGAGAAGAGATGTGATGGCTATGTGCATTCACAAGAAGATGATGATGGTTACAATGAGGCTCTAGAGGCCTTTTTAACATAAAGAAAATCCAAAACCATAACCTTGGAAGATGATACGCCAAAAGGTTTATGTGCCCTGATGGGGGTAGTTGGTACGTCAACTTCCCAAGGGTGTAACATTTGCATACGATCTCTGTTTGGGGTGCACGATAGCTCGTTTGAAAGGTATATTTGATGAATACACATTTTTCCATCACAATTTCGTTAAATCCTACATTGTGACTATGGTGGGCCCACAAAACGTTGTTTAGGGCCTCAAAATGACCCTGTAAGTTTAGGACCCAAAAAGTTGTAGAAAAACTGCCAAGGTGGAAACCCCTGTTTTGAGCTAGTGGAATAGATGAGTGGTCACTGATTTCTTCCTAGATCAACAAACTCTTATAATAAATCATGTTTTTCATGGTCAAGTAGATGCTGAAGAATTTGATCAAGAGGATCTTGAAGAAAATGATCCATCGGGAGAATTGTATGTTTTAGAATACGAGAGAATCCCTTATATTTAACTCATAATGATTACCAAGATTTTTCAGGGATTAATAATAAGTTCACTAAAACAAAACAAGCAAATGATGATGATTTTTGGTCAGCTAAATACATAGGATTTGCTGATTCTTTACAAGATAAAATGCAAACAAAGTATGACCTTAGACCTCAGTCTAATAAACAACCAACAACTCCCAAAGTTACTAAAGACAAACAAGACATCGAGAAAAATAAACAATAAAAGGATAATGAAATAGGAACCTCTTCCAAATGAAAAAAAATGGAAAATATTAGGAACCACCTAATCTTAATGCCATTCCTTTTAGCTTTAAAAATGAATTAAACAAGATTAAGGTTCCAATTCTCTTAACAAAGATGATAACAATTCTTGCTTATAAAATTGATGTGGAAAAATTTCTAAATATTTCTTCTCCTACAACTCAATACAACACTATTAATTTGTAGGATGATTTTCCACATGTGTTTGTTAGACCACACATTGAGGAAAGAAATAGTGTTACTCCACCCTTCTACATTAGTTTGACCATTAATGATCAATTGTTGCATAGCTTCATATCAGATTTAGGTGCTTCCCATAATTTAATGCCTAAAGTCGTTATGGACAACCTTGAATTCGACATTACTAGCCCCTATAAGGATATTTGTTCATTTGATTAAAAAAGAGTAAAATGTTTAGGTATGGTTAAAGATCTAGTGGTTCATCTAGCTTAGATTCCATCCAAAATTGTAGTGATGGATGTGGTTGTGGAAGATGTCCCTGTAACTTATGGCATGCTCTTATCTAGATCCCAGGGAGCTAATATGGGAGGGACTTTGCAATTTTATATGTCTTATGCAACAATTCCAATTTTTGGAAGCCAAACTAGGAGATTATATCGAGAGGCCAAATTTGGATACACACTAAGTGATCCAAAAAATTCAACACAAATTCCAGTGTATGATGAAAGTGAAGAAATGGGAAGATTTGTACTCTCAGTGAATATTCATGAAGATCCTTTAGATGACCAAGAGCTATTCATCAATGAACCTAAAATAGAGAAATATGAAAATGAAGTTTGGAAGATGTTTTTTGATGGGGCTTCATATAAAGAAGGATCAAGAGTAGGGATTGTTTTTGTTTCCCCAATAGGATAAGAACATAATCTATCTTTCAAGCTAGAATTTGAAACAAGAAACAATGTTGTTGAGTATGAAGCTTTGTTTTTAGGCCTTGAAACAACTTAAAAAATGAAAATTCAAATTGTAAATAATTTTTTTGATTCAGAATTAATTATCAACCAAGTTAGAAATATATGCCAAACCAAATATCCTAGAATGAAAGCTTATAGAAATCAAGTTTGGGACTTGGTTGATAATTTTTTCCTACCAATTAATTTTATTGATGTTCCTAGGAATTTAAATCATCTAGTAGATTCATTAGTTGTGTCAGCTAGCCTTTTCAAACCTCCAAATATATTTTCCTTGAAATTTGAAACTGAAGTTCTTTATAGACCTTCAATTCCATATAATATTGAACAATGGCTAGTTTTTCAAGATATTTGGAAATCAAAACTATTTTTAGAAACAATGAATTAATTTTTTGCTTTGCATATCGAATTTGAAAATGACATTGTAGATAATGGAATTGTTAATAATAATGTTGTAAATAATGAAGAAAAAAAATATGAAAATGTAGATATGAAAACAAAATTGTCCAATTCAATTGGAAATCATGATATTATTCAACTTAAAAACATTTATATTCCTAGAGGACTTATTCCCTTGGAGAAACTCTTTGATCATAATGATGCAACAATTAAACCACTTTTACAACCTAAAGAAGATGGCATTGAAGAAGTGAACACAAATATTGTTAATTTTTGAAATAATGTAACTGTAAAGAGTATTCTAATCATTATTGATGTATTATTCATTATATCAATCCCCTATTGCGGATTGATCATGTCAGCTATTGTAAATGACCAAATCCCCTTTTGCGGATTGGTTAAAACATAATTGTAATAGGCAGAATAAGAAGTCAGCCCCATAATATATTAAAGGTGGTTATAACCACCCAGAAGAAGAATTCGGCCCTGTCAGTGAAAGGACACCTCCGTCCATAGATGCCAGAGTTGTATAAATAAGGAGGCTAGCACCTCATTTAGACAGACACTCACTTGTTCATCAAGAAGCAAGTTCAGAGCTGAAGTTGGAGAAGAAGGAAGAGAGAGAGAGGTGCATTCTTGGGAGAGGACTTTATGTATTTGTTTGAGTTATCTCTTGGCTTTGTATTGGCTATCTATAATAAGGAAGTTTTTCTGGGTTTTTTCCCCCATGAGGGTTTCCCAAGATAAATGATGTGTCTCTTGCGATTGCGTATTTCTCAGTGATCCTATTTATGCTATTGTTATCTAGTGAAATGCAAAGAACTCTAAATAATATCTTAAACCTTAACATGGTATCAGAGCTAAGATGAAGAGAGCATCTTTCACAAGAGAAAGTGAAAAACGTCACTATTTTCATACATGCAAATTAGGGCTCTTTGTTGATGAAGTATTTTAGCCCCAAAACCATCTAGAAAAGTGCACCCTTCCTCAAGGATCACTTTGGCATCCTCAGTGAAAATTTTCAGTGGCTAGATATCCTGAAAAGTGAAACCCTAGTTTTCACAAAGTACTAAAAGTATTAGAAAACTAGAGTACTAGAAGTACCAGAGTACTAGAAGTACCAAAGTACTAGAAGTACCAGAAAACCATAAGCACCAGTCTAGAAATTTGCAGATCAAGTTTGGAGGGGTAAAAGTCGGATTTTCCAAGATCCAAAGATCCAAACACACCAGACTACTTGCCTCAGCCAAGCGCACCTCCTGGAAAGTTCATAATTTAATTTTGAGCATTTTCATTTTTGGACATTTTCCTAGCTCCAGGTAAAAGATGTTTGCAAGCACTAAGCTTATTGACAAGCTGGAAGGTGTGGAAAACTTCCGTGCCTGGAAGTATAGGATTGGTCTCATTCTTGAAGAGAATGACCTAGAAAGATTCATCAAAGAAGAAGTGCCAGAACTCAATGATGCTGCAGATAAAGCAAAGCACCAAAAGGACACGATCAGGGCCAAAAGAATCATTGCAGATTCAATCAAAGATCACCTGATTCCTTATGTATCATCAAAGAAGACTCTGAAATAAATGTTTGATGCCCTAAATAGACTATATGAAGGAAAGAACATAAACTGGAAGAGGAATCTGTTAGGGTCCTAACCCGCACATAGGTAGAATAATATATTCAGATGTAATAAAGGTCAATATTAATAAGTCCTTTCAATAAAATAGAATAAGGCAGATGTAAGAAGACCTAATAGAAGCTTCCGCTTCTAGAAGGATCTTCCTCTAGATGCTTCTTTTGAGAGATATATTTAGTATAAATAGGAGTCGAGGGTATGAAAACCCTAGCTTGGAGATTATTGTAATAGAGCACTGCTCGATTAGAGGTTGCCCCCTCGAAGAGGCCCGTGAACATTGCTTTCTGAATCAAAGTGCTATTTCTGTTGTTGTTCTTATATCATTTTTGTGTTATTGTGGAGATTATGTTGGTTATATTACTGTTATTCTGCCATTTCTTGCATTTTATTTATGTACTGCATACTCTTTATATCTGGTATATTACAAGTGGTATGAGAGCACTTTCCTTGGCAAAATTTGTGGGTAATTTTTTTTTCAGGGTAGAGACGTATTCCAACATCTTTAATCCATAGAGATCTATCATTACATGCATAAACTCATAGTTGAGGGATTCATACATGAAGAAAATGCAAGTGGTTCTTAAGCACACATCTGTTGGCCACCCTTGTAACCCCTGTTGGTACCCATTTGAGTGGTAGCGCATCAGACAACACCTGTGTACAGATTGGCCTAGATTTTCTAAAGCCCTCTTTAGATAAATTGATCGACCACCTGACTGCTATAGTGCCACCAAGAACAACACTCGGGAAGATACTCTCTAGTATCTGGGTAGTCGGGTAGTACGACTAAGGGTACGGTCTATCCTCCTTAGTTAGTGCCCTGAAATATTGGGCTGAGTACTACTATTGGACCTTGCATGTATATCAGAGAGCTATAGCATAGGGAAAACCCTTGTCTATAGAACCCTTGAATACCTAACCCTTGGGGGACAAAAACATAAAAAAACTAAAACATACAAAATCTATTGCTGCGCAACTGTGTTTGGGTTGCCAAATCACTACACTTTTCTTCCTGGTTAAGCATTTGGGGATTTCATCTCTGCAGTACTCTTCAGACTGGAGTATAACTCCGTAGGTCTAAAAAAATAAAAATAAAAATAAAATAAATAAATAAATAAATTCACCATTATTTGATACCTATTCCATTGGATTCACCTCTTCTCCCTTATCACCTTCATACATATCATTTTTCGGAAAAAAATTCTGACTCCACTCACCCCTTTTCAGTTCCCTCGTCCTTATGGCCCATACCCGTAGCCAAGAATTGGAAGCTCGCTTCAATACCTTGCAATATACTCTCACTGTGACCCAACAAGAAGTGAAACAACTCAGTGCCAATTTTGAAACTATCAATACAACCATGCAGTCCTCAATGGAGGAAGTCAAACAAGAACTGACCACCCAGCTTGAATCTGTCTTTTCATCACTCTGCACCAAACTAAATATCCCTATAGATAACTCTTCCTCTAACTCACCTCCCCATATTGAAGGTGAACATTCCTCTCATTCCCATAACTTTCAGCACCATCACTTTCAACATGACCTACGCCTTCCGCGGGTGGATGTGACCAAATTTGATGGCTCGGACCCTACTGGTTGGGAAACCCAAATGGAACATTATTTCTCTTTATACGACATTACAGATGACTTGGCCAAACTCTGGTATGGTGTTCTCCATCTAGATCAAGAACGTTGGCAATGGTGGAAATGGAGAAAAACTTTCCATCAAGGGTATATTTCTTGGAAACACTTTGTGGCTGAGCTTTATGAACACTTTCACACTGACACCAACCATCTGGTTCGTTTGACAAAGTTAAAACAATCAAGAACAATAGAAGACTTTATAGCTACCTTTGAGCACCTGGATTTTCTAACAGAGGGCATGACCGATGCCTTTTTTCGAGAGTGCTTTATCAATGGCCTCAAGGATGATATTAGGGCCCATTTCCTCATGGCTCAACCTCCGAGTTGGGTGGAGGATAATAAAAGAGCTAAAGAAGCACAACAGGTTGTATCTTCTCAAAACCAAAAACCCTCTTTTATCCCTCGCCCTAAACTCGTAAATCCCACTACTCCCTCTGCCCCACTAAAGATCCAAAAATTGACCAGGGATGAAATGGCTAAACGCCAACTCAAAGGCCTTTGTTATAACTGTGATGAAAAATATTTCTCGGGCCACAAATGTAAGGAATAAAAGCTTTTTATGGCCATCTCCGAGGATATTTCAGAAGAGGATGTTGAAACTCCCCTTGTGTCTGAGTCACCTGAAACCACTGACATAACCCCTCCCTCAGACCCTCTCGAAGTAGAACCGGTCATTTCCCTTAATTCTCTCACTAGCTTCTCCACTCCCCAAACCCTCAAGTTAATCATTTACATCAATCATCGAAGGGTCATCATTCTGGTTGATAGTGGAAGCACCCATAATTTTATTCATCGCCACATTGCCCAAGAAACTCATTGCTACATCCATGCCGCCAATAATTTCCAAATCATGATTGCCAATGGTGGTTCCATGAAATGTGGAGGGTGTTGTGAAAATGTGCATCTCCAAGTCGGTGACTACCACCTAAAATCCCATATGTTTGCTATTGACATGGGTGGTTGTGACATTGTGTTGGGTGTAGATTGGCTAAGGACTTTGGGTCCCATTCTCATGGATTTTAAGGAATTAACCATGAAATTTGACTAGGAGGGCCACCAATATAAATTCCAAGGCATCACTGTGGGTTCACCTGAGATCATTAGTTCCCATTGCATGGAAAAGCTACTCAAAAAAGGTAATTCTGGTGTTATTTCCCAACTCCATACCATACAAGCAACAGAGACACCCTCGGTCCCGCAAGACCTCCAAGCCCTCCTTTCTAAACATCAAATGGTATTTTCCACTCCCCAAGCACTCCCTCCTTCCTGTGGTGTTCATGATCATTCCATTCCCCTTGTACCCAGAAGCCTTCCTCCCAATATCCGTCTGTATCACCACCCCTTTTCACAAAAAAATGAAATTGAAAAAATGGTCTAGGAACTCCTTAATGCAGGCGTTATCTACCCTAGTACGAGCCCCTACTCTTCTCCTGTAGTCATGGTCCTGAAGAAAGAAGGTTCTTGGAAAATGTGTCCTGACTTCCGTGCCCTCAACAAACTGACCATTAAAGACAAATTTCCCATTCCTGTCATTGATGACCTCCTGGATGAATTGAGTGGCGCCCAATTCTTTACTAAACTTGATCTTCGCTCGGCCTACCACTAGATATGTATGAAAGAGGTAGACATTCCCAAGACTGCCTTTAGAACTCATGACGGCCACTATGAGTTTTTGGTCATGCCCTTTGGCTTGTGTAATGCCCCCTCCACCTTCCAAAGCCTCATGAATCATGTCTTCTGCCCTTTTTTCCATCATTTTGTCTTAGTTTTCTTTGATGATATCCTCATCTATAGAAAAACCTGGACAGACCACCTTACTCATGTGGATTGAGTTCTCCATTTACTCTCTCAGCACCAACTTTTCCTGAAATAGTCTAAATGTGCTTTTGGCGCCTTAGAAGTAGAATACTTGGGTCATCTAGTTGGCAAGGATGGCGTCAGGGTGGATCCGAAAAAGATTGAAGCTATGCAATACTGGTTGCACCCAAAGACTCTTAAAAGCTTGCTTGGATTTTTGGGCTTAACATGTTATTATCTTAAATTTGTTAAGAATTATGGAAAGATTGCAGCACCTCTCACTGCTCTCCTAAAAAAGAACTCTTTCACCTGGACTCCAGCCATGGCTCAAGCTTTTCAAACCTTGAATATGGCCATGTGCACCACTCCAGTTCTGGCCCTTCCTGATTTCACAAAGGCCTTTGTGTTGGAATGTGATGCCTCAGGGAAAGGAATTGGTGCTATCCTTATGCAAGAGGGTCGACCTTTGGCCTTTACCAGCAAGCAACTATCTGAAAGGAATCTGGGCAAATCCATCTATGAAAAGGAAATGTTGGCTATTCTACATGCCATTGATCTGTGGTTCCCTTATCTATTGGGGCAACATTTCCAAATTAAGAAAGACCATCAAAGCCTCAAGTATTTTCTAGAACAATGCATTTCCTCCCCGAAGCAATAAAAATGGGTGACTGAGCTCTTTGGATATGGTTATGCGATCATTTAAAAGAAAGGAAAATACAATGTGGTGGTAGATGCACTTTCTCGAAAATATGAAGATGAAGGATCCCTTTTTTCTCTTTCCTTCATTGTACAAGATTAGCTCCAAGTAGTTCACCAGGAATGGCTACAAGATCCCAAAAGTTCGCATCTGATCCAACAATTGTAGTCCAATGCTCTAGCTCCCTCAAGGTACTCTTGGCTCCATGATGAGATTCAATACAAAGGCCATCTGTATTTAAGTAAACAATCAAAGCTTAAATCCACGGTACTTTCTGAGCTTCATGCTACACCCACAGCGGGGCACTTAGGGTTCACCAAAACCTATGATAGGGTCAAACGTTCTTTTTTCTGGGATGGTATGAAACATGACATCCATAATTTTGTCATTGAATGTGATGTGTGTCAACACAACAACGGAGAAACAGTCAAATCTCCGAACACACTACAACCACTTCCGATCCCACCTACTATTTGGAAGGATATCTCTATGGACTTTATTACTGACTTACCCAAATCGGGAAATAAATAAGTCATAATGGTGGTTTTTGATCGCCTTTCCAAGTATGCTCATTTCTGTGCTCTTCAACACCCATTTACAACATCCAGAGTGGCTCAAATTTTCATGGACCAGATCTTCAAGCTTCATGGCATGCCGCACTCTATTATTTCTGATCGTGACCCAACTTTCACAAGCAATTTTTGGCAAGAACAGTTCAAGTGACAGGGCACCCAACTGCATCTCAGCACAACTTATCATCCCCAGACTGATGGTCAAATGGAATTTGTCAACAAGTGTTTGGAAACATATCTGAGGTGTTTTTCCTCTGAAAAGAAAAATCATTGGGCTCAATGGTTACCCCTAGCTGAATGGTGGTACAACACTTCCTACCATACAACTACATGCATGACTCCTTTTGAAGTGGTATATGGACAGAAGCCACCTTTAGTTCTCTCATACTTACCGGGTACTTCGAAGGTCCAGGCGGTTGACCAAACACTTATAGTTCGAGAAGCTATTCTTCATACCCTCAAAGAGAAATTGGTCATGGCATAGAATTGCATGAAGCAACAAGTAGATCAAGGTCGCTCTGAACATCAATTTGCAGAAGGGGATCAGGTGTTTCTGCAACTGCAAATGTACAAGCAAACTTCCCTCAAGGCTGAGCATTGTTAGAAGCTAGCACCCAAATTTTATGGTCCTTATATAGTTCTCAAGCATGTGGGAAAAGTAGCCTATCAGTTAGCTCTGCCTAGTCATTCGAAGCTACATCTTGTTTTTCATGTTTCATGCTTAAAGAAGGTGATTGGAAATAGGTGCCAAATTCAAATCAACTTGCCTAAGTTAGCTGAATAAGGATCCATTTGGCTACAAACAGAAGCATTTTTGGACCAATATGAGCATCACCTGTATCAAAGAACCATCAAGGAAGTGCTATTCCAGTGGAAAGATACAACTCTAGCAGATGCCACTTGGGAACCAACTACCATTCTGCAACAATTTCCACATCTCAATCCTTGAGGACAAGGTTGATTTTAAGGGGGCAGACATATTAGGGTCCTAACCCACACATAGGTAGAATAATATATTCGGATGTAATAAAGGTCAATATTAATAAGGCCTTTCAATAAAATAGAATAAGGTGGATGTAAGAAGACCTAATAGAAGCTTCCTCTTCTAGAAGGATCTTCCTCTAGATGCTTCTTTTGAGAGACATATTTAGTATAAATAGGTGTCAAGTGTATGAGAACCCTAGCTTGGATATTATTGTAATAGAGCGTTGCTTGATTGGAGGTTTCCCCCTCGAAGAGGCCCGTGAACATTGCTTTCTAAATCAAAGTGTTGTTTCTGTTGTTGTTCTTATATCATTTCTGTGTTATTGTGGAGATTATGCTGGTTATATTATTGTTATTCTGCCATTTCTAGCATTTTATTTCTGTACTGCATACTTTTTATATCTGGTATATTACAACATCTAAGAACTCAGCTCAAGAATACAAGGATGCAAATAGGAGAATCAATCCAAGAATATTTCTCCAGAATATCCCAATTCAAAGAAAAACTAGAAGCGATCGGAGATGCTATAGACGAAGATGAACTTATAATGATGACCCTTAATGGTCTCTCAAGACCTTGGGATGCATTCATCCAAACCATTTGTGCAAGAAAGGAGAAACTAAAATTTGACGGTCTATGGGAATAATGCATTCAAGAAGAATCAAGAATAGCTAACCAAGAGGCTTTACTATCAAGAGATGAAGAACAAGCCCTAGCTACTCACACTAAAGGAGGAAGAAAGAAGTCTTACTTCCAGAAAGAAACTCATAAAGAATTTAGTCATAAAGAATTTCAACCAAAGAGATTCCAGAAGAAATGACAACGAAAGGAAAGAGATTACTCATCTATCCAATGCTACCATTGTGACAAGATGGGACATATTGCGAGACATTGTCCAGCTAGATGAGAAGAATACAAGAGGAAAAATAAGAGGCACCATGCCCATGCAATTGAAGATGAAGAGCCACCCGCAAAGATGTTAAGAGAAAAAATTAAAGAATATGTCTTAATATCGACCCTCTTACGATCGGTAACTCCTAGAGAGGACACTTGGCTCATTGATAGTGGTGCTTCAAAGCACATGACAAGTCAAAGAGATATTCTCTCTTGCATTTTAGAAAAGAATTTTTCTCAGAATGTTACACTTGGAGATGATTACCAATATCCCATCAAGGGAGTGGGAGAATCAAACTACAAGCTTAATTTAGGGAATTCAATGAAGATGAAGGACATACTCTATGTACCAAGTTTGACAAAGAACCTACTCTCCATATCAACTTTAGAAAATAAAATCTTCAGAGTTTCCTTGATAGATGGAGAATTTATTATGTGGGCTCAAAGAGAAACCATGAAAGAAACAATCGTCATTGGAAAAGAAGAAGGTGGCTTGTATAATCTAAAGGATCACTCAGAAGCTGCCATGACCGATGCCATTGAGAATCCATGCAAACTTTGGCATAGAATATTAGCCCACATCAACTACAAATCATTACTGTATGTATGCAAAGCAGTCACAGGTCTACCAAAACTCAAGGTTGACCATGAAGTCATGTGCAATGGATGTGCACAAGGGAAGAACATCAAGAACCCTTTTCCAAAGAGAGACAACAAAGAAGAAGGAGTCTTAGAACTCATTCATTCAGATGTGTGTGGCCCAATGCCATCATCCTCCAACAATGGGTATGTATACTATGTATATTTTATTGATTATTATTCTCATAAGACCTGGGTTTACTTTTTGAAATCAAAAGATGAAGTGTTCAGTAAATTCAAGGAATTCAAAGCCTTGATAGAGAATCTTTCTGAAAGAAATATCAAGATACT
>JZKD02S1726165.1:372042-386256 GCA_000966675.3 Picea glauca
AATAATTCTTGTAATACCACTTGTAACATTTTTAATAGCTCCAAAAAGTGGTCTCAACATTGTAACAAACAACAATTCAATCACCTTCAACTAGTATTCATATTAAATATAATGAAACTATCATTCATTATGTATTTTCAGCACCACAAGCTTTTTAGAATGCAACAATTAATTACTAAATAAAATAACAATCGATGTGCCAATACCCATGGCCACCTTTACACAATGCATCCCTGCATTGACTACATAATACCACATAACTATGTCGTGCATTCACCAAGGTAAGTTGGAAGGTATGGCCAATGCCTCAACACATCATCCACAAACTTCCTATTGCTTGCCTGACTATTTGGATGTCTTCCTTTTCAACCCAGACACAACACCAATAATATAATTCTTAAGTGCTCTTCAGTGTCGGCAAAGAGGTTGCAGTCAAAACATCAACTATACAATAGATACCATTGAGCACTGACATAATGTTATAGCCCTTCCATATCCAACCATCTCATGGTCTCACACATGACTAACTCTATGGATATTTATTTTTATATCAAGAGTATGCCTCCTGACTTGATTTGGTTATGATCCCATAACCAATCATAACACAATATGCAACTAACATTTTATCTAAATGCATTCTAGCATCAACAACATTTATATACTCTAGGACTTTGGCCATTACATATCAATTTAAATATTGAAAATTTAACTGAGGGGATTCTTACCTCAATTCCCTTCAACATCTATGCATCAAAAGAAACTAAATGCATACATGTATAATGGTTATCAACCTACTTGATGTTATCTGATCAACTGGTATTTGTAAAAACTCACAATATTTCTCTTCCATCCTTTCGATTACCATCCTACCACCCTCATGGGTCTTCACATAGATGGAAGTCATAATCAACAACAACATCCACATCTTTAGCCATGATATACCATTTTTCTTGAATACATAATCTATAATACACAATTAGTCATACTCAATTGCTATAACATCATTGTTGCATGTATATAACAACAAACTATTCTAAGTCCTCAAGCATGCCATATGCATATCAAAGCATGTACATATGCACAATTCACATCTGTATGCACCAATAATTCACTATCATCATGCCTACTAATGCATATGCAATCTAAATTCATGGTATGCGTCATGTCGTCTAGTGCATTTATGTTTTTTTTTTTTAAATAAAAAAGGGGGGGAGCCTGCTATAGTATATTATCAAAAAATTGTATCAAAATGTACATAGTCAAGACTCTGAATCATCCAAAATGCTGCCGGAAACCGGAAACCAGCATAGATACAAAGCATAAACAACTATAAGCTATTGGCACCTGTCCTGCCCGGAGGAAACTAGGACAGGTGCCCAAAGTCTAAGAAAATGAAAAACAACAGCATAAAACTAAAAGCCATAGGACATGAGAAGCCTAGGTAGTTGGTGATTTGTCATCTTCATTTGCCTTCCACGTGGGGCCGACCGGGATGGCGAAACACTGTGCACAAAGGGGACACTTCCGCCAAGCTGGAGCGCCAGAGTAGGCATCGAGAAACACGTCCAAGCGCTGGCCCATGATGTATGCCCGATGCTCCAGGTCAACCATGTGGCCTCGGAGCTCAAACACCAAGGACAGGTGCTCCTCGCGGAGGAGGCGACCAAGCATGCCACCACCTTCGTCATCGGGTGTTCTTCGCCTTGCTTCATTCTTCCCACCTTCCTTTGCCGTCGCACCTCCAACATCGAACACATCCTCCATTTCCGGCCAGGGGACCTCTTCCACAATGCAGCCAGGAAGGTCGGCTTCCACCCCCGGAATGTGTTTGCAGTCCCCACTGCTAAACCTCCCAATGTCGCTCGTCATCTCCATTGGCGGCAGGT
Organism: Picea glauca; assembly: GCA_000966675.3. Lineage (NCBI taxonomy): Eukaryota > Viridiplantae > Streptophyta > Pinopsida > Pinales > Pinaceae > Picea > Picea glauca. The sequence goes on from JZKD02S1726165.1 coordinate 373,929, forward strand.
CCTCCAGAGTCAGGTCCTCTTCTACAATGCAAGCCGGGTACAATTGCTCAGTGCCACCCTCCAATGTGACTGTGTCCATGCTGCTGCAACCCATTTCCTTCTCGGCTATGGTGGAGAGCAGAGCTTGGTCCTCGGCGCAAGCCTTCTTTCTCAATAGAGAAGTAACCATGACTAGAGCGCGCTCAAGCTTCTCTCTTCGCTGTCGCTACTCCTTGCAGGCGTACCAAGCAGACCCACGGCGAGGCGTTCCTCGTTTCCTCGACATGTAGCTGCGCGCTGTCCAGGAAATATACACAGACTGGGACGAGGGCAGAAGCCAAGTGAAGGCACAGGCAGAGGCACTCATATCAGTTCTTCGGAGCCTCCAGACGCAGAGCAGAGCCGAGACCGGAGCAAGAAAAAATGCATAATCCAACTGCGAATACCCATGACCACCTTTAACCTCGCACTTGCCTGACTCGTAAATGCTCGCTCGAGGGAGGAGTCCTCCCATTGCAGAGCTGGTGTTAATGCGACCCTCCATCCGTAATGCGGATGATGTGGTTACCACGTCCATCATTTAAACCTTGGCTGAGTGTGGGGACAGTTGGCAATCCTTCGCCACTTGTCACCCCATACGGGTCATCTAGTGCATTTATGTTTCAATTCACTTATTGTTTATTTATTTATTTGTAGCTGGTTGTCCTTAAATTTATTCAGATCCTTGATGACTTGTGTGCTCTCACTCTGTTCATCTACACTATTGTTCCCTAGTCATAACACTTTCTAAGCAAGTTTCACTTGGCCATTATGAAATCCAACCAATGTGTTATATTTTCAACAACCTCTCTTCGACAGTCATATCTAAAATTTACCTTTATGAAAAATTCCAGAACCTTGGAATGAATTAGCTTAGACCATGCCATCACTCTACTACCAAAGCATTATGGAATCAAATTTTATTACTCCTAGTTGTCTATTAAATTACTTCATTAACATTTCCCTACGAAACCATACCTTTCACACTTAATACCATCCCCAAAGGAAGTCTATTTTCATTCAGTGACACTTTTCAAGTGAAATAACATTCATTTTTCTATCTCCAATTTCTCTTCATTGGCATCCTGCTTCCACTATGAACTCTGATATCAGAAGTGGATTTATTTCACTGAGTACTTTTAGACAAGTACTTAATTCATAGCTAACAAATCCTTCCCTTGAAATCATATTCTTGACCCATAGATATTATTCACACACAATCTCTTAAGCTCTTTGTTTTCTTTCACATCAAGCTTGCAATTGTCTACTCATATCTACCTTCAAGGCTATGGAGTATTAATTTTCCTTTATAAGACCATTAATGACATTATTCCCCTGCTAGATTCATGTCCTATGTGATGATTCTTGTTTTTGTTGTACCTGCAATTTATTCACACTTTGTAGCAACTAACTAATAATCCTTCTATTTTGCTCTTCTCGAGTTCTTTATCCACTTTTCATTACTTTCCCTGCGGATCTTTATTGCCTCATCCAACTTCTATAAGATCTATTATGCTTCCATGACTTTGATATCTGATCCTAGTCTTGAATTGATCTGATTATACCTCTAATTCTTCCAAATCTACAAGAAACCATTTTGTTAGAATTATACATATTATAGAAATTTGTCAATTAATGTTAGATGTCTTTTTTATTCTTAATTCATGAAGAAATATATCATCATTCTCCAAATTATAACAATTCAATGTTATTTTCCTCTGAATCATATTTCTAATGGCTTTTCATATTCCCCAATCCGATCTCTGAGTTGAAAGTTAAGGCTTCCTGAAAAAATCACCTTCACCCTTTTTGTGCAAACACGATCTTGTAGTGGCAATGGAATGGTTGTGTGCCAATCTTGTCAAATTATTCCACATGGTCTTTAAACTGGTACACAATTTGAATCCTGCATAGGTGCTTCCTTCAATCCACTTTCCTTGTGACCATGGGCTCAACCTTCTAGGCATCCAACTTCTCCATATGAAGGAGAAGGGAAAAGGACTAAGTTCCTTAAGGCTCTGAGTAATTTAAAAGCTCAGAAGGGGTAGCACTTTCGTGTGCATAAAGACTCTGCAAGAGGTGAAAAAGTTGTGGAATCCCTTGAGGATTCGAGAGCAAAGATCAGGAGGATCAGCGTTCTTGTACACATAGGCGAGGATTCTAGTCATGGAGCTCGCAGAGGAAAGAAGGAAAAGGTTGAGGCCTTTGAGAATTTGAAATTCTTCCAAATTCAGAAGAAAAGTGCCAAGGCTCAGCATGAGCAATAGCTGTCATCGGATAAGCCAAGAAGATCTGGACCATTGATAATTTCTCATCCAGGGAGCAACAGGAGGAGCACAAGAGCCGATAAATTCTGAGCCATTAGATCTTAAGCTAAAACCCGACATCTGTTGGATCTGTCGAGAGTTGCATGAGATTTAAACCTCACAAGCAAAAGTGAAAGTCCCGAAGGGGTTGGAGATCGGGATATCAACCTTCAGGAGTTTGGGGGTTCGGAGGACAAGAGTCCGGGCACTTGACATCAAAAATCGTGAAATTGCGAAAGAATCTGAGCCATCTGATTGGAAGGACATGTGTCACAAGATCCTCTCTATCGAGAATTCAGACATCGAGGTTCAGAAAAGGAAGTCCTTTGACTTCACGAGTGGCGAAGTCACGAGAAGATCGGGACCGTCCATTTAGGGAGGACAGGTGGTAGAGATCAAGGGATCTCACGAACTTGGAGGTTCGCCAGGTGAGAGCCCAGGATTTGGGTGCTCCAAGTCACGAGTGGAAAAGTCGCAAGAGAATCGCATCTGTCCATCGGAGGAGGATAGGTGGCAAAGATCAAGGGATATCACGAACTCAGAGGTTTGCAAAGTAAGGGCCCAAGAGTTGGTTTCTCCATGTCGCGAAGCCATGAAGTCGCGAGGAGTGGAGACAACCATTGGATCCAGAGAAAGGGAGGACCGTTGGATCAAGAAACCCACCGCCTATCATGCGGTCTGGGTTTTGGAGGTTGAAAGGAGTCGTTTTCAACTTCACGAGTCATGAAGTGCCAAGAGCTAAGGCTTGTGTGGACACGTGGTAGAACCACAAGGTGGGGTCCGCATGACAGACAAGTGGACACGCGTCGCCAGGAGGAAATGAGTCAACACTCTGTTGACTTCTCACGTCTCAGGGATTCGTGAGATAAGAGCATGAGAGCTCAACCCTTTGGATCACAAAGTCACGAGTAGCGAGAACACGAGGAGAAAATTCAACATCACTTCTCAGGGTTTCATGAAAGGAAGATGCTGAGGTAGGACGTTGAAACTCGCGAAGGTTCAAGTAGCAAGAGGAGCTAGCATTAAGCCTAGCTGACAATCGCGCAAGGAAGGCGTTGACAGAAAGGGGCCATAACTGTTTCGTGATCTTGGGTCTCGTGGGATTGGAAAGGAGGAGTTGGGAGCTTCGACTCGCAAACTCGTGAGATCGCAAGTTGTGACAAGTGCCATTGAAATTGGGCCTTGGTCATAGTGCTATGGTCGCTTGGGGAGATAGGAGCTCGTGCCTACTGCTATTTTCACAGGAGAGCTTTCGAAAGGACCTGTGGATCGATAAGTGCAGATTCTAGCAGGAAGTCGAAAGAGCCGCTTCAGCTCATGAAATAGAGTGAACGATCCTTAAGATCAGGAGGTCGCGCAAAGACTCTACCGAGACAAAGGTGGCATCTGCATCACCATTTTGAGATGCATGGACCATTGATCTCAACTATTGATTAAAACACATCCATCGGATGGTCCTTTTCATTGGGTGGATTTTTGGGCCTTTGATCAACTCCTTTACCTTATCATGAGACCAATGTTGGAACCAAGTCCTTCGGACTTCATCCTTTGTCTATTCTCCCTTTTCGATCTTCCAACTCTCTAGGAGTAAACTTTGTCAAAGTACTTATATCATATCCACTAGTAGATCGAATAATTGAGATTTAATCTCCCGTTGGATGGACGATCCTGGCTTCTCTGTAGGCCTCAATGAAATCAATGATCATGACTTAATACACTGATGAGATGGGCGATCCATATTTATTTCGGGACTTCGACACTCTGGGACTTCGGGATATTACCACTCTAGAGTTGTTCAACTCCCCTAGAGTTATACCTGTTGAAGTGGTCATAGAGTGATGATGAATACTTACCATCGGTTAACAACCCTTCTTATGCTATCCTTCCACCATCTTAATCCAATGACTATGACTTAACAATATTGACGATCCTTATTCATTTTGGGAATTCGACACTGCAAGACTCTGAGATATTACAACTCTTAAGTTCTTCAACTCCCCCATAGTTATACCTGCTAAAGTACTTACACCATCCTTCCACTGCTTGATCTAACGGTTCAGAAAAGTCCCAAGGGGATCTTCGATCAATGGTCTGTGTGAATTCTCTACTTTGACCTTCAACACTTTTGCTAATAGAAGAAGCTGGACATTCCTAGAGGCCATTATCATGGAGATGACATGCCATGCTAATGTCACCTATGGTGATGTAAACCCATGATATGCGTGCCATGTGTCACTCTAAAATGGACATGTTGGGGTCTAAAAGGCATCAAACTCACATGACATGTGTCCCCACATGGCTCTCTGACCATGTGGCATAATACATGTCATCCACCAAACAAATGATCCACCTTCCTTTGCTTTAGATCTGACGGCCTGCGTAATTTCGTGACTTTGGATTTTCATTCTGTGGCTTTGGCACTTCGTAGCTTCATCACTTCATGGCTTTTCCTAGTCTCCAGTAATCACCAAAGTGGTGAAGATATAGAGTCCCGAAACTTCCTTACCTTGTAATCATGATCTAATGGCTCACATTACTCTCAAATTAATTCCTCGATCTAACGATTGATGAGATTTCATGACTTCGGCCTTTGGGACTTCTAGGACTCAAACTTCTTTACTTCTGGAGGGTCAATGCTAGATGTCCATGATCAACGATGGAGATTTCACCCAAACTTCCTATCATATCGGATGGCCGGTGGGATTTCACGACTTTGGCCTTCGGGATTTCATGCTTCTACCCTGCCTCCCATAATTACCAAAGTGGCGAAGTTCCAGAGTTTTCTATCTCCTTATTGGCTTCGATCAATGACTAATGATCGACCAGTTCTATCTGACAGTTGGGACTTAATCTCTCCCAACCTCTGGTTTCACCTCTATCTGACAGTCCTTGTTTACCTGAATCCTGATCTAATGATCAATAACTTCTTGATTCAATGGTTGTTATTACTCTCGAAATTCAAAAGGGAACGATCATGATTCCATGATCCTTTACAAAGGATCCCTGTCTCCACAACGCTATGGATTCTGCACGATTTTTGCAATGCTATTTATCCCAATATTTTCTTTCTTAATGACGATACCATGTCCAACAATTTCAGCCCATACCAGTTCGGTGTTTCAACCCGAAGCTATGATACCAATCTGTAACATACCCAACCACCCATAGGCTGGGAAAACTACCTCCAAAACTCACTTCTAAACCGATTTCGAATTTTGATAATAATTAATTCAAAATCAAGCATGAAAGACTCACATGCATTAAAAAATATCCATGCTACAACATAAAATAAATAAACAGCATGTGATGCACAACAAATAACTAGCAAGGATGTACACAGGAATACATCTCAGAGATAATTAAATACACAATGGAAAATACCTTGTACAGAAAAAAACAGAGAGGACTTATCTTTGCAAGTAAATATTCACCAACTGGCTGAAGACCATGGACGTTCCTCCCAACCATAGATATTTTTGTTCATTTACTCTCAACAACAAGTCACCCCCGATCCAAGGCTATGAATCCACAAGGATGGGTCCTAGGCCAAATCTAAAACACACAACAATTGGCTAACTAGCTCTCAGGTTTCCCAACCACACAACAAATCCTAATTTCCGTCTCTCTTTCCCCTTCATGCTACACAACCCAAAGAAATGAACAACTTTCTCTTCCATGCAGTCCCTCAATTTGTTCCATTTCTCTCTAGGGCTCTAATGCTACTGGTTAGGAAATCTCCCTCTTAGAAACTCCAAGGATTCTCAAGTGTGGACAATTCTTTCTAAACTACCATCAATTGCATGCACTTCAACATCGATTCCCTCTTGGAATGATAAGTAATTTATTACAACCATCTAGAAATGGTTCTCCTCTTCCGACCATTTGTTTCCATGCTTAGACCAAAAGCACACGAATTAGTAAGAATGAGGCACCAAAAAAAATAAAAGAGTGAGAAGGGTGTAATAGTGAATGAATAAGAACAAGTGAAACCCCAAAACAACCCAGAAGGGATGTTTATATAATTACATGAAAACAATAACCACATGGCCTTCCTCCCAAGAATCTCATGTAACCACTTTTATCCATAAAATCAATTATGGGTAATAAAATATAATAAAAATATTTATCCCCTTAAGCCCCCTCTCTTGTGGAATCATAGCCCCCTTTCTATTTTTTCATTGTACATCTTGCAGCCAATAGTGTAGTTTTTTATTAATGTATATAGATGTATTACATTTCCTAGGCATTTTGGCCCGTTTTCAACTTTACCGGCTCACTAGCCTAAGTCAAAATTACATAATACATTATAGTTCATAGGGATTAAAACCAGGGTGTTACATTTGATGAAGATATGTTTGAAAAACGGCCAATATTTGAATAGTTCATCTGGAAGTGAACAAATGCCATCTCTGAATATTCCCATTTTGTTGATTAGCATCCCAATAGTTGATTTGATTTGAGGAGACCAATTTCTATATTGAAATTCCCAATTTTTGATAGTTTGTGATAGGACTTCAAATTATGAAGCCTGACTATCATCATTGATGTTTGATATTCCCTCTTGTCAGGTGCAAGGTGAGAAGTTTGTTGAGTTTAGTTGAAGGGATCCAAGCTTGAGCTTTGGATTCTTTATGTGGTGGTTTTTTTGGTTGACCACTAACCGTATTTCATTGATACTTGACCAATGTGGTGGTTTTGGATTACCACTAACCATCTTCAATTGAACAATGTGGTGGTTTTGGATGACGACTAACCAATTTGATTTGAATAATGTGGTGGTTTTTGATTACCATTAACCATATTCACTCAAATAATGTGGTGTTTTTGGATTACCACTAACCATTTTCACTCCCCCTCTAAATCTGTAAGAGAGTATTTTTTTCATCAATGTTCTCCCCCCCTTGAGGGCATGGAGAGTACCATATTTGATTCATGTTTTAACTTCATACAACATATAGAAGTGGATTTGGATAATCACCAAAATCATATGGAATAGTTGCTTGTTGTTTTCATTTCTCCATGCAGCTATGGCTTTACCTCAGTCTTGACTAGATGATAAGACTTATATAGATTCTTTACTTGTTGATTCCATTTCCAAGAGATGATTCAACCATAATGAACCATTTTATTAACCTTCTTCTTTTTTCGACACTTTTCATATAGGTGATTTGTCTTCCCACAATGAAGACACAGATGGAGATCAAAATGTTGTGTATCCAAGTGACCAATTCTATGATAATGTTAGAACTTATTATCAAGATTCTTAACTTCTTGATCAAGAAGTCCCACACTCAAAAAATGAACTGGTTTGAGTAGTATGAGATATAAAAGATGTTTCCTTTTTCATATCCTAAGCCATGTATTTAACACACCCAACCCCCTAAGTACCCCTTTAAGGGCTGGGGTGTTAAATTTTTTCTTTTCCTGAACCTCTTCAAATCCCTTTAAAAAGGATACCATATTCTTCTGCTTGCCAAAATATTTCCAACAACTGTAAGTTTTTTCCAATTGGAGCTTTGGATAAAAATTTATGGCCCTTTGAATTTTTTGGGCCTTTAAAGGTCAGGTGCCTTCATACTGCCTTGTGGCTCCATGTCATTGTACCCATCCGATTTGGAATTGATGTGTCCTACCTGCAAGGCATTGTTGTTGACCATGCATCAGCATGGCACCTGCCACCTGGCCACTGAAAATTCGACACTTCAGGCCCCGACCTTCCTTGCACACAACACTATGCTTCACAATTCTCTCAAGGCTCTCTTTCACCAAACAATGACACCTATCCCCGGGTCGTCAGGACCGCAGGACCTTGGGACCTAGAACCTCAAAATGTTAGGACCGCAAGACCTTGGGACCCAGAACCTCAAAATGTCAGGACCTCATCCCTTTTTCTAAATCATATAGTCCAAAAGGCCTGATCTGATATGAGTTGGCACCTTGGGAACACAACGCTATGCACAACGAGCCACTTATTCTAACAATTGGCCTAGCCACTATCTACCACATGGCATGCCACATGGCACTTGTAAAACTTCGACATGTGACACTCATTTCCTCCAAGAACCCTTATCCAATTATGTCAAATGTATGTGCCACGTGGCATCACTCATGTCATGACATGTGGACCATACACGTGGGATGACAAGGATGTACATGTCATCGTTGTGCCCAAGGTTCACCCAATAGGGAGTTGATACTTTTCCACCTCCTTTTCATTGAATCACATCATCCAACATCATCTTGGATCCATCAAGCATCAGTCATTGAAGCTTTTTGTAATGCCTATTTCTCAAACCTATAAGGGGTCCAAGATCCGAAGTGCAACTAGAATTTCGGGGAACGTGGCCCTATCTAGTCATGCCATTTGGAATGACACATGACATCAGTACCATTTGACACATGGCACTCTTTTTCCACTCTAACCTTCATCCAAATATGCCAAAACAACGTGACACATGGCACCACCATTGTATGGTACATGGTCCTCTCACACCATGACATGTGGGTCCTCCCTCGTGCGATGCATCACCACTAGACATCTGACATTAGGGATTTCCTTGTGTGGTATGGATTTGAAAAACTATGATGCCCGAGCTTTGATTGACCTTTTTCTGTCGAGAACTACGACTGGGATTTGTCCACTGCATGAAATATAAGGGTGACACACGTCACTACTAGGTAATAGTAGACGTCGGAATCTCAATGCCTTACCGGTCTTGTGTAAACTAAAAAATCTCAAGGTCCATCGTCCGGGGATTACGGGGTTATTAATTATGTTAATCCCATAATTAATTAGGTTAATCAATGGATTACGATAAATATATGGTTCCCTACATTCTAAATATTACGAGATGATTAATTAACATAATATTAATGATTATGAGATGATTAACTAAGTTAATCTCGAGATTATAACTCCCAACCCTTTACCATATTATCTATGGTGGATATTTGTCCCTCATGAAGACATGTGTCGCCACTAGATAACTGTAGACATTAGGACCATGACTCTTTACAGGTCTCCTGTACACTAAAATTCCCTGCAGTCTGGGGCCTGATGGACTTTTCTCCATACAGATCTAAGGCTAATATATTTTGGCTTCAATATCTTTCGACTAAGGATTTAGGGGAGTTTAATCCAAGGCCTCCACACCTAGTTTGGCCCCACACTTGCTCCATGGGATAAAAAAAAACTTCCAAGTTCCAACCCCTTGATGTCTTGTCTCCCCATGTGGTTGCCACATCACATGTTACATCGCCTTCCTCTCATGTGCGCACGCACACACACACACACACATTAAGAGGAATGAAAACTTGTGTGGGAACGTTGTTCATCAGAAATAAAAAATCGAGGTTTACAAAGGGTTGGGCCTTAGAAATATTCTGAGGTCTGATGATCCGATACCTCGGTGCCTTCGGCCCCTCTTAAGCTTATCTATTAGATCGATGACCAAATAGATCTGACGATCGATAAACCAACGTGATGATACAAAGGTTTGATCCCAACAAGGCCCACACTATAATCATCGGTGAACCATGAGTTGAAAAGTGTCACCCCAGTGACACCCTCATTTCCACATTGGCACTACACATCATGACGATGCCACTCTCTCACTCTCCTTCGGGCCTAGGTAACAAGGCATGGAACTAGGGGCTGGAACCCTAGTCCATGGATATTGGACATCAGGACTTCAAAAGGGGATTGGACTTAGAATTCTTCCAAGATCCAATGTTCTGATGCACTGGGTCACATAAATCCCTCTTGATATTTTATGAATATCTACAACTATGATCTCTCGGTCAATAGATCTGACGATCCTTGATAAATTGTCATTTATGCAATAATTTTCATCGAATGGACTAGTCCATCTCTTGGATGGTACAAATCAATACTCTCTCCTAGATCAAAGGTTGTTGAGTCTCGTTGATTTTATGCAAGGATTTAAATGGTTAATCCCGCTCACTTTCAATGGTGTAAGGCATGCATCATTCTTACAGTTCTATAGTCATTCCAATGCCATAATTTACCAAGAAAACCAATGTTGATTTCATAAATCAGGCATGCACATTTCAATTTTATACAAAAACTTGGAAGTGAAACAAACATTAAATCCAACATCAGGATTATACAATTATAAATTAATTTACAGACTTAATCCATCAAACAAGATTAACATTCACAACTATGATTTCAAGCACCAACCATTTAATTAAATCTAGTCACACAAAGTATAATACTTCTTATTTGTTTTACAAGTTGTGATCATCTAACTGATTGTGTGTGTCCACCTTTCCACCCAATCATAGGCTCTACTTTCTTAGTCACTTCAACAGTGTTGATTTTTCATAAGCTATGTTAGGCATGAAGTTCATTCCATTTTATCATTTCACTTAACCATAAGCAATAATGTTGTAGCAACCAAGATCACAAGAAGAAACACCATGCACAAGAACACAAGAAATCTCCTAGGAAACCCTTCTCAATAAGGGAAGAAAACCCATCCAAATCCTTTGCTATATTCTTCAAGAGAAATACCTCCACCAAGATAAACTCTATCACACAAGAGGGTTTCAAACCTTAGAACTTTAGCGCCCAAGAGAGGTGCACACCTTTTCCCAAGTAGATGTGTTTGTTGAAATTTCCAAACTCACAAGAAAGATATGATTCCACAATGGGGAATCATGCCTTACTTATATTAGACTTGACCAATCAACAAAGGCGTCTATTGGCTCAACAGGGCCAACCTCTATAAGTCACTATATAATTTATTATTATTATTATTATTATTATTATTAATATTAACAATATTAATTATCTTTTACATTTATTATTAATCACATTAAGGTGGGGCCGACCTATACCCTTTATATAACAATTAGGGTTATAGGCAGGTATGACTCTTGAACAACATATAGAAAAGGATCTGATACACCCACTAGGGGCACATCCATAGGGATGTCATAGATCTGTCTCACTACATTAAACAAAAGAACCAGATCTACACACGTTCACCTGTGACCATCCTCAGACACATCGACTCTATAGATCTCCATTCCCACTGCCTCACACAGGAGAATCATCTGGAGTTTTCTCATCAACTCTGTTGCTCAGAGGAGGCTAACACATCATCTTCATTTTTTTTCACATGACGATGTGCCCAACACTTTTGGGATTTCACACATTCACCTTGTGCTCAGCCACAGGCACGTCCAACTCATCAGATCACTTTTCCCATTGGATAATCATTTGGAGTTATTCTCACTCTCTTCATGGAGGAGGTCATCTCTACGTTCCTAGCTCTGTCTTAGGTAGGAACCACAAACCCTTCTTAGGGGATTTCTCTCATGTTTGTAAGCTGATAGAAAGGCTTCACATAGCTACAATGATCCACACCTCATAGGTTTGTAAGTTGGAGAATGTCTCACATAGCTGCATTCATTAACACTCCCTCTCGGCTAGGGAGGCATTATTTATCATGCCAAGTCTTGCAACGATGTATTTTGATTTTTGTCTTGACTGGAGTTATCATCACTCCCCCTTAACTAGGGAGTCATTTTTCATGAAGTTAATTTGGTGAAGATATCTGCAATTTGCTCATGTGTAGGAGGGTAATGCATGTGTACGATTTTCCTTTGCATCATATCTCTGGAATACAGATATTTCATCTCATCATATTTCGATCCATCAGGAACCACTGGGTTCTCATGGCTCATAAGATCCATCTCATGGTCAAGTAAATATATTAGAATCTTTGTGAAGCCACATGTCTTCGTACACTTGAAGCTTATATGATCTGCCTCTGTATCATGAACCATGGTAGCATATCAATTGTGCTTCATATATATCTCAATACATGTTTTTTTGAAATGGCTAGGCACATTCACTACATGGTATGTGTTGGAGCCGCCCCTGTTTTTTCACCTTACACAAATTTGGAAAAATCTGATACTTATGATCTAGAGCTGTTTTTTCTTTTCCTTTCCTTCCAAAAAATCATAAGACT
>JZKD02S1726165.1:399395-414294 GCA_000966675.3 Picea glauca
GCATAGCATGAATCAAGTCTGGTGTTAACTAGATACATCAATGATCCAATTAGCTGTGGATCAATCTCGTCTGAATCATCATTATTCATTTTCTTCAAATCCATCACCGTGGATTCGCATTCTGTCATACTGAAATTATTTAATATTCTCACTATATATTTTCCTTGACTCAGGAAAATCTCATTGGTCCTATGTCATAATTCTTGTCCCAAGAAGTAGTGCATCATGCTCATATCCTTCATCTCGAAATCAGAAGTCAAATCTTACTTGTATCCAACAACAAGATTTTTGAATAAGTCATAAAAAATCAGGCTCTTGTCACCATTACTGTAATAATATAGGTTTGGATCACCAATGCTCTTGCTAAAACCCAAAATCATCAAGAATCCATCCATCTAAAATAATTTCCAACTCATGGATGGTAGTACATATGGAAGTGTGTCGGGCTTACTAGATCAAGTGTCTCATCATATGAAAATCCCTATGTTTGTGAGAATCCTTTGACTATAGATCTTTCTTTGTGTTTCTTGACACTTCCATCAGTTGCATATTTGATCTTATAGATCTACTTGGAAGTTACCATAGACTTACCTTCTGGTCTCTAAATAATATCTTATACATCATTCTTTTAAGATATACTGGTATTCTTTTGTTATGGCATCTTTCCATTCTTGTTTTCCTGTTGCTTCTCTAAGACAAGGAGCCTCAAAATCAATGAAGTGGCTCATGACTGAAGGATAGCTCAAAAATCTCTTTTGCTTTCTTGGGATGTGCCTTGGGGGGTTTGTATGTTCCTCTACCTCCTGCAGAATGAGCCTAGGTAGACCTTTTATGCCCTACTGCAATATCTCTGGACATATCAACTGGAGAAACTGGATCTGCTGGAATAATGTCTGTCTCCCTTTGAACTGCTGAGGATATGAACTCTTTCTTCCTTTTATTTTGTTTTAATTCCCTATGATTCAAGTAACTCTCTCTGAAGTTTGAAGGAAGGGAATCTTGTTTTATTTCTTGTTAGATATTTTATGTCTTCTTGTCCAGCCTAATAATCAATCAAATATGGTTTTCACTCACATACCAGGGATAATGGTCCAAGTCTTTGAGGGCTTCCCATACTAGGGATAATACCCTTAATTTATTAAGAATGCAATCAACTATAAAATTAGAGATCAATTTATTTACCTGGGTTTGTATTTATGTTTATTTTAGAGGAAGTACTTCTCCTCTCTCTTATCTTCATTCTTTTGAGGTGGATCTGGATCAATGTCAACGGTATAAGCATATTGTATTCCCTTCTTCCTAGTTGGACAATTTCTTGCATAGTGCCCATATTTGTCACATCTGAAGCAATGAATTTATGAAACATATCTTCTCTGATTATAACCTGGGTTTGATGAAGAATTTTCATCTTTGAAAGTTTTTCTGAAGTTTCTTTTGAATCTTCTTCCTTTATTTGTATGAAGTGAAAGAGCATGCTTTTCTTCTGGGGAGTCTCCCACTCCTCTATTTCTAAGTCTAAGTTCTTCTTGAGTACAATCTATCCATAGATGATCAAAGGTTGGTAGACTTTCTCTTCCACTGATACTTTGAAGAAAATGCTCCCAATGTTTTGGAAGGTTGTTGAGAGTGGATAAGACAATTTCTCTTTCGGACATGATTTCTCCAATGGATTCTAGTTGTTATTTAATCTCTGATATCTTCATAAAGAAGATAGCAACTGTGCCACCTTTCACCAAATTGGTAATTTGAAGTTGGCTCTTAAAGGTAAGACATTCGAGGGTGTTGTCACTTTCAAACATTTCTTTTAATGCCTCATACATTTCATAAGTTGTCTTCAGGTTGGCAATACGAGGTAAGAGATGATCTCTTACTAAGTAGATGATTAATTTTATTTCTTTGACATCTTCTTCCTTTCTTATCTTCTTTTATTCATAAATAGTTGTATTTGGTAAAGTTTTAGTTACCACATCTAAAAGGTCATGTTATTCAAGAGTGACCCGAAGCCTTGATTTCCAGGAGCTGAAGTTGCTTTCTCCATCAAGCCTATCTTCTACTAAGATTTTGTTTTTCATTTGTTTGGATTCTTCAAACTCTCACCAACTGGATTTGGAAAGCCTAATGATTAGGTTGGATTAGTAACCTTGGATTTTGTTGGTCTTATGACTTCCAACAATCAACTTTGAGAGTGTCACGAGAATGCTTGTTGAATTGAAAATGTTTCCTCAAGAATTTGCATAAATCCTAAGATTAGGATTCTGTAGAAAATCTCGGCGCCCTAGAAACCCTAGGGCCAAAAACTCAAAATCCTCAGAATTTTATTTTGAAGGTCTCTAGAGATGCGTAGAGGAGGGCCATGCAGTTTGGTCCAAGTTTTAGCTCCAACATCCACTTTTAAAGGAGTGAAAGGGCTGATCAAATGAGGGTCGTACGGATTTCCGCAGAAACCCTAGAGGCCGTAAGAAACTATATAAGGAGGACAGTTTAACCTTTTGAATGCTTGTGTAGGGGTTTTTCAATACCTATGATCTGATACCATATTGATTTTTCAGTAGATAAGGTTAATCATGAAGTTCATTCCATTTTTTCATTTAACTTAACCATAACCTATAATGTTTTAGCAACCAAGATCACAAGAAGAAACACCATGCACAAGAACATAAGAAGTATCCTGGGAAACCCTTCTCAACAAGGGAAGAAAAGACAACGAAATCCTTTGCTATATTCTTCAAGAGAAAGACCTTCACCACCAAGAAAACCTAGCACATAAGAGGGTTCTTGTAAACTCTAGAAGACTAGCGCCCAAGAGAGGTGTGCACTTTTCCCAAGTAGATGTACTTGCTGAAATTTCCAAACTCACACAAAGATATGATTCCTCAATGGGGAATTTACTTTTACTTATATTAGACTTGACCTGTCAAAATTAGTGTCTATTGGCACAATAGGGCCAACCTCTCTATCTCATAATATAATTAATATTAACTAGATTAATTATATTTTACATTAATTGTCAATTACATTAAGGTGGGGCTGACCTGTACCCTTTAAATTACAATTAGGGTTACAGGCAGGTATGACTCTTGAACAATATAGCAAGGGCTCTCATACACCCAATAGTGCTCAGACACTAGGGGCACATCCATAGGGTTGTCCATATCTATGGCTTATTGCATTACACAGAAGAACCACTTCTTCACTAGTGCTCACCCACTAGGATTATGTTCACATGTGCTCGTCCACAGACACGTACACTCAACAGATCTTCTTTCCCACTGCATTGCACAAGAGAGTCATCTGGAGTTTCTCATCAACTCTCTGCTCAAAGGAGGCTAATACATCATCTTCATTTCTGTCTCATGACGATGCACCCAACACTTTGGGATTTTACACGTTCACCTTGTACTCAGTGTTGGCCCTTGACCAAGTTTTGAGGAAACATTGGTCGTGTTTGACCATTTTTGGGACTTCGATAGGCTGGTCGAAGATGGAGCGCCAATGAGAAGTGGAGATCATGAGATCTCTCTTGTTTTGCGGGATTTTTGGGATTTTAGGGTTTATGTAATGAGTATGTGATGTTGGCCCATGGGTTTACCCATGTTTAGGCCTTTTTGTAATGTATAAAAAAGTAGATAGCACTTAGAGAGAAGTCTGTCTAAGACGACCTAAGTTGGATTCATGAAAGAATATGTAAAGGTTGCTAAGTGCGAAGAAGAATTGTTGGATTTTGTGCCTACTATGTGTTAAGACTTGCAGAGCTAAGTGCAAGTGATTGTAAGAGGATTTGTGCTATCAAGGAGTTGGCTCCGTGACTTGACCTGATTTTGAGGAAGGTGGATCTAGTGCATTGTGTGCAGATCACCTGTCCAGCATGAGGCTTGTCTCTGTGGCTTTGTGCATAGGAGCAGACACATGTAAGAGATTGCAAACTAATAAAGAAGAAGAAGAAGAAGTTGGTGGAAGTATCCCCACACTGGGGTGAACCACGTATATCCTGTGTTCTAATCTGATATGTGCAATATTTCTCATGTTGTTTATGTGTTTATCTACTTAGTGCAATGGTATTGATGTATGATAGATAGATCTGTGGATTCTTAGTGCTTTAGGACATTTGATTGTTAGATCTGAGTAAATGTTATGTGCTAAGAGGCTTGAGAGTACTTGATCTTGGTTTCTACTGTGATGATCTGTAATTAGGGTTTAATCTACAATGTGAACGATACTTATGAACTAATGCATATTGATTGGCTAAGTGCTCTGTTAAGTGTTGTAATAACATATCTGTACCCAACTAGGTTGTAGACATATGAGTCCCGCAACCCCCCTTCCTCTACCTTGGGTGAGACTTCATCTGCTTCGCAGGTGTTGCCAAAAGGGCCAATAGTTATTGTTTTGTTGGTGCATTGCTGAAGCGTTGAACCCTGGGTCTGCCCCTGTGCCAACAAATGGTTCTGTTGCCAGGAAATTGTGATTGCTGGGAATTGAAGAAAAGAGAAATATCTGTGCGTAGATCTATTATTGTAGTGTGCAGTGTTCTACTTGAATTGTGAAGATTTGTGCTAAGAAAGAAATCGGATCTGAAGAAAAGAGGTAAGATCTTAAAGCTTTGTGCTCTAGTAAAGGTAATATAAGTGGAAATTTTTGCTTCGAAAGAATGAATCTAGGTATGTTTGATAGATTTTGTCCTAGTCTAAAAACTAGCGCACAGTTAGAAGAAAGAAAAATAGGGTACAGTTAGAAGAAAGAGTCGATCTGAATAGATTTGCTAGAGATAGTGAAAGATATGTTATTACTATGCATAGAAAGAATTTTTGGACTAACAAGTGGATGCAGGAACCTAGAAAGAATTTTTGCAGATTGCAGGTCCATCATTGTGATCCCAGTGCGCAGTACAGGAAAGTTTGGGGATCGTTTAAAATAAAGAGAGAATTGACACTATGTTATAATTGTAGAAGATTGAGACATCTTGCTAAGGAATGCCCTGGTATAGGTCTGATTTGACTTTTTTGTAAATCTATTGGCCATGAAGTTGAGGATTGCCCTAGAATGATTGCCAAAGTTGAAAAGATGAACATGAGACAAGGAAACTATGAAGAAGGTCAAGGGACTACAGATATGTTAGAGAGCCAGAAAGAGTCAGAGACTATGTTATTACAGCTGAAAGAAACACTGAATGATCACATAGACATCAGTTTACTATAGATCTTAAAAGAGAAAAAACACATAGAAACACGAATAGGAGATTTCGACATAGACTGTGTATTGGATGAAGAAACACATGTGAACATTATGCCATAAAGCACTTGGGAAATTTTGGGAAAGCCTGCTATGGTTCCTTCATTGGGAAGGATAGGATTGTTTAAAGCAAAAATGATAACCCTATGTGGAAGAGTTACTAATGTACCTATGATTTCTCATGAAACATCGACCGAAGAAGAATTTGAAGTCATTAAGTTTTTTGAGAACAACGCTCCTTTTGCACTTTTGTTAGGAAAGACCTGGATTGAGAAAGACCAGATCAGAAGGAAAGTGGAGGAGGAAGCTACATAACAGAAAAATAAATAATTAATGGACTTCATAGCTAGAAAGATAGAGCGACTAATACAAGAACAAGAGGATAAGTCAAAGCAAAAGAGGGCTAGAGAATTAGCTGTCGAAGTTGAAAGAACACAAGAAGGTTTAACGAACCTGTCCATGCAGGAAAGAAGTGCATCTACCTCGGAAATAGTAAGAGAAGAGGTATTAATTTTGAACCCTTTGAAAGACCTTCAACAGGGTGAATTTACTACGCTAAGAGAAGATAAGAATAAGAATGGAAAGAGGAACCCAGAAACTCGGATCACAAGAAAGAAGGCAAGAAAGCAAAGTTAGAAAAACTACAGTAAATTCCAGAGAAGACTTCGCAGAAGGCAGTCTTGTAGAACTTGAACCTCACAAGAATAGCAGAACAACGCAGAATGGGACTTCTCCACGATGAAGCTATATGACCGTTGGAGGCATCCTGACCGTTAGAATGACGCTCTAGAATGGATAGAAACACATTTATTGCCGAAAAGACCACCATTGGACCATTGGGACTGTGCCATAACATCCCGATTCATATTGATTGAGGCATTTCTGCCCGTTGGAGGAATATGTTATGACGTTTCTTATTTAACCCATCAGATGCTATGCTGGGACCAAATTTTGCAAAATGAGATATCTAAGATAACAAAGAATTGATTGCCTACCATGCTATGCTATCTAGACCTCACCGTTCATTTGATTACCTTGTCTATCTGTTCGCCTACCCGATCTCCTTGATTACAAGTGTGAATGTTGGGCAAGCATAGCATGCTAGAGAAGTTTGTGGAGGAGATTTTGATAGACCTCATGGATGATAAAGTCATGTCTATAGGAATACATGCATCGTCGACTGGTGGATTGCAAGCATCCTCATAGACTGGATGACGTTTTGGCCATGCTGCTGAGAAACAAAGAAAACACCGTGATGATCTGGCTAATACGAAGTAGATCCCATCGGTCTTTCCAGATTGCATCCCACCTTTGACTAGTGTAGTAAACCACGACAGTGTCTCATGTGATTTCGAATACATGTTTATCACTGCGTACCTCCCGAAGGGGATACATGCTGTTGGAGCTCAGTTGGGACTGATCCCATCTCTCAAGATCAGTGACTTCAACCTCAGAGACTGGAAGAACTATGCGATGCTTGCGCCGCATAGGTACCCATTGAAAATGACTGGGAAGAAGCCAAGATAGTTTCCTAGCCATGGATTAAGGATCTTGCGTGATCCACGATCTTGAACGTGATGAAGATCCCCCACTTTGGCCGACATCAGGAGGTTAATGCTTGCGTTAAAATCCTCCTGTCGTGCTATCATGGAGGTTATCTTTGGTTAGATAGGCACACCACTATGGATCCGACGCTGATCCACTTGATCATAGGATTGAGCATCCAGGGACCGGACCCTCACCAGTTCTACCCAGGGAAGATGTCAGATCGCTACTTGGCCCAATGTATAAAAGAATACTATGGCGATGTAGAGAAGGGGAAGTGAGGCTACAAGGTAGCGTCCATCTAGGATGGCGCAGTGCACCTTGCTTGTCAACTGATCGTTGGAAAGCTCGTCAGAAAGAACCGGCTAACACAAGTCATAGGTTTATTGTTGGACCTCACATGGAAGTGCATAGAAGGCATGTAAATAAACTGAGTGAGCTACCTCGTCAATGAGCTTGAAAAGGACTGTCACGAAGCACAATATCAAGGGTATGAGTTTCACTTTAGTTGGATATTGGTACTGATCACATTTGTCGCTTGGAAAATGTCAGAAGGAGTAGCCTTCCTAGAAGTTGAGCCATCAGAGTCGTTGGCCGCAAGGTTCTCGAGCTTGTGGTACATGAATGATATGGTGAAGCAGTGGTAGTCAAATTCTATCTTCCATAATTACTACCTACATCTGAAGCACGCCATTGAATCATTCCCCTGAATGACACCGAATACACTCCATCAGTACTGACTGTTCGTGAAGTTCTGCGTAGACTGACACTTCATCTACATCACTGTGTGTAAGGATGAAAGTAAGGAGGAGATGTAGTCATACTATAAGTTGATCGAGGAAGACATGGAAGAGAGCACTAAGAAATGGCTAGCAGAATTCCTTGTACCAGTGGAAGATGCCAAACTTTCTGACCTTGACATCATCGGAAGTCCATTGGTCACCCGGGTCGAACATGATGGACAAATAAGTGCAAAGAAAAAGAAGAAAAAGTAGGAAGTGCAAGACATAGAAAGTGATGAGAAGGACAGTGCATCGAAGGAAACTGTGCCTAATTCACCTACATGAGGAGGAGGAGACGAAGTGAACCAAGAGGAAGGAGGGGAAGAAGGAGACAAGCAAGAAAGAGGCAAAGTGACATCATCGAAGGATCCCCTTACAGAGACCAAGACATCAAATAAAAGGAAGGTTTCTCCATAGAAACCCTCAGCATGGAAGAATACCCGAGCCAATAAGCCTCAGTCACATAACATGCTCACAGTGGACAATATCGAGCTCATCACCATAGCTGTAGAAGATGCTTTAGAGGATATCCTGTAGAGACATGAAGTGAAGCAAAAAACATTGTACGACAGAATAGAGAAGGAGCTCAAAGACATCCAACAAGCTATCCATTCAAGCCGCACAACTCCTACTGCGCCGTCCTCAACAGAAAGTGTAGAATTGGGGGATGACCCCACCCAACTACGAAGGCTAGCAGACATGACCAAAAATTGAATTTGTCAAGTCCAAGAAGAAAAGGAGTAGGCCACAGAGGCCTTAAAGCAAGAAAAGGAGGAGGTCTTAGGGAAAATTCGAGTTGCGCAGAAGGAGAAAAATTAAATTCAGGCGAATTTTGAGCAGAACAATGCGAAGATACAGGAAGAAAAAGACCAACTTCTTGCAGAATAGATTTTGATCAAGGAGGCAGCGATGAAATCACTTCTCTTTTTGTTGAGCTTGGTGTAGGAGGAAGAAGATCCAGTCGAGATACAAGTAGGGAAGCTTGTTGAGGCCATTCAACAACTTCAAGAAAGAGTAATGGAGCTAGAAATCCAAGCAGTGCCAAGCACTTCGCAAGAAGTGCATGATCATAGGGAAGAAGCTTCCAAGAACACAGTAGAAATAATCAAGGCACTCACCTTAGAGTGTAAGCAAGTGAGTGATTGAAGTGCACAGTCCTACGAGCGCCCTGTAGAAGATCCGGAGATGAGGAAATTGGAAGCACAACTCTAGGAGGCAAAGAAACAAGCATCCACCGTACAAGCACAGATGAAGTTGCTCACTTCCATTGAGAAGATGAAGAGGTCACAGGAGCAGCGCACAGTCCAATAGTAGGTTACTGCTATCTAGAACAAGGTTATGGAAGTGACACAAAGACTCCAACCGATGCAGGACGAAGCCTGCATGATTTTTGAAGCAGTTGAAGGACAAGGCGCCCAGCTAGACCAACTAGTTATGACAGTGGAACAACACCTGGTGTTATCGGATAAATCGATAGGTGTAGACACTAACTGATCTCCCTAGATCCACCTAGATCTAGAACAAAACACACCAGAACATGACACTTTCCTTAAGTTTTAAATATTTAATTTACTAACTAAAGAGGGATAGGTGACATACTGTTTAAACGCCACTTCCTCTTTCCATCACCATCCTAGCTCCATTCCAACACTCATAAAATGATTATCCTACAAAAGAACACAACCAACCAAAGTGATAGTAATAGCATAAACTCAATATAAACCTATGTATGTGATCAAGGAATCATATAATAAAACACAACAAGATTTATAGGAAAGAATCATATTACTATATCATATTAAATGTGAAAGAGAGATTACAAGAGTGGCCTTGATGTTATAAGATCCCTTCCAACTGTCCTTTGTTCCCCACACACTTCCATTCCAAGAATTCTGAGAGCACAGATCTGATAATATTCACAATCTATCTCGACAAAGGAAAAACTCAAAGACACTCCACCGAAGCTAATAATTCCAAGCCAAATCCAACTTAGCCCTTCTCCATGAAAGCTCCTCTCCTTTTATAAGTTGAAGAGGATAAGGTGAGGAGATTAGGATGATTCCACTAAATCATGAAAGCGAGTAAGATCCAAACCATTCGGATGCCACCTCACCATGGAAGTTTCTCCTTCTAGAAGCATCAAGAAGATGCTCTTTTTTCCCACGTATGAGCATTCTCGCACCCTTCTTGTAGAGAAACCTGCGAACCTCTCACAACCAAGCTATGGTGCATCCTGCAAGAATCAGGCATTCTCACACTCTAGCCATAGTGCAACATGCGAAAATCATCTTTAATAGGGTTTTCATAAAGGAAAATGCAACTTCTTTTATTAGGACAAGTTCTTCTCCATTCTTTCTTCAGGAACTCATGCCACTGACCCCTTTGAAGGAAAAAGATAGGTTTACATCATTAATAGTCATAGGGATGATGAAAATAATGTGTAACAGAGAGCCCCCCAAGGTATGAAGTTAGAATAGAGTGATAGCTGAAATGCTTTGTCGAGTGTGTGTAGGGAACAAAGAACAGTCGGTCGGAAACCTGCCAACAAACAAGGAAATATAGTACAATAATACATCATCACTGAGGTAGGCATTCCCATACTCAAAATACAAATGAATCAGAGCATAAATGTCTACATGTGAAGATCTATGTCAAGTAAGACAAGTCATGGCCACCAAACATACACTGTGGATCCATGCCGATATGACTCAAATATGAACATAGCCACCAAAAATACACCGTGGATCTATGTGTTAAGGACTCAAATTTGAACATAGCCACTAGACATACAATGTGGATCTATGTAACAGTGCACTGAATATACTCTAACACAACCTGGATCTGTCAGAAAATATCTAGGGTCTTCATCTCCACCATTCTATAGTATGAATCTAACCATGTGAATACATGTGTCGAAGTCAAACATGGTAGAAACCATTTGATTACCAGTCATTAGTGTATACCGTTAAAAAGTGCGAGGGAAATCACCATTAATGTCAATGACTCCCAAGGTACACTAGTACAATCCAACAAATGTGAATAAATGAGTTGAAGTTGAACACTCGACAGAATCTCCCGATCAGGGGTCAATAATGAAAACCCACTATCAAAAGTGAGGAAACCTACCATTGAGGCATGCAAGTTCCAAGGTACCAATTGGTTTCTAAGTCTAATTTGTGAATAATGAGTTGAAGTCGACAGGAAAAGACTCATCACAGGAGGGCCTTAATGTATCCCACATCAGTGACATGAAATAGGTAATAATATTTGATGTAGATCAGAGTAACAAGTGATTCAGGACTGACTCAGGGATGGCTGATATAATAGAAGGCTTTAAGGACTGCAGAAATGGCCAACGCAATAGAAGGCTTTTCGGGTTGGACATCTTTTTGAACATATTGACGACACAACAACTATCTTGGAAACACTGACTCAACAATAGGGATCACATACCCATTTGTAATCTTATAAAGGAGTATGATCAAGAGACGAGAAGATTTTCCAACCTAGACACAAGGCGAGTGAAAGGGTGTCATGTTAAAAAATGACTCTTCTACAGAATACAGGTTTAGATACATTTCTTTCCCAATTTTTCCCCCCACCATTTCTGGTGAGTACCTCTTTACTTTTACGCAAGCTTGAGGAGGATAACATATGCTTGTAATGTAATCTCATCCTTTAGACGAGTCCCTCGGAGTATGTTTAACGAACCCTAGGAAGGAGTGGTTCGGTCCCATAAGGGCCTTTCGATGTTTGTTTTATCAGTCCAAAGAAAGAAAACTCAGGGGTTTTTCATGTTTAGAGAGTCTGAAAAAAACTTAAAGAGAACTCTCTCAGTTCCTTTTTTGTAAAGTAGTATGATGAGATCGAAAAAGAAATAAACTATTTCCCAACAGACATTTTCTTCAAATAATTTAATGAGTGTGAAAAGAACAAGATCGCTCGACAATCTTTTCATGTTTAGAGAGTCTAAAAAGAGATTAAAGGGAACTCTAGGGGGTTTCTTTTTTGTATAACTTTTACGAGTCCGAAAAAGAGATAAAATTATACTCGGTTACATTCTTAGGTATTTACGAGCACAAGAAAGAACAAAGACTAAGCTCGGTAACTTATTCTCATGTATTTACGAGCATGAGAAAGAGCAAAGACTAAGCTCGTGATTGTTTTCATTTTTATGCAAGCTTTAAAACAAAACAAAACTATGCTTGGACCTAGTTTCATTTTTACACAAGCTTGAACCAGAGGAAATGATGCTTGAGGTAAGTGGTTTCATTTTTACACAATATTGAACCATAGAAAACTATGCCTGCAACTTCCCAACGCATAACATAGGGATGGTTGGTACTTAGCCCCCATCTTAAGAAGTTAGCGGCTCGACTTCAGCATGAAGTCCAGAGACTGAGGCAAGCAAATACCCCCCAAGATTCATTTCATCCAATCTGCAAAGGAGAATGGAATGAAGCTTCAAATACTAGACAAAGGACTTGATTCAAATAGAGAGGGGGAAAACTATTTCATTATTTAATGAGCTTGACACAGAAACAAGAACTATGCTCGTAACCTCTATTTCATTTTTTAACGAGGTTTCCACAGAGATGAAAAAAATATCCTCGTAACCTCTGTTTGATCATGGATTCCAAGAGGGAAATTCTTTGGAAGGACACCATGTCAAGGGACAAAACTCGGTCATGGCTTCCAAGAGATCTTCACTAGACGAAAGGAACACACTCTGGAAGGAACACATGTCGAGGGTTGCGACAGGGGTAAGGAGATTAGGCTCTAAAGACCCTATTGAAGAGATAACCATGTCAACTACCGGATCTAAGTCACCTAAAGTTGAAGCCATTGGAGACAATGCCACATAATTTACCTGTGGTAGGGGTGATAACGCTGACATACAAGAACCATTTAGGGAGGTAATCCTGTCAGGGTCGATGAATGAAAGTTGATCAAAAGTCACAATTCTTCCATCGTGAGAGAAAGATATCACATGAAAAAGAGTGGACACAATAGCTTTCATGGCATAGACATAATCCCACCCAAGGAGTAAAGAGAAATCCAAGGGGTCTTGGACTACCATGACGTCAATAAAGACAGTTTTCCTTCCCAAAGTTACAGGAAACTGAGGAAGGGTCCCTAAAGGTTGACTAGTTCTTCTATTAAAAACTAGCAGATTCTACATAACCGATGCAAGTGGAGGACAACCCAAAGCTTGCCAAGCAAAAGAGGACAAAATACTAATGGATGCACCTTCATTTATCAGTGTCTGAGGAACGTCTCGACCACAAACCTGTACTGTAATCTAAAAAGGAATGTGAGAGGGAAGACAAGGTCCAATTAGCACACCCCAATCAAAATGGATGGCCTCATTACTTGGAGGGGGTTCCACAGGAGAAGGAGGAATAGCCCCCTGCATGGTAGATTTTGTATCAACGAGAAAAACATGGGCAATATCGGGTTTACTCTCTAGTGAGAGAGTAGGATCGACCGATGATGAGATCAGATCAACCGCTTGGGTTACATTCACCAAGGGGAGAATGGGGTTGATATATGGAAACGGATCGACCACTTGGGTGACACTCTCTAACGGGAGAGTGGGATCGACCGAAGATGGGATCAGATCGACCTCTTTAGTTTCACTCTCTGAGGGGAGAGCGGGATTGACTGAGGATGGTATCGGATCAACCACTTTGTCAACTGGTTCAACTAAGGACGTGACCAGATTGACAACATGATCAATCGGATTGACCGATGACGGGTCCAGAGTGATCATTCCATCAATTATAGGGGGGTGTGTAGACCATACTTCTATAACCTTAGATAGACCAGGGCAATCCTTAAGAAGATGGCTACCCTTACAAATCCTGCAAGGGTACTTGGGTTTATGAGTTGTTTGGGTGATCTTGACATCATCAACACTCCCAACACGATTAACATTAATTGGTTGTTTTTCAACATGTTTGATAGTGGTTGGAGGTTTTGACCCTTGCTTATCTTTCTTCTTCTTAATCTTTCTTTTCTTCTTCTTCTTATTCATTGGGTTACTAGCTTCAGAACTTTCACTCGATGAAGAAGATGAAATGGAAGGCGACCTTGCAAGCGAAGAAGGTGAAGAAGACCTTACTGGTGAAGAAGGTGAAGGATCAACAAGAGGTTGATGCTCTTGGGGGGAAATGCTTGTGACTGAAGCACTAACTACATTCGGGATTACCTGAGTGGAAAACAACCACATCGACAATCCAATAGTGAGACCTGGAAGGCTCAAAGTAGCGATGTGAGGAGGACCAATGTTTCCATAAGAAGGAAAAACAAAAGGTTCCCCTGGAGTAGGGGTTCCTTCATTGGTCATTTCGGGAACTGACGCCATTAAATAAATATCCAATCTAGAGTGCTCTAGGGAAAAAAAACAACACATGCTAAAAATCTAGTAATCAAGCAAGCAAACAAAACCTTCTCACAATGAACGCACTAGTTGGTGATGAAATTGAACATCGTGGGAACAAAGTAAGAAGGGGCTGAGATAGAGTGGGTGGAAAAGTTACGTTGATGACCTACTTAATGGACTTACACCCTGGTGCAAGCTCCCACACATAATCGTGGGTATACCCTCCAAGGAGCCTGAGGGAGTTTGGCCAATGTTGATTCCAGGTGCCGTGAAGCTTTGCCCCTTCACAGTCACCTTGTGTAAAGACCCTAAAGAGATAGGCCACTAAGGTTACCAATCACTACAGTGATTCTTGGGGAAACAATCAACAGACTAATCCACGCGCAAGGGCATGGTATCTAGCCCGAAATCAACTTGAAAGGCTTCCACTCATCATTGTGGGTATACCTCTCAAGCGACCCCCATAATATGCGCAACCTCTACACCAAGACCAACAAAGCAGCGTGAGTAACTCTGCCAGTATTAATGTGACCTCGTGATTGACCCTTGTGTTAGAAGGGTTTCCCAAGACAAAATGTAATAAGTGGATTTAACCACTCCCTAACTCAAGATTCTATGTTTGTTTGCAACTTTGGAAAGTTATCTTTCACACCTATTCCAAAGCCCTACAACTAATCTAATGTAGGTTTGCTACCAGAAAGTATAAAAAATGTCTAATCAGTTTTTATAAGCGCTTTTATTTTATGGTTGTTGTTACTCAATAGGAAAATGGCATGAACAATATGGTATTTTGACCGACTTGAAAGTTATGCAAAGAGATGAAGATGAAATCTTTTCATTTCTATGAAATCTATGCTACAAGAAGGAGAAAACATTTATCATTCCCATATACACAATGTCCCAAAATATATTAAACTCATCAATATCAAGATTCTCAAGAAATGAGAAAAAGGTACTG
>JZKD02S1726165.1:451958-464199 GCA_000966675.3 Picea glauca
CTGTGGAGGGGCAAGTCTTCACGGTACCTGGAATTGACGTTGGCCAAACTCACTCGAGCTCCTTGGAGGGTATACCCATGATTATGTGTGGGAGCTTGCACCGGGGTGTAAGTCCATTAAGTAGGTTGTCAACGTAACTTTTCCACCCACTCTATCTCAACCCTTTCTTACTTTGTTCCCGCGACGTTGGATTTCATCACCAAATAGTGTGCTCATTGTGAGAAGGTTTTGTTTGTTTTCTTGCTTCTTAGATTTTTAGCGTGTGTTGTTTGTTTTCCCTAGCAGACTCTAGGTTGGATTTATTCAATGGCATGAGTTCTTGAAATGACCAATGAAGGAACCCCTGCTCCAGGGGAACCTTCTATTTTTCCTTCTTATGGGAACATTGGTCCTCCCCACGTCGCTACTTTGAGCCTTCTAGGTCTCACTATTGGATTACCGGTATGGTTGTTTTCCACTTAGGTAATCCTGAATGTAGTTAGTGCTTCGGTCACAAGAACTTCTGTTATAACCCTAAATTGCACCACACATGCTTACTTGGCATCAGGCCAACTCAGATCCCTTCCTTGCCAAAGCCATGCTGAACAAACTCTTGAAAATCCTCTTAAATCAAGTAACACGCGCCCTAACCCACTACTACACGCGTTGGAACGCTGACAGGCCTACTATAGCCCACGTTTACCTAACAAAGCACAAAAACAGGAAAGTTGCCGACAGGAAAAAAAGCTATGGGTCAGTTAAGTGAAACTCTCGGCCATGCATGGACAAGAGTTCGTCCAAAACCCTAGCTCCTTCTAGCCTATAAAAGAAGGGGTAGGGGTACCATTTGGAGGAGAAAAAAATATAGCGAAGAAACTCTGCCCATTTGCCGAATCCATTTGTCCCAACCCTTTAGCCTTTCCTCAAGCCTAAGGAGAATTAACGCAAAGCAGTTGGAGGAAAAAGAAGAGGAGGAGCCCAGAATCAGGGTCAAGGAGCGGTGGTCGGTCTTGACTTTGATTGTAAGTTGATTCATTTTGAAAATAATAAAAGAATAATTTTTCCATCCCAATGCATGAGTTATCTATGATTTGTTCAATTTATGCTTAATTGCTAACCCTCAAGTAGAAAAGTAGCATGCATGCGTAGTGTTTTGCCTTGATCACAGGATTATCTTTGGAAGGAGTAGCGAAAGTAAGTGGGCAAAGCGCAACGGAGGATCTACACCAAACATCAGTCAAAAAGGTTAGTAGTTACTTTCCATGTGTGTATGTAAAAAAGGGGTTTTAAGTTGGGGTGGTAGGTTAAAAGGTCATTTCTTTAAGGTCAAAATCTGCATGCAAATCTGACCCTAGTTTGCTAGTCCGTAGGGTATTATTTCCCAACAACAAAATTGGCGACTCCACTAGGGATCTTACTCTTTAGGGTTTCCGGATTTAGTTGAGGTTTTTGGGTAGTTTTAAGGATTGGATTTTATGTTTCTTTGCATGTCTATTTTCTGTTAGGTCAGAGCTAGCAGGGAGCTTGGTTCTTTATACCATTTTTTCCTTGAATATTGCTTGACGATAATTATCAGGACACACAGAGGTACACGCGGCCTGCAGAAGGCCTGCATGCGTGTAACCCGCGCCCTAACCTTCTACAACACACGTGTGAACGCTAGCTGCAGAGGTCTTAGTAGCGTGTAGGAGTCAAAGCGTTTAAGAGGCAGCCCCCCACTTCCCTGTCAGATTTATACATTCTCATGGGGCTTTCTAGATCCTGTCTGAGTCTTGCTGGTTCACAGTCTTGTCTCAGTTTGCTTTATTGCATTTTTCTATTCTTTGCAGTTATTTTTCTTTTCTGTTAAAGAAGAAGCATCCAAGCCTTCAAGGGACCCTGGTTGTCAGTACCAGAGGCCTCTTCCAGGTCTAGGCTGCCTGTGTTTAGTTTTGTCTTAGAATTCATACATACATGCGGCCTGTGCAAGTGCAGCCTGCAGGTACCCGCGCTCTGTTATAGCTCAGCACACGTTTTCACGTGTGCTGTTTCAGTGACAGTCCCGGGCTTGACTGGTTTCTTTTCAATTAGGGTGGGGCAGTCATCCCCTCTTGTGGTGAGAAGTGATCCTCTCAGGGGTTTGATTCTAGGGTGGCACAGTCAGTAGGTTAGGGCCTCTTACCCTTAGCCTATTTTTTCTTAGTTGATTGTTGATAGAAAAGATTAAAAAGAAAGATTTTATTTTATGGTTTTTAGACAAGCGTAAGAGTCGGTGCTTTCTTGATTTCCATTGTGTGTCTTTTCTCTGGTTCTTTGCGATCTGCACTTTAAGCCAGAATTTTATTTTGTTTTCTTGGTGTTGTGCTTGTCGGCATTCTCCCTTTGTTGCTTCATTTAGCACTTAAATATTTTTTTTTTATCTTTTTTTCATTTTCTTCTTTGTTTGAAGATTGTGTTTCTGCATCAATAGCTAGGGAGAATTCTTTTTGTTTATAATTTTTTGCGGTGCATTTAGAGCATAAGTAGCTCATAGTCGAGAGAAATTTCCTTTATGTTTGCTGCACAAAATCTTAGCAAAATTGAAAAGAAAAAGAAATCTTTCCTTGTGAAAAGTTGTTGATTTTTGCATTTAGTAAAAGTCTTTTTGTTTCCAACATTTTTTCATTTGTTTTTTGCTTTGAGTCTTTACACATCATCAGTTTCACTTTCATACCCTGTGAAGTAAAAAATCCAATAAAAGCAACGCTAATTTAAAATCTATTAGACTTTTTATTTGTAGGGTTCACAAACTAGCTCAGGACTAGGGCCTTGGAATGGGTTGGAGAGTAAACTCTCCAAGGCCACTCAAAACCCAACATTGGAGTCTGTGATAGGGAGTGTAGAAGTCCAGTTTTGTGGAAGTTATCTGGGACCCCCCTCTAACACAGGGGATAAACATGAGGTCGCGTAAGGAAAGGTAGTGGAGATAACCCCTCCAAAGCCGGACCGAGCATAGTGGAGAACACATATCGAGGATTTGTTAAGGGATTCCGTCGTTTGCATTTGCCACGAGGCTTTGTGGGTCTCAAATCCGTTCGAGGTCCTCAGTTGTCTTTTGGACCATTTTCTCTCGATACCCTTGATAGGTTTTGGGCTTGATACCCTGCTCATTGTGGTCTACCTGACTATCAACTGTACCCGCCTGGTGACTGTTCACATGCTGGAAAACTAGTTGCCAATCTTTTTAGGGACATACACAAGTGACTGCGGGGGTATACCACGGTACCTAGGACATACATCGGGCCACGCTTTGTAGAGAATACCCAGAGGGTGCTTCCATTTTCGAGTTGCACTTGCACCGGTAAGTTGCTCTAGTGTTGGTTGTTGTAACTATTCTTCCAAATAGTAATAGTGTTTGCTTGTCTTATCTCTTAGGGGCTGCTTTTTTAGTGTGTGTTATTGTTTGAACGTATAGAATACCTAAGCGTGTCTTGGATCTTCTTACACAGTAGAGAATCTCGAGCTCCGCCAGTCACGAAGGCTTTAGGGCCTGCCGCCGGTTATACTAGAGCCACCCCCGCCACCATTGAGGTGGAAGCTAGACCAACAAGGGTCTTTCGAAGCAACCAGGTTACAAACCATTGTGCCCGAACAACTCCTGGAGGAATCAACCGCTAATCTTGGTTCGGTTGAAACCCCAACCACTGATACTTGGCCACATGTCTGTGTGCCAATTTAATTTTATGGACACCTGTCAGTGCCTCACACAGCTATGGAAACAAACGTTGTTACTTCCTCTGGGAATTCTTCCATTCCCACCACCGTTGCTACCACAGGAGAAGCATCTCCTAACTTGCCGTCGTCGGCCTGGACCACCATGGTCTCAGCCGCAACTACATTGCACAGTGGACCATCCCCATCTATCATGGCGGCCACAACTCCCTTCACACCTAGTGCGACAGGCCCTCCGTTTTCATACGGTATGCCTAGTTCAGGTACCAGTCCTGCACTCACTTACTCCACTTTACAGACTTTGGGTCTGGGGGCAGGGAGCTCTAACGCTCCTCTACAAGGTCAACTTGGGGGCATTCCTGTCCCTTTCAATGCTTTTCCTTACACTGGAGGTCATATCTCTCCTTCATCCCCTTCGCTTGGTGGTATGCATCAACAGTCCACCAGGCAGCCTGCACACACTAGTTCATTTGGAGCCGGGAGTCAAGGAACACCTACGCAAACTATGCCGGTTAGTTCGTCACCGTTTGTTTGGAATGAGACGTTTGGTAACAATACTTTCACATCCAATGCTTTCCCATCTGGGGGTACACCCATTTTTGGACAATCTACGTCGGCGTAGGGTACTATTCCTGTGCCGAGGGCACATATACCAAGACCTTGGAACTTAGGACAAGGATCCGTTCCTTCCTCTGGAATGTCGTTCTGGGTTAATTCTTTCCACAGTCAATGGAACCCTGGACAGACTTCCATGCCTCTCCCCTCGGGACCGGCATGGGGTAATCCTTCCCAAAGTCCGTCAAACATGACGAATGCCCAACATCCTATGTCCTTTATGGGGAATCAGCCAATGATGTCTCCGCAGATGCAAAATCCTTATGCTGGTCAGAGCCAGGGTTTCTATCCGAATCTGGGCCAGCAGCCAAACTTTTCCTGGCCACCTGGTGCCAGTCAAACTCCAGGACCCTTTTTCCCAGGCTATCAGCAACAACCCAAACTACCATTCCTGGCGACGTTACACTTTCCATATTTGACAAGGTTGTTAAATGATCCTATCTGTCACGATCTGCATTAGCCTCCTATGCCAACAAAGTTGCCTTCGGACATTCCCAAGTTCAAGGACAAGCCTAATGAAGATCCAGGTGATCACGTGACTACCTTCCATCTTTGGTGTTCATCTAACTCATTGAAAGATGACTCCGTCTAGTTGCGATTGTTTCAACGCACTCTTATAGGGAGTGTCGCGAAATGGTACATCGAGCTTGATCGCTCACGATACTCTTCTTTTGGTGAGTTGGCGATGCCCTTCCTTAACCATTTCCAGTTACCTGTGAGATACGACGCCAGCACGGAGTTGCTAGCCAATTTCGAACAGACGACAACAGACCATATCTCTGATCATATCTGAGAGTGGAGATGCCAGAATAGTCCAATCAAAGTACCAGTCCCACCAGCATTCCTGATTAAGTGGTTCCTTAAGTCTTTAGTCCCACAATTATCCAAATACGTCGCAACTTCAGGAGTTTTCTCCGAAGAAGATGCCATCATGAGGGCTCAACAGTTTGAGCTTATCTATTCTCAGTCTAGTTTATTATACAACATCCTGCTGGATGCTCCACAATCAATACTAGATAAAACTAGACAGAGAGCTAGACCACATGCCAACGGTATTGTGGGTTTAGCACAAACCAAGCCTACTGAGCAATTGACAAAGAAATTGCAACAATTATCTATACAACACTCAGCGGCCAGCCGAACTACTACTTTGGCTGCTCCTCCTACCCAAACGTCGGAAGTACACTCCGTACAGACAACTAACCCAAAGGCCACCCAGCAGCTTGAAGGGAAGAAAAAACAATGCAAGAAGGGTAAGGGGGAGAAAAAACCCATTGATAATGCCGGTGAGGGCACCACAAAAAAATGAAAGGTGAGGTATCCATGCAACTTGTGTGTGGAATACCACCCAACCCATCTGTGTCCTCAACTTGCAGAGGCCCAAAAGTTTGTCACACAGCAACAACAAGCCGTGTTGACTAATCCCTTTCAGCATGGGAAAAATTTAACCCAAGCCTCTACAAGTGCCGAAGGGGGCAGCCAAGAAACCTGCCCTCCCCCAAACACTTCCTCATCTGCAAACGTATATATGGTTAAGGGTGATGCTTTAATAATGACTAGAGCGCACGACTATAGTAAGCCAAGCGCCTCTGAGAAGGGTAAAGAAGTCGAACTCCCATCTCTTCCTCTACAGATTGAGAAGACGTTGGGAGAAACAATGACATGCATTCCAAAGGGTGCGTTTAAGAAAGCTTCTCACAATCCAAATGCAAGGGCCACCTAGAATTACTCTTTGGTGGAAGATTTATCACAAACCCCTTGTGCGATGTCTGCATTGGAGGTCCTTTAGGGCTGCCCTGCTTAGCAGAAAGCCTTGTTAGCTGCTTTAGGCTCTATTGAGACTTGTAACCCAGGTACCATCATGTTAGATACGACCAACTTAAAACCTCGTCTGCCTTACCACATTGCATTTCAGATAGTAGTGGCTCATCCCACGAAAACGTTTACAAGGAATATATTCCGCACGGTGGTCGACGAGGGTGCTTCGACTTACGTTATGTCGTTATCATGTTGGAAAGCTATTGGCCAGCCCGCTTTGTCTCCGTCACCTACTCTCCTCACTGTGTTCGACGGTCATTCTTTCTAGCAACACGACATCATCCCTTCTTTCCCTGTGCAGTTAGGAGGGAAGACCGTGTGTGTCGAATTAGAGGTAGTTGATGCCCCCCTCGACTATAACCTCTTGTTAGGCTGAAGTTGGACTTACGCTATGCAAGCAGTGGTTGCTACAGTTTTCCAAGTCTTGTTGTTTCCACACGAAGGCTGGATAGTGACCATTGATCAATTGTCCTTCTCTAGACCTGACCCAACTTTGGGGGCATCTATGGTTCCCATGATTGATAATCCTCAAGCCGGTGTAGTTAACGTAGGATTTGGTTTGTGCCCATCCTTGATGGGTACCTTCGATTACCCACCTCCTCATAGAGATGTCAAGTTTATATCTACTCACCACAAGGCTGAGATTTTTCAAGTTTCGTCGTTCCACACGACTTACTTTGAGGATCCATGGATTCTTCCTTCCCCATCAGCCACGATGGATGAGACAGGGCACTCTGACATGTCCATGCCCTTATCATCTGCTGAAGTAGCATACTCTTTAGTCTAGCAAGCTTCAGCTAACCCTGATCCGACTCCCGCACCAAAGTTGGATCCACTTCTTGAGCCTATTTGGGCTCAGGGTTCTCTTGCTACCATCGATTCGTTAGACTTAGTCTTGCCTTTCGACGAAGCAGTAATCAAAGCAATGACTGGTCTGGACAAACCTTGGGAAGATCTTCATCACAGATCGTATTTCCTCCCAGAGTTAAGCCGAATCGAGGTAGGAGAATTCACTATTACCATGATGGGAGATCAGCCATGTTCTATTAACCTCTTAGATACACAGTAAATTTATGCTGAGGGCAATATGGTGACTATCACTGAAACTAGACCTATCAATATCTCCTAAAACCCTGGCGTCATGGAGAATGTCTTCATCAGAGCAAATTTCTCCCTCGAAGAGATTCAAATTTACATGGATCTTTTCAAATAATTCCGCAATGCTTTTGCCTGGTCTTATGAGGAAATGCCAGGCATCGATTCAAAAATAGTTGAACATGAAATCACAACGTATCCTGATGCTAAGCCTGTTTGACAAAAACTTCGTCCAGTCAATCCTAAGAAAGCAACAGCCATTAAGACTGAGGTTGAGAAATTTCGCAAGGCAGGGTTCATTTACCCTATTCATTTGACTTCATGGGTGTCAAATCCCATGCCGGTCGATAAAAAACAAGGAACAATTCGTGTATGTACTGATTTTCGTGATTTGAATAAGGCATGTCCAAAAGATAATTATCCAACCCCATTCATCAACCAAATCATTGATGAATGTGCCGGTTCTGAAGACTTTTCATTCATGGATGGTTTTTCGGGCTATAATCAAATCCAAATCAAACCTGAAGACCAACACAAAACGACATTCATTTGTCCGTGGAGTACATTCGTCTATCGTAAGATGCCTTTTGGCCTTAAGAGTGCTGGAGCCACTTTCCAATGGGCCATGTCTTTTTCGTTTCATGACCTCAAGCATATAGTCGAGCCCTATCTAGATGATTTAGCATCACTCTCTCGCAAGTGGAAGGATCATCCTACACACCTTAGACTAATCTTCGAACGTTGTCGCTATTTCAGGATTCGCTTGAATCCCAACAAGTGTAGCTTTTGCGTCACGTCAGGACATTTGTTAGGTTTCATCATATCAACAACAGGGATCATGGTTGATCCTCTTAAGGTGGAGGCAATAATCTAGTTTCCCCCCCCACGCACAATCTTACAACTTCAAAGTCTTCAAGGCAAGGCGAACTTCTTACGACACTTCATCGCCAACTATGCCGAAATCACCAAGGGCTTTATGTGTTTACTGAAGAAAGATGTTCCCTTTTTCTGGGACGAAGCCGCTCAACGCTCTTTCGACGCATTAAAACACACCCTCACTATTGCACCTCTGCTATGGCCACCTAATTATAACAAGGATTTCCTATTATATTTGGCTGCCGCAGAGTCAACAATAGGCATGGTTTTAGTTCAGGAAGATGATTCATTTTCAGAATACGTGATCTATTACCTAAGCCGAGGCCTCGTAAGACTGAAACTTAATTATTCCCATCTCAAAAAACTTGCATTGGCAGCAGTTCATGCTGTCCAACGGTTCCGTCACTATGTTTTGTTTTGCAAGACCACCATCGTTGCTATCGTAAATCCATTCCAGTACATGTTGACATGATGATTTATCGGCGGAAAAATTCAGTAGATGGATGGTCATCCTCCAAGAATTTGACTTAGATTTCGTTTCAGCGAAGTCCAAGAAGTCATTGGTCTTCATAGAACTTATTTTGGAGCTTCCAGTTGAGTTAGGTGACGTTGTGCCTGAGGAATCGCCTATCCAGGGGGATATGTTTTTTATTGAATCATCAGACCCCTAGTACGGAGATATATTGATATATCTCAAGACTTTGAAGTGCCTCACCTCTGCTTCTCATGACGAGCATCGACGGATACGCCATCAGGCTAAGAATTATCTCATACTTGATGATATGTTGTATCGGAGAGGTGTATATTGCATTTTGCGTCGATGTCTCACTCATGAGGAGGTCGTCATAGTGCTCAACTATTGTCATACAGGAGCTTGTGGCGGTCACTTATCTAGGTTGGCAACTGCCCAAAATATTTTACGAGCAGGCTACTTCTGGCCCACACTTATGAAAGATTGTATCGAGTTGGTCAAGAAGTGCCATCCATGCCAAATCTTCTCATGAAAGATGAGGGCACATCCAGCTCCCATGTTTCCTGTCATCACAGTCAGTCCCTTCACTAAGTGGGGGATTGATTACACTACATGCAACCCCCCATCAGCAAGGGGGCACCTCTATATCATTGTAGCTGTCGACTACTTCACTAAGTGGGTCGAAGCTATGCCGATGTTCAAAGATGATGGAGAGACTCCAGCTCTCTTCTTATTCAACCAAATTATAGCAAGGTTCGGCGTCTCGAGAGAGATTGTCACTGACCATGGCAGTCACTTTCAGAATCAAATGATGACCGAGTTAACGTCAAAGCTTGGGTTACGGCAGGAACATTCATCACCTTACTACCCCCAAGCCAATGGGCAGGTGGAAGCTATAAACAAAATGCTTAAGACGATTCTACAGTGAACTATCAACTCAGCCAAGTCAAACTGGCATTTGATGTTATACTCGGCATTATGGGCTTACCGAATGTCAGTTAAGACTGCAACCGGTTTCTCACCTTTTCAACTCGTTTATGGGCTGGAGGCAGTCTTGCCCATAGAGTGTCAAATCCCATCTTTGAAATTGGCAGTATAGTTATTGCCAGACACTTCTCCGCTTGAAGAACGGTTAGTACACCTTGAGCATCTTGAAGAGCAGCGTCACGATGCGGCCCTAGCCAACGAGGCTTATAAACATAAGGTCAAGTGTCAATATGATAGGTCTGTTCGTCCTCGGGTTTTTTCTGAGGGCGACCTTGTCCTGGTCTATGACCAAGATAAGGACCCCCTGGGGGCAGGAAAGTTTAAACCCATGTGGTTCGGACCCTTCATTATTAAGGAGGTTTTAAAAAAGGGYRCTTATCRTYTGGTCRATTTTGAAGGGAATGCTTTGGCGGAGCCTAGAAATGGGCTCTACCTCAAGAAGTATTACTCATAGAACGGTCACTGTGGGTAACTTTTTGTAACATATGTATAGTATTTGTACTATTAATTTTTTACATTTCTTTTAAAACGTGTTATGGACATGTCATTGATGTTATCTTTCGTCAATATGGCAGATGTCAAGTGAGTCTGAGGTGTTCGTTGGGTATACGGACGGTGCTATTCGACACACGCAGAGGCTTGCCTCCACAGCTTGGGTAATCTTTAAACCACAGAGTCAGTTGTTATCTTCTGGAGGTATATGCTTAGGTGACACCACGAATAATGTTGTTGAGTATAGTGCAGTTATTGAGTTGCTTCATGACGCTTTGTCATTTGGTATATCTCATCTCCGGGTCTATCTAGATACTCAATTGGTTGTGTCGCAGCTAAATAAAATATACTGGGTTCATGACCCGACTTTACACCGACGATTCCTTAGGGTACGTCTCTTGGAACACAACTTTGATTATATCACATATTTTCATGTTCCAAGGAGTTTAAATCAAATCACAGATACTCTAGATAATCACATTTTAGATTGGCATCTTGCTCACATATAAAAAGATCATGAACATAAAACATGTAAATACATTTTTGTACACATAATCCATAAGACACTAAAAAGAGATAAAAACCATATATAAACATCATAAAATCCTCAGAGTATATAGATGGGCGCAAGCGCCTCACAAGTGGGAACAGTAATGAGTCACTGGGCTTATGCCCTCAAAAAATATATACATATCAGTGCTCGTGGCACGTAAAAGTATAAAGTCTGCTTAGGGCCTATGGGCCCTGTTATAATCATGTACAGCCTGGGCTAAATGCCTAAACAATTGGACCCATGTCCGAGGTGCCCCCACAACATGAGTCTGCATGGACAGTGGTAGGTCCTCTATCTCTGCCATGTGAACTGTGCGAGTGAGCGCAGTAAAGTTCCGCTCAATTTGCCTCAAGACCCTCTCGGCCTCTCCTGTTGGGAGGTTCCCTGCTGCTGCTGCTCCTCCAGCGGCGACAGCTGTAGCTTCTGGCCGTGGGCGACGCCTGTTCCGTGCATAGTCGGCAGGTCGCACGGGTCCCACGTCTGCATCCAATACAACGTTCACCCATCAAAAACTATGGTATACAAAAACATGATATATATATCAAAAAGACATAAAAATTACAAATGCAAACAAAAAAAAACTGTATAGGTGGAGACTTACCCATCTCCCCTCGCTCCTCATGAGGAGGCACTGGTATCGCTGGATCTCTGGAAAAGTCGATCCCCACATATGGGTAGTCCTCAATAGCCAGGATCTGTCGTGATAGCCAAGAAAAAGTCATCGTTGAAGGCCTCCACAGTCCTTCCACCACCCTGTCGCGGCAGTAACGCTGCCCATCTGCATAATGCAGGGAAAGTGGTTAGATGTCCTTGTACTGTCAGCCAAGGGCTAAAACACAGAACTCTCTCGAAAAAGAACGAACACAGGATGGTCCCAAACCTGAAGTTCCTGTGTGTCTACTGTCTGCAAGCTGTCAACTGGCTCTTCATGCACTCTAACAATGTGGTACTCCAGTCAAAAATTTGTGCATTCATGCACTGGATCGCACAGTTCATCTGTGCACACGAAGCCTGATGCATGGCTGTTGAGCCGGTAATCTTCTCAATGAGCAATAAAATATTCTGAAGGGCGAGGCTAGTAATCCTACTAACAGGCACCGAGGAAGTTCTTTGATCGGTCCCAGCCTCACAATACTCCTCTATCAGCTCCGAGACTTTGCTCGGCCCTGCAGGAAAAGTCTAAAAGTTGACTAGTTCCCCTCTCCTTGAGAGACCAGTCAAAAAGTAAATATCCTTGGTGGTGGGCACTGAGGATTGCCCCTCTAGCATGAATGCCTCTGCATCAGAGTGCCAGTAATCTACCAAGGCATTCAGTAGCCTTGGTTGCGCGCACATGAATGGACATAAAAAGAATTTCACTAAACCACACTGCGTTAGCGTGGCCACAATGTTCGGATCTGCCACTAACTCATTGGAGACCTCGTGCTCCCTTTCCCTCCACTGAACATACATCTTGCCAACACCACAAGAAAAAAAAAGGAGGGTCAATACTTTTCTACATTCAATTTTTCATCAAGTGGGGGGTACCCGCGGGTTGTAGAGGTGACAGTCGCGGGAACCCGCGGGCAAGATTTTCTTTGCCCGCGGGTACTCGTGGGCTATCTCTGGACAACCCACGTTTACCTAGGGCTGACCTTTTTGAGGTCAACACCCACCCCCACAAC
>JZKD02S1726165.1:469639-479750 GCA_000966675.3 Picea glauca
AATAATGAGTCATATTTACATCAAACAATATTGGGTCCATTACCCAAACCTTTGTGCTACGGGGCTTTCTTCAAGGGTTGACATCAATGACAACCAACCTTAATCAACAAATCTAACATTTTGAATGGAAGTATCCCCATTGAGTTGGGTTACCTCGTACATTTGCAGAGTCTTATGTTAATAGAAAACAACTTCATAGGTGTTATTCCCTCTTCCTTTGGAAATCTCTCAGCGCTGATTTTTTTAGAAATTGGTGAAAACAATCTCACTGGGAGTATTCCGTAAGAATTAGTGCTCCTCCGTAGTGTTGACGATTAGAATCGCAACGATGAATTCCATCCGCAAAGGATAGCTAAACACTATTATTTATTTATGATAATAATATTTAACTAGTAGGTGGGACCCCCTTGTAGACCAAAGGTGCAAACATAGACATGTTACACTCATATGTTGTTGTTGTTATGATGTTTCCTACATAGTCCTATACTTTTGATAATGCAATCTTGGTTTCATTTGATATGATAAATGGGTGGTTGATGCATTCTTGCTAAATTTTGTTGAGATTTACTTGCGATACAGGGAAGTTCTCATATTGTTTACAGGTGCTATGCTATGTTATGTTATAACATTGGTTACTAATCCATATATGATTTATGCAAAGGATAAGAAAATGGGAACTTGATAAAAAAAAAAGAAGGAACTATGGATAAGTCCAAAGGCCATGATAAAAGATTCCATACAAACTTTAAATGAATATATGAATTGATACAAGTGGTGGACCTAGCTGTTATACTATGCAATTTGTTAAAGAGTATATATGGAGGCACATATGGTAAAGTTAATATGTGATTATCGTTGAAGTTATGGCATAATGTTAACGTATAATTATGATGTGTCTTGGGTGGCACACTATACAAAGGATATGGTATTGAATTTTAGATTGGATATGGTTTGATTTTAATGATGGATGTTATGTTAATGGGCTGACTCGTACATGGAATTGAATAGGACCAAGTGAGAAAGCGTTGTGCATTTACTGCATGTCACTCCAAACCTCCTTTGATTCTGTCACCCTAGCATAGTTTCATTGTTTCTCTGTTGGTTGTGGAAGCTCCACGATTTCAGGATTGGAAGGGGAAAACTCGACTAGTTTGTCATTGAAGCGATTTTCTCATAGCTATGGCTCTTAGATTTCCATCCATGGTGGACTCTCTGTATTATGAATCAATTGGTGGCTCAGGATTACATGGGTTCTGTGTTTTTTTTATTTTTTGACTGAGTGTCAATATTGTGTTTTGGTTTCTCTGTGATTACTGTGAAATATTGTCATTTGTAAGCGAAGTAATGGGTGTTATTGATTATAAAGTTTGTGCATTGGTTATTTACTCGATCAACTTGGTTTTTTATGATGGTTCTCTGTGAAATAATGGTAACAGTGGTGCAACGAGCTCTGAGTTTTATTGTGAAGGGTTTTAACCACCATTCTGTGTATCAGTTGTTGTTAACTGTTTTTCCCTCTCGATCATTGTTGTGATTCTTTATACAAGTTGCAATGCAAGAATCGACAACGATGTAGTTCTTTTTGCTAAGCCCCAAGCTATTGTTTTATGATTCGTTCTTCACTATCGATTCACTGAAATCTTTCCATAGTCTAATATTGGTTTGACCAGAATGTTTAATAGAGGCCTGTGTATGTATTGAATAGATACGAGTTGCATTCTGAAATTCTTTTCCCGAAGAGTTTTCACAACCGCTCCTCTCATATTTTCTATAATGATGATTGTTATTTTGTGTGGCCTCACTCTCAATTGTTTTCAAAAGTTATTGACATTCGGGGTCTTGGAAAGAGACATGGTCTCTCTCTTTTTTTGAGTACCCTTCATTGTTAAATTAACCCTCATTCCTATCTGCAAAAAAACGTTTTAGAGGCATTTGTGTGTGCCTGGGTTGTTTAGCTCGAATTTCCTTATTTTCCACTCGGGCATTCTCTATGGTTATGTCAATATCTTGGGGTTATAAGTTGAAGGACTATGGTGTTTTTAAAGAGCAAGGATCTCTGTTTTTTTCCAAGATTATGTTGTGGCCTGTGGTTGTTTCTCGATGGTAAATTGAGGATGTAAAAGACCATGGGCTCTCTGTGTTTTTTTTTAAGTCAAGAAGACTTTCGTTACCTCTCTGCATTTAAATTATAAAGAGCTTGACTTGGAGTCTAACTTGCTTCTAGCTTCCTCGGGCACCTCCTGGGGTTTGTCAAGTTTTTGGGTTTAATGATTGTGGAAATTTTAATGGCATGAGCTCCCTCGCTTCAAAAACCATCTCTTGGTTGAATCTTTGTGTGTCCTCTTTGTAATGAATTCGTTTAAACATAAAAGAAAAGTATGATTACCTACCACCCAAGATCTTCCATTGTATTCGATTATGGTGTTCATTATTGTGTTTAATCCTAGCATGATCATGATTACAATTAAGTTAAGAAGGCACATGTGTGAGTGATTATTTCACCAAGCATGATCATTATTTTGTCAAAGTTTAAAAGAGATACATGTGTGGAAATATCATTTTTTTCTCTTCATACATCATATGGTTCTATGTGTCATTCCTCTTAAAAGGAAGTCTGTATATATCGATGCACACATAGATCAAGCTCAGGGTTACATTTTTTTGGTTGACTATTGTTGTCGATTCAAGACTATGTCAATTATATTGTCGAAGACCTGTGTGTGTTTAAATCAGGCTTGATTTTTGTTAGAGGACAATGACTATTGATTGTTTATCCTAGGTGTATTATTGTTTGATTACCAAGGATGAATGTTGGACATAGATAACATGGATCATTGTGCTTATTCTGTTTATTTTAAAAACAAGAGATCAACGTTAGCACATGTAGTACTGTGGTTCGAATGGTTATATTGTTATTGTTGAATTGGAAATGTTTGCATAAGTCATAACACACATACTGTTATAGATTGAATATTTTTGGGATATTAATTTTTTTTATTGAAGACAATAAGCAATCTGTATGAAATTGAGGAACAATTCA
The DNA here is from genome assembly GCA_000966675.3 of Picea glauca. NCBI lineage: Eukaryota > Viridiplantae > Streptophyta > Pinopsida > Pinales > Pinaceae > Picea > Picea glauca. The sequence continues at coordinate 472,680 of JZKD02S1726165.1, forward strand.
ATATTTTGGTCTTGGAAGTGGATGCTTTTTGGATTAAATTTGAAACAGAGTTATGATAGTTGATTGATTTAATTTATTTTATGAACAATATCCATCTAATTCCCTCTCATTTTCTCAATTTTTTGCTCATTATAAATCCCCTCACAATCCCAATATCATTTTGCACACCCTGCTCACTAAAATTAAATTAAAACTCTGTATGACAGTGATAAAAAATGACATAGAGATAGATGGCAGTTGATATGTTTTGGTATTGTTGCACAGTCAGTTATTTAATGAATTATCGAGCAGTAATCATGTTCTTACTCCCTGTCATGATATCACTTTTTCGCTCAATACAATCCCCCCATATATCCAATGAATCCTATTTCACCCCCTGCTCATTTGAGAAATATTAAATAAATTTTATGGATTGGATTGCATGGGTCTGATGTTAATTGTTGAGCCAATTTTTTTTTCATATTAAGAGAATGTCATGTATGGTCTGCTTAGATATAGTTGCTAATAATTGTTGCATAAAGTATGAACTTCTTCAACAGAGGAAGTAATGGCCGAAACAATAGGGGTAGAGGGAATTGGAACAGAGGGCCTAGAAGGCCCATATTCTCAATACATTTCGATGTCGATCCTCAAGAGTTAAACCATATCTTTAACGATGGATTTTTAAATTGGATTGGAAAAGGGATAGTCTAGCCTAGACCAGAGAGGCATCCCTTCCAACCCCAACATGTTCTTGGTATCCTTGTGCCTCCTCATGTATCTTTGCAACCTGAAGTTCCCGAGAATGATGGATGGAAGGAGATTGTTCACCCAACAATATCCCATGATTTTGGTTGGCCAAATTTGTCATTACCCCCTCCTACTCCACCTGTTAAAATAAATGTCTAGATTTCCCCTGTACACTCACCTGTATAGTCCTCCCACGCAAGCAAAAAAATCAAAACCGATGCCCACCATATGACTGAAAAAGGAAAAGTTGTTGCTGCTCCCTCCTCCCCTTCAAGTGACTCGGCCAAGTCAGTGTCTTCCTATATGAACTTGAGGGATTATTGTTCCCATGTCATTAGTGAGATCAAGCCTCAAGGTTCTACCCAACCTATGGCTAATTCAGGGAAGTCAAAAGGGGATAACAACAATAAGGGAAAAATTACCTCTCAAAGTGGCAAATATGGTTTTTGATTATGTGTTATTATTGATTTATTGAGGACAGTGGACCACTGAAAGTTTTGGACAACAAACTATATTTGGATCTTGTGGATATTTACATGTTTGGATATAATTTGAAATATATCTGATATTTAAATTTCAAATTGTGGAAAATTATTATGGGAGCCACAAGGAGGCATGTGTTTGATTGATTGTCTAATTATGTTTATTTTTGTTAAGGAATAAAAGGGAGTCACAAGGGGTCCTACCTACTAGTTATTAATTTAATAAAAAAAACCCTTAATTATTATTATTATTTATTCCCCTAAACTAAATATTAGTTAAGTTTTAGTTAACTTAACTAAATGAGGTAGTTGAACTACTTCAACCAATTTGGAATGCATAAAGGCCAAATGAGAAGAAAGAACAAGAGGATAATAGAAGGAGAAAACATACTAAGTTTTTCTCTTGAGTTTTATTGAGATAGTTCAGTTTTCATTCATTCTTCAATTCATTAAAAGCCTAATTCTCTTTTATGACATCATGGTATTATTGTAGACAACAAGGTTAAAAGATGAACCATATAATTCAGATGCTTGTTTCATATGTGTTGATCTATATTTGATAGTTTGTGTAGACTTGTCTGCTTATGAATTAAGTTTCATGACTGATAAAGGATATTGTGCAGAGTCAAGTGGGCAATAGTCTATGGCAAGTTGATCCAGATTTTAAAGTTTAGTTTTTACTTCTTGTCAGAGTCCTTTTGTATGGTTTTCATCAGGGATATCTAAGTTTGACCTTGGTCCATGCCCCCACATGAATTCTTGTAAAGAGAACGATTCTTTTGATTTCATGGAATGAAATAAAGCGATTTCTATTTTGTCTCATGTATGTTAATATGTGACTTGGTATTTTTTCTTTTGATCTCCACATTTACTTTTTTCAATCTTTTATATTCAGAAAATTATATAAAAATGTTATATTTTGCAACGATATTTTATTTTAAAAAATCATCTTAAGCCCTTGTGATTAATACTTGTAGATTGGGAAACACTTTTTTAGGCTATAAACATAGGGTAATATTCCCGACTATCTTTCCTTAGCCAAGCAAGATTAAAAAATGCTTGAGTAAGATAAATTCACATCTTTTCCTCAATTAGCCAAGGAAGATTTGAAAATTCTTGAGTAAGATAAATTCATATATTTTCCTCAATAGAAATATTCGAAAATGCTTGAGTAAGATAAATTCATATCTTTTCCTCAATTCATCTTTTTGAAAATGAATTGTCAAGGAGCATTCCCACTTCTTTGTCAAATATTTCTAGTTTGATTTACTTAAAGATTTCTTAAAACAATCTCATTGGCAACATTCCAAAAGAATTTGGCCTCTTGAATCGTCTGGAAAATATTATTCTTTGTAAAAATGGATTGTCAGGCAACATTCCCATTTCTATTTCAAATCTCTCTAAGTTGATAGGTTTGGAAATTTATACAAATAAACTCATTGGCATCATTCCACAAGAAATAAGCCTCCTCACCCAATTGACGAGTCTTTGTATTTTTCAAAATGAATTGTCAGGTAGTATTCCCACTTCTTTGTCAAATATATCCTCTTTAACTGTGTTGCTCATTTACCAAAACAAATTAGGCACATCCCCTCATTTTTTGGTGTTAATATCAACAAATTGATTGCACTCAATTTATGGGGCGATCAACTTAGTGGAAGAATACCAAATTCCATTGGGAATTATTCTAAACTCACAATTCTTTTTCTAGATTACAACTATTTGAGTGGCATTGTGCCAGTGGAACTAGGTAAGCCATCCCTCCTTAATCGACTAACTTTGGACTCTAATCAATTTGATAGTGGTAGCGGTACCACCATACCCTTTCTTACATCTCTTACCAATTGTTCTCACCTAGAAATACTAGGGTTGGGCACCAATAAACTAAGTGGTATTTTTTCATTTACCATAGGAAGGCTTTCTACCATTCTACAACAGTTGTCAATAAAAAAAAACATAATAGAAGGAAACATCCCTATGCATATTGGTAATCTTATCAACTTAACCCTTCTCAATTTAAGTGGAAATATTTTCAATGGCAACATTCCATCATTGCAAAGCCTCGTAAAACTCGAACAATTGAGTTTTGTAAACAACGGATTGGAAGGAAACATCCCAAATGACTTTAAACCATTAAAATATCTCGATCTCTTGCACCTTCATGAAAACATGCTTTCTTGAAAATTTATCGATTTGTTGCACCATCTTAAACAATTAAGATTGCTTTCTCTTCATCACAACTACTTATCCGATAAGATACTAGACAATTTAGGAGATTGCACAAATTTGGCATTGCTTGACTTGTCTCATAATAGACTCAATGGAAGCATACCAAAAGAAATTGCTAAGCTTTGTAATCTCCAATTCTATTCAAATTTGTCATGGAATTTATTATAAGGTTCATTTCCTGCTGGGATTAGTAAGATTGTAATAGCTCAAGCTATAAGTATTTCTATGAATCAATTGAGATTGCATTGCACAAAATCATTGAATTTATCTCGAAATGTCTTCCAAGGTTCTATTCCAAATTCACTTGGAAATTTACAAAATCTCATCGTCCTAGATCTCTCTTCAAACTCCTTATCAGGTACAATCCCAATTACTCTCAAGAAGCTAGAAATGCTCTATTATTTAAATTTATCTTTTAATAAGATCATAGGGGAAATATCAAAAGGAGTTTTTTACGTAAATCAAACCATTATCATATCTTTAATTGGAAATCCTGGTCTATGTGGACCACGATTGATTTTGTTACATGTTTGTTCAACATCAAGAAGTCATTTTAACATTCTAAAAGAACTACTCCTACCAATTGTTGGTGTTCGTTTTATATTATGTTGTCTACTTTTAGCATTCTTTTGGGGAAGGAAGTTTCAAACACAAAACTTGAGTTTACAAACAAAAAAATTTCTTTTCGACAAGCTATTTTCCAAAGAGTAGAGCATCGAAGGATCTCATATCAAGAGCTTTCCAGAGCAACAAATAGATTTAAAGAGGCCAAATTATTGGGGAGGGGTAGTTATGGATCGATGTACAAAGGAATTTTGAGTGATGGAACACTACTTGGTGTGAAAGTTTTCAATTTTCCAAATGATCAAGTTGAGAAGAGTTTTGAAGTAGAATGTAAGGTCTTTCCAACATAGAAATCTTGTGAGAATCATAACCTCATGTTCTAACCTCCATTTCAAAGGTGTAGTGTTAGAGTTTATGTGTAATGGAATCTTAGAGAGCATTTATATCTCGATAGAGATGGAAAAAACAGTGAGAAAGTGTGTGAATCAGGATTGGAAACACAATTAGCCATTGCCATAGATGTGGCCCATGCAATGGAATATCTTCATCATGATTCTCTTGTGCAAGTAGTGCATTGTGATATAAAACCCAACAATGTGCTTCTAGATGAAGACATGACTGGTCATGTAACAAATTTTGGGATTGCAAGATTAATTGGTGGAATTTCTACTGATTCATTTACTTCAACATTTTGTTTGAAAGGATCTACGTGATACATTTACCCATGTATGGTTTTTGAAAATGTTAGATCTACTTGTTTTTTCATTATTAATAAATTTTGTATGGATTGATTGGATATAATTTGATCATGGTTGTCTTGAATGTAGAGTATGGATTGGGTAAAACAATTTCTACCAAAGGATATGTTTATAGATATGGTATTTTGTTATTGAAAATGTTTACTAGAAAGAGGCCAACTAGTAACATGTTTGTTGGAGACCCTAACCTGCACAAGTGCGTGAACTTTGCATTTCCAAATAGATTGAAGGAAGTAATTGAAAACAATCTTTTTAGTGAGGTGGATGGAGATGCATTTGAAGATAATGTTGTATACAAATGCATACTTTCTTTACTGCATGTTGGTTTGCTTTGTTCAAAATATTCACCCGAATGATGACCAACTATGAGATATGTGACAATGATATTGAAAGGTATTAGGAAGTATTTGGTGAAAGATACAAAACCAAGATGAATCATGTCCAATTTGCTTGTTAATACAAGTGAAATAAGGAATGATGTAGCCACATCTAATGACCAAAGTTTTACATTTTTGTTTGTAATAATTGTCTCTGCAAAATATTTCCATATTGCCCCTATTCTTCAAATGAAAAGATTTATATTACTTTTAGTTGTTCAAGAAAATTTCTGTTAGGACAATATTATATATGTGTAATCATTTTCAACATGAAAAATAGATATGTTTGCAGTACTATATTAAGTGGATTGTAGATCTACAATTTTTTTAATGTGTTATACATGATGCCAATACTCATATCCATGAAGTGATCTTTAGATGCCCATAACATCAAGTGAAAATACATCAAAATTGTAGAATATCACCAAACAAGTTAGTAGATCAAATGATTATCAACCCAGTCAATTCTAAAGTAAACCAGATTCAAAGTGTCAGTCTTGACCTTCAGATACATTCCATTTCTATAGTAGAATTATGATGTCTTGCTTAGTAATACTCTCACCTTGACTTACTTATTTCAAACATGAATTTTGACAAAAGAGTACGAGTTCCCACTTTTCCTGTATCACTATTGCTTTCCATGCTACCAATGTGAATGAAATTTCCCTATTGACATGAGTGACCTAAGTGTTATGATTGACATGAGTGACTGACTTAGGTTGATGGCACCGACATGTTCCATAGTCCCTGCATTTACCCTGCAAACAATGATTTTTTTTGTAACTTCTTGTAACGAGAAGGGTTGATTTAGAAGGGCGGTAATCAACGACACAACATACACTCATTTCAGTATTTTCCTCTTTAATACATTTTCATTGGGGTTTTTGGACATTCATGAGTAGATTATTTAAATACATGCCATTCTCAAAATGTGGCGTCGGGACTTAGACACACGACTCTCGTCTTCCCACATAAGTAGTTGTCAGAATGTTACTTTTTTGGACATTTAAATGAAAGGTCAATGTGAACATTTTGGGAATCCGGATCATGTTTTTTTTCATCATCAGAATTGGTAGGAGATGATGTATTTCCTAATGTGGATCACCCTTATGATTCTATTCTCATTTTTTTAGTTATGATGGTTTATAAATATTAAGAAGATAATCCATTACTAAGGCATTGAAGGTTTTATAGGAGTATTTGCAACCAAATAGGCTAACTGTGTGCACCTACTTAAATTGTTTTACCAGATACATAATGCCCTTTGGAACCTTCTTGTTCTTCTCATTGCAAATATCAGTCCTAAATTCATTTTGCCTCTTCACTCTTGGCAGTGTTCTCTCCTCAAATTTTCAGGGACACAATATTATTTTGGTTTCTTGAATGTTGTAGAATGTAGATAAAAATGAATTTTTCATCTCTTTATCTTATGGCCTTTGGTATAAACTTGAGCACTTGCATTGTTTTCTTACTTGCAATGCATATAATTAGACAACACTATACTTAGGACACCCTAAAATACATTCTGTATTTTGTAAATTACGATGGCACATAAGATGCTCTGGGCACTCACCTTTGATATGGTTTCCAACATGCTTGTACTTGTTAAAACTAATGCATCCACAAGAGCCATTATCTAGGAGGATGGAAAAGACCCTAGTTGTGATCTGTGGCCCCCAGTACACTCCTGGGGTTCTTGGTCTAGGACCAAGCAGTTAGAGCCATGGAAAAAGACTCTAGTTGGGACCCATGTGTATTTTTGAGGTTCTTGGTCAAGGACCAAGAAATTTGATGGTATAAGTCCTTATATGTGTTCCAGAGAATCCTTTCTTGGTGCTTGGATTGATCCTTGGTTGTATACCTTGGTGCATAAGACCCTAGTTGTGGTCTAGGGCCCCCAGATGTGTTCTGGGGTATCTTAGTCTGAGACCA
>JZKD02S1726165.1:520993-557879 GCA_000966675.3 Picea glauca
ACATTACTAATCTAAATCACAACTAATGGCCTAAATCTGACATAAATAAAATAACATTACTAATCTAATATGCCCCAATTAAGTGGTAATGAGCCAATATTAGGGCTTAACAGTTCAGGAGGAGGAACTACAGTGATCGTTGGATTGATCATCGTGAAATATTTAGACCGTCGAATCATAGTCCAGACAACGAGGAGTGAGCGTAGAGGAGAACAGGTCTCAACCATTCAGTCTGAGCGTAAAAGAATCATGGCCGCCCAATCAAGGTAAAGTACACTAATTATAAGCCTTGAGGGGACACGAGAGGAACAGGTTTCGATGTCCCAAAATCATCAGAACCGTCCATCCAGGGGGACATATGGCAAGAGTTAAACATTTCGTTGATCTGCGACTCGAGAAAGTCAAGGGGTGGAGTTGTGAGAATTCACGAAATGCGAACTCATGATTTGATCGCAGCCATCGATCGAAGGGATAATCAGGACCATTGATATGTGGCGAGGAGATATCAACATTTTGGATATCGGGAGAAGGCAGGTGAGTGACCCTCCAACTTTGTGGAAACATGAAGTCCCGATAAGTGCTTGAGGTTGAGCACCGGGTTACAGTCGGTGGTCATATGAAGGAGGATCTAGCAAGTGTTAAGCCCCTATTGGGAGATTGGATATCAAGAAGAGTCGAGGTGACTCACACGTGATGCACCTGTTAGTTAGGCTTGTGGTCACGTGGAGGGGGCTTGCACGGGTGAAGTCTCGCAAAGATCCATGGGTCAATTTCTTAGATATTCCAGTAGGGAACCAAAGAGATTCTTCAACTAAGAAATTTTGAAGGTCCATTGACCAGGTTAGAGATCATGGATGGAGGATTCAACTAATTGAGGAAAAGGAGATTTTTTTATTTTATTATTATGCTCTGTCGTGGGTATGTTACAAATTGGTATCAAAGCATGGTTACAACACTTGGCCTACTTAGGCTCATGGAAAAGTCACTTAAAAACTCTATTTGGAGTACCTTCAAAAGAGTGACACTCTACCTTACCTCTTTCTTAAAAAGGTGTGGTTAAAAAGGTTATTAAAGAAAATAATGAAGGTTTCTATTGTGTGTATGCATTTAAGAAACTGAACTTTGTATTGTTCATGAACTAATAAATTGTTAGAGAATGATAAGTATTTTTTTCAACACTCGAGCAGTTAGTGAATCATGGGAAAACTCAAATACTAAAGGATGGTGACATGTTGTGAAGTTGGGGATGGCTCCCACAATAGAGACGAAGAATACGATGAAAGGAGGGCGGTGGAGACCCCCCCAGATCTGGCCAAAACTGTAAGGAGCCTCAGGGCTGAGTTATAGAGTTTCAAGGCTGACAACGAGAGATGTATAAAGGAGTAATAGAAACAAACTAAAATTAATGCAGTATTTCTACAGAGCTTATTCGACATACAGAGGCAACTGTAGCATGAACCCGTGACCAGTCATGCTGACCGACAACACAAAAAGAGAGGTTAGATTCTAACTAAGACCCGAAAACATGACTCCATAAGTGACCCCACTGGGAGAAGTACCATGAAGAAGGTCCAACCTAGAGGTAGGGGACACTCATCGGGAGAGTCCTATGGAAAGGGAGTTGACAAATCCGAAGGATCTTGTATTAGTAGTGCCAACTCACATTCTCAGAGGAAGGGAAAGAAACGAAAGCATTCCAAAAACCATGGTCCTGAAGAGTTCAAGAAAGCCAAACCACCCTCCTTCGATGTAGATATTAAGAGGGGAGAAGAGGTGGAATCTTGGCTGCTTGGTTTAAAGAAGTATTTCAGAGTCCATGACTACTCCGAAAACTTGAAGGCTCAAATAGCCATCTTCAACCTGAATTGAAAGGCTTCCATATGGTGGTAAGACCTTAGGAATGTGAAAGGAGTCCATGAGAAGGACTTGTCATGGAAACAGTTTGATAAATACTTCAGGAAGCAGTATCTATCAGAAAAATACATGGATGGGAAAACTAAGGAATTCTATGAACTCCGGCTGGGGCAGCTCACCATAGAGGAATTTGTCAATAAATTCATTGAACTACTAAGGTATGTACCCTGCATAAAAGATGAAAAAGAAAAAATGCAACGATTCATTAGTGGGTTACCTCTGACCTACCAGGATAGGATTGAGTTCAACGAACCAAGGACCTTAGAAGAATCTATCTGGAAGGTGAGGTATTGTTATGAATAGTTTGGGAGCAAAACAAGACCCCACGAGGACTGGAAGAAGAAGAATAGTTCGGGATTCCAGAAGAAAAGGTTTAACTCCTCAAGATTTAATAACTATGGAAAATATTCTAGGGGGATCCTTCCTACTAGAAGTGTATATCAACAGAATTTCCCCTCTCAAAGTGGAAATAAATCTTTTCATATAGTCTCAACAAAGATCGATAACCTAAAGAAGGAACCCTTAAAATGATGGGGTTGTGGAGAAAATCATAGATTGAGGGACTGCCCACACAGAAAACAAAATAGTAAGGGGGTCTACAATATCCAAGAAGCTATCACCATCAATGATGTGGCTAGGAGCATGCCACGAATATATGTAGCCCTGGACAACAATCAAGCCGACCACCAAGATTCAGTAGTGGAACTTGAAGGTGTGATCGCCAACCATCTAGTTTCTATTTTAATTGACCCAGGTTATAATTTGAGTTATGTGGCCCCTAAGGCTCTTGATAAGTGTGAGATAAAACCAATTAGACATGTTAAACCATGGTTGATGCAATTAGCCACTGGGACCAAAAGAAAGGTGGCAGAGGCCATACCAACCTATCAATTCATCATGGGTGGATTTCCCACCCAAGCAACCCTTAACATACTTCCCATGGGATTGTATGACTTGTTGATTGGTATGGATTGGTTGGATGCTTATAAAACTAAAGTGAATTGTTATCATAAAAATTTATAATGTGCAAACGAATAAGGGAGAAAGATGACCCTCCAAGGGATTCATAATCCTGTCTCAGTGAGACAAATATTGACCCTTCAAATGAAGAAGTATTGCAGAAAAGGGTGTTCCTTATATACAATACAGGTGTTGAAATCCATTGAGGATGACAAACAAAACCTAGAGGACCACCCCATATTAAGAGAATACAAGGACATGTTCCTTGAAGAAGTACTAGGTCTACCTCTGAGAAGGGATATTGATTTCTCGATAGAGCTTACACCAGGAGCGGTACCCGCATCTAAAACGCCATACAAAATGAGCACGCCGGAGCTAGTTGAGCTCAAGCTACAGATAAAGGAGATGATGGAAAAAGGCTACATCCCACCCAGTGTATCTCCGTGGGGAGCGCCTATCCTTTTTGTGAAAAATAAAGATGGCACACTCCGACTGTGCATAGATTACAAACAACTCAATAAGGAACCATAAAGAACAAGTACCCCTTACCAAGAATCGATGACCTATTCGACCAATTGGGAGGTGCATCCATATTTTCGAAGATCGACCTAAGGTCTGTCTACCATCAAGTCTGGATTAAGCATGAAGAAATCCACAAAACAACCTTCAGGATGAGGTATGGTCACTATGAATTCGTGGTGGTGTTGTTTGGGTTAACCAATGACCCCGCCAATTTTATGTGCTTGATGAATAATGTACTCAACAAATTCCTGGACAAATTTGTGTTGGTTTTAATTGATGATATCCTAATATACTCCAAGAACAGGGAGGAGCATGAAGAACATCTTAGACTCGTACTTTAAGTACTGAGAGAGCATCATCTCTACGCTAAGTTTATCAAGTGCGATTTCTTTCAGAAGAAAGTCCATTACTTAGGTCATGTCATATCTAAGGAAGGGGTGGCATTAGACCCCGACAAGATCATATCCATTATGTAATGGACTACCCTGAAAGATGTATCCGATATTAGGTCCTTCATGGGCTTAGCAGGATATTATAGAAGGTTCATAAAAGGGTTTTCCAAGATTGGTTGTCCAATCATTGCCCTTCAGAAAAAGGGGACTAAATTCATTTGGGCGTAAAAATGTGAAGAAAGATTTCAGGAACTGAAATACCTCCTGACCCATGCCCCTATGCTAAAGATTGTGGACCCAGATGATGATTTCCTTATGTGTACAGATTCCTGCAAGGAAGGAATTAGAGGAATCCTTATGCAAGAGGGACATGTAATTTGCTACATGTCTAGGAAATTAAATATTCATGAGATCAATTATGTGACCCATGACCTAGAATTGGTTTCCATAGTACATGTTTTAAAAATGTGGAGGAACTACCTCCTGGGTAGAATATTTGTGCTTATGAAAGATCATTGTGGATTGAGGCACCTGTTTGATCAACCAAAATTCAATGTCAGGAAAGCTAGGTTGATGGATCTCCTAAGTGAATTCAATTTTGAAATTAAACACATAAAAGGAAGGGAAAATAGAGTGGTTGATGCCCTTAGTAGAAGTATAAAAATGATTCATCTGGTAGCAGTAAGAACCTATCAAACGAATGTCAGGGAAAGAGTAAAAAATGCACAGCAGACAGATGCATTCTTCAAGATCGTGACCTCATACCTAAGAGAAGAGCCTACAGAGATGAAGCATGAAGGCTACCAAATGCTCGAGGAAAGGTTGCTGACATACAAAAAAAGATTATATATTCTGAAATGTGACGAATTGAAGAGGTTCATAATGGATGAACTGCATAAGAGACCATATACTGGTCACCCGGGATATCAGAAGATGATCACGGCCACTAGGAAACAATTCTATTGGTCTCGATTAAAGAAATACATAGCTAACTATCTAGATAAGTTCCTAGAATGCCAACAAGTTAAGGTAGAGCACCGACATCTAGCAGGATTATTACAGCCCCTACCAATCCCAAAATGGAAATGGGAAACCATCTCCATGGATTTCATCACCAGATTACCAAAGTCGACCAAGCAAAATGATGCCATCATGGTCGTGGTGGACAAACTGAGTAAGTCTTCCCATTTCAACCTTGTCAAGTCAACCTGCAAGGCAATAGATATTGCCAACATCTTCATGAAGGAGATATTCATGCTCAATGGCATGCCCAAGGAAATTGTATCCAACAAAGATACGAAATTCACTTCAAACTTTTGGAAATTCCTAATGGTCAGTTTCGAGACTAAATTGTTGTTCATCACAACCCATCACCCTCAAACTGATGGATAGACAGAAAGAGTGAACCAAATATTAGAAGACATGCTAAGGATGCATGTAATACATCAACCTAAGAAGTGGGAAGACTACCTACCATTGGTAGAGTTTGCCTACAACAACAGTTATCAAGAATCCTTGAAGATGATTCCTTTTGAAGCCCTCTATGGTAGACAATGCAAGACTCCAATCAATTAGAGAAATACAGTGGAAAGAATTACAATCAGACCTGACATGTTGAAAGAAATGGAAAAACAAGTGGTTCAGATAAGACAAAATCTGAAGATCGCTAAGGATAGACAAAAACGTTATGCTGACAGAAAGAGAACTCATAGAGACTTCAAGACCAAAGACCATGTCTATCTCAGAGTTAGACCCAAGAACAGTTCCCTGAGAATGGGAGAAGGTTCCAAGTTGGCACCTTGATATTGTGGACCCTTTGAAGTCTTAGATAGAGTGGGACTGGTAGCCTATAGGCTAGCACTTCCTCCCACTGTAAAGACACATACTGTTTTTCATGTTTCATTATTGAAGAAATATGTACATGATGCTAATCATATAATTGACTGGTCTATGATCCAGGTGGATCCGGAGGGAGAATTCCTACCAGAACCCCAATGCATATTAGATAGGAAGGAAGCCTCACTCATGAACTGAACCATTTCACAGGTCAAGGTGCAATGGAAACACTTTGGCCCAGATGAGGCTACGTGGGAAATGGAAGATGCCATGAGACAGGCATATCTGATTTTGTTTACTTATGTACATACCTATCATGTTCATAGATAGAACATCAAGGATGATGATTACTTTAAGGGGGAGGGAATTGTAACACCCTATTTCCCCTAGTCTGTAAATATAACTTTATTGGCCAAGAACTATGGCAAACTCAAAGTGTGAATGTTTGATTTGATGGAACTTTGTATGAAAGGTCGATGAATGTAAATCCTATTATTTTTAATAGATAATGGAAATGTGTTGCATAACTTCTGAGAAGGGGATGTGCTAAGGAAGATCGTGATTTCTAGTGAAAAGGTGGTGGAGGGGACCCAGAATGGTTGCGTTAACCTCCACTGAACCAGTACCATGCTGGAATTAAATTGCTTAGATCAGAACAACCCTCTGACTAGGGATAAATTCCTGTCAGGTTGGTAAGTGAGAAGGACTCCTCAAGAGTTAATGAGGGATGGGGCAGACTGCCCATTGTAAAGGCTTCCAGACCTGACCATGAATGGGGGGGGATTCAAGCCACACGCAATCTTGTCGAGGGAGGAAACAATGAAGGCGTGGTGGACAGAGGAAGATAGGAGGAGAATGCAGAGGCAAGAGCAGAAAATCTCTTGTCCAAGGAAGGATTAAAAAGTGAAAAGTGAGTTCTAATCACGGGAATGGAGACTAAGTCAGGAGAAGGAGAGTAACCTTCATCCTCATCTATTCCTGTATAGGGAGAAGGATATTAACCTTCTTCCCTAACTTCTGTTGAGCTGGAAGTAAGAGATTGAATCTCAAAGCATCATGGCCTAAGCTCGAGGGTGGCCAGTGATAAATCCATTGGGAGTGACTAAGACTATGGTTGGGTGGAAACGAGCACCCCTCTCAGCAGTCGCATCACAGCTTATGGTTCTGATAAGTGTTTCTTTCATGCTTTGTGCTTCAACTGGAAATAATGAGTGCATGCTTATATTTATATGCCTATAACTGGTTTCCGTATTGAATGATTTAGTTAAAAGTATGCATTCGTCCATTGAGGACTTTTATATCTACTTGATTTTTCCTTCTTCTCTAGTTTAATTCCTCAAGAATACTCTTCCCAGAGAATTTCATCACCGTATTAGAATTGAGTGAGTACTTTTCTAATTTCGGGGGTAGAACCCCGCAAACACTACGAGGACAGAGTCTATTAAGCTCAAGAGAGGTAGTGCAGGTGTGTACCGAGTCTCTGCAAGGTGGGTAGAGACTGAGACCTTCTTAAGTCTTAAAGCTGAGGAACGAACATAAGGAGTGCGCGAAAGAACTATTTCAAGCATTATATTCAAGAGAAAGAGTGCAAAATCCTTAAGCCTTTCAGAGCCATTGAAGCCCATGAATAATAGTAAGGTTCAAGTATCGAAAGGGAATATCCTTTTTTTTAGAAGATGAATGGATGAGATTCATTTGAGAGGACGTGGGGTCTGTCATGACCGTTAGGTTTGAATAAGGGGAGTAGGGTTAACGCCTTGACTCCTTCAGTCTTCGCAAGATCTCACATTGGGAGATTCACACGTTGGCGTGACTAAACTCCCAAAACTCGAAATTGCGACGTGCTTTGGGCTGTAGATCTAAGGATCTATCAGGACCCTCCTTGACTGTCAGATTGGCGAGATCGGGGATTCGCACATCGAAATTTTCTCATGTTGGCATGACTAAACTCCCGAAACCCAAAGTTGCGATGTACTCTGGTCCATTGGATCAAGGAAGGTCATGGACCATCGATCTGACACGGGCAGATTAACGCAAGAGTATCTGGGAAGTTGAAATTACCTAAGAACCAAGATCATAAGAGATAAGCACCTTTCCGAAGCGCAGATGGGGTTCGAGAGGTGAAATTGTCTCAAGTTCGTAATCTTAGGAGGAGGAACTACAATGATCGTTGGATCGATCATCGTGAAAGATCTGGACTGTCAGATCATAGTCTAGACAACGAGGAGTGAGTGTAAAGGAGAATAGGTCTCAGTCATTCAGTCTGAGCATAAAAGATTCGTGGTTGTCCAATCAAGGTAAAGTACACTAACTATACGCCTTGAGGGTACACAAGAGGAACGGGTTCCGAAGTCTTGAAATCATTAGAACCGTCCATCCAGGGGAACATGTAGCGAGAGTTCATCATTTCGCTGATCCGCGACTCGGGAAAGTCAAGGGGTGGAGTTGTGAGAATTCGCGAAATGCAAACTCGTGATTTGATCGTAGCTATCGATCGAAGGGAGAATCAGGACGGTTGATCTATGGTGAGGAGATATCGACATTTTGGATATCGAGAGAAGGGAGGTGAGTGACCCTCCAACTTCGAGAAAACGCGAAGTCTCGATAAGCGCTTGAGGTTGAGCACTGGGTCACAGCCGATGGTCATATGAAGGAGGATCTAGCAAGTTTTAGGCCCCTGTTGGGAGACCGAAGATCAAGAAGAGTCAAGGTGACTCACACACAAGGAACTGATATGAAATTTCACAATGTGCCTGTTAGTTAGGCTTGTGGTCATGGGTAGTGGTCATGTGGAGGGGGCTTGCGCCTGGTGCTAGCTTGCACGGGTGAAGTCTCGCAAAGACCCATGGGTTGATTTCTTAGATATTCCAGTAGGGAACTGAAGAGCTTCTTCAGCTCAGAAATTTTGAAGGTCCATTGACCAGGTTAGAGACCATGGATGGAGGATTCGACTAATTGAGGAAAAGGAGATTTTTTTTTTATTATGCCCCGTCGTGGGTATGTTACATAACACCAGTGCCATTAGTGTCTGCAAGAATCCTATTCTCCATTCAAAGACGAAGCATATACCAATAAAGTATCTTTTTCTCAAAGAGTCGGTTACAAACAAAGTTGTTTAGTTGAATTATATTCCTTCCACAGAAAAAATTGCAGACATCTTTACTAAACCCCTAGCCAAGACACCATTTGAATATCTTCGTCAGAAGTTGGGTGTCATCCCTTCTCTCACCTAAGAGAGTAAATCCTATCAAGGGGAGTATGTGTTGGTCGAATATCTGATACCTCCAAAAAAGTACTGCAACAACTCAGGGGGAGCATGTTTTCTTTGACATTGATGTCAAAGGGGGAGAAAAGGTGTGGTCTGGATGCTACAGTTGGAGGTCTAAGAAGAATAGTGCATCTTTTCAGGGTTGCCATCAATGCCAAAGGGGGGAGATTTTTGGCATGTTTTATAGGAAGCATGTTCTTTTCATTGATGGCAATAACAACGATGACGATGGAAAACAAGAGAGATCAAAGCTCAGAAGAAAAAGTGTAGTACAAAAACATGATCAGGATCAACATCTCCAGAGGACAAACCAAGACCATTGAGAATTCGAATATCCAAATACTCGATAGTCGTTGGATCACTTTTGAGTGGAAGGACAGGATAAGATGAAAGATATGAGATCTCAATCACCCGAATATCCTTCAACCATTGATCATTTTACAGTGGAAGGATAGTGTAAGTAGAATAGCTGAAGTCCCAAAGTAAATGGTGGCCATCCATCTCAATGCTTGATTAAGTCCTAGCCGTTGGATTAAGCAAGAAAGGATAAATGTAAGGATCGAATATGACCATTGATCTGGTTCTGTGATATAAACGTGAATCGTCTGATTCAATCGACGAAATCATATTTGAAAGGTTGAAAGTCCTAAAAGTTCAAATTCCCGAAGTGAACGAGGATCGTTGATTTGATGAGGACATGTGGCAGGAATTTATGGACTCCAGCTAAAAGCGTTCTGGTAAAGCATGAAGGTTGAGAATTGAAATCGATGAAGCCCAGAGTAGCGAAGTAGATCTCGACCGTTGATTGAGAAAGGGGACACAAGATCGTTGATCTAGTTGAGAGGTAAAATCCCTGAAGTAGAGGTAGAGAGGTCGATTAAGAAGGACATGTGTCCCTAGATCATCGACTCTGGAAGATTGACATACGGAAGAATTAAGAGTTTGAGAATTGAAAGTCCCGAAGGCTGGACTCGTGGAGGATATTCTGATCGTAGATTTAGGGAGACAGGTGTCAATATATATTCCAC
The DNA here is from genome assembly GCA_000966675.3 of Picea glauca. Classification (NCBI taxonomy): domain Eukaryota; kingdom Viridiplantae; phylum Streptophyta; class Pinopsida; order Pinales; family Pinaceae; genus Picea; species Picea glauca. The sequence goes on from JZKD02S1726165.1 coordinate 530,914, forward strand.
TCTAGAAGATTGTCATATGGGAAAAGTGAGATTTGAGAGTTGAAACTCGTGAAGACTGAAAGGATGGAACCAATCGTAGTCATTGATTTGGAAGGAAGCTATGTGTCGATAGATCATGGAGATCTGGGATCGCGCATGGAAGGAGGAAAGGAAGGAAGATAGCATTTGTTGATCAAGTGGCATTGCCAAGTGATTGGAGATCAACATTCATTCTCAATTGCGGGGCCAGAACATGCTCGGGTCTTAATGTTTCATGAGCGGGCCGCAATCAAAACCATGGTATCGCCAAAGGCATATGTGGAGCTATGTATGGAATTGCAGGGAAAAAAGTGGATTTCCCTCAAACCACCTTTGGCCATGCCCGCAATCATGTGGTCACATGAGAGCATCACCCAAGGTCACATCAACAAAATTTTGGGGAAGGAACTAGCATCGCTAGGCTCCACATCGGAGGTTACACATTGAAAATTCAAAAAGCATCTATGGGTATAATCCAACGACGCTGATCAAACTGAATCTGATCGAAGGGTTGTTGTTTCATCTCGTGATTTCTTGATCAGTTACAATTCAGTTACACTAGCTGAATCATTGTTCATGAGCGGTTGAATCATTGTTCCTAAACATTGGAATCATGATTCCTGAGTGTTTCTTTGAGATTCCCGACTTGAGTGTTGGAGATGTGGAGTGTAACGAATGATGAGAGCGGGGATAAAAGAAAAATGTCATGACAAAGAGAGGTTGTTGTTTCTCTGTAAAAATTAGTCAAACTGTAAGCAATGAAGTTTTACAGCATGAACTGAGGGAGAAAATGCAGAGATGAAGAACATAAGCTGGACATAGTGGAAATGATGAAAACAATAGACTGTACAAGAACTTAAGCGCAAGAAGATGTGAGCAAGAAGATACTGATGCAGGCAGAGCAGAGCAGTGTAGCATAACAGTGATGAGACTGGTAAGCCATTGATAAATATTGTATCACTGTAATAAATTTCAGCAAGCAAAGATTTATATCTCAGGGTGGTAGGGTGGTGCTAGGGAGGACTATTGTCCTTAGAGTTTCAAGTGGGTGCTTGAACACAGGGAGTTATAGCTTCCATCTGGTTGCAGCCAAAAAAACCAAGGTGGTAGGGTGGTGCAAGGGAGAACCATAGTTCTCTGTTATACAGGTTGGTTCCTATGTGACTGGAAGTTGGTGCTTCCATCCAGTTGGTGCTAGAACACTCAAGGAGTTGGTGCTTCTAGTGGGTGCTAGAGAAACCAGAGTGCTAGTGCTTTCTACAAGTTGTATCTTGTTAAAGAAGAGGTTGTAGCCTCATTTTGAGTTGGTGCTCAAATATTGATGATGTACAGAACTTAAAATACTGTCTATCATTCTAAGAAGAAGGAGTTTTCTCCATTTATGGGTTTCCTCATGAACATTTGTCTCTATGTATATCATATGTGTGATTGATGTTTCTTGTTTTTGTTGTTCATGACTTGCATAATCTTGATGATCACTTGGAGAAAATTAAATAATATTTCAATAGGCATAAATTTGTTTAAGCACAGTAACAACTAATTCCCACCCCCCCCCCCCTCTTAGTTGTCTTAGTATTTCCAACAGTTTGAGTTTTAAAATGTTAGGCTAGTTATGACAGTTTGAGTTTTGTTTATTTGTTTGAAATAATTGGCTAAAAGAATGCTTAATTTTCCATTGGGCTATGCGGTCTATACTTAAATATGAGGATTAGTTTTAGATTTTCATAAGGTTTTCTCCACAGGGCAGGGTAGTAAAACTACTAGATCTATTTAAATTAAATGGAATGAATAAGAAGAAAGAGAGGGGAAATTCCACCAAGTAGAAGAGAAGTTAAGAATTCCTTTACTTAGTTTCACATGAACAACATGTAGATCATTAAAAAACCAGAGACAAAGTATAATGAAATAAATTTAGTTCTTTTAAATTTCTTTTAATGATTAGAACTAGAAACACATGAAATGATTATAGATAATGGAAAAACACTTGACAAAGAGAGAAATCACATCACCAACGACCTGACACAAGAATCATGTGAATAAGCCTCTTTTATTATTGGTTAATCCTTTGAAAATTTACACAATATATCTTAGGTGCAAAAATCAACCCATAATACTGTTGATGAATGGAGGTATGTGAGACATTCTCTATCTTACAAACCTATGAGATGTGGATCATTGCAGCTATGTGAGTCTTTCTCTCAGATTACAAACCTGAGAGAAATCCCCTAAGAAGGGTACGTGGTTCCTACCTGAGACAGAGCTAGGAACGTAGAGATGACCTCCTCCATTCAGAGAGTTGAAAAGAACTCCAGATGATTATCCAGTGGGAAAGGCGATTTGTTCAGTTAGACGTGCTTGTGATTGAGCACAAGGTGAATGTGTCAAATCCTAAAGTGTTGGTTGCATCGTAATGTGAACAGAAATGAAGATGATGTATTATCCTCCTCTGAGTGGTAGAGTTGACGAGAAGAATCTAGATGATTCTCTTGTGTGAGGCAGTGGGAAAGAAAATCTATAGAGTGGATGTGCATGTGGATGAGCACAGGTGAACATGTGAAGATATGGTTCTTCTATGTAATGCAGTGAACCAGAGATATGACATCCCTATGGATGTTCCCCTAGTGGATGAGCACTAGTGGGTGTATCAGATCCTTTGCTATATATTGTTCAAGAGTCAGACTTGTCTGTAACCCTAATTTTTATGTAAAGGGTATAGGTCAACCCCACCTTAATGTGATTAATAATAAGTGTAAAAGTTTATTAATCAGGTTAATATTAATAATAATAATAATAATAATAATAATAAGTATAATAATAATAATAAGTATAATGTGACATAGAGAGGTCGGCCTTGTTGAGCCAATAGACACTTTTGTTGATAGGATAAGTCTAATATAAGTAAAGGAAGATTCCCCATTGTGGAATCATATCTTTCATGCAAGTTTGGAAATTTCAGCAAGTACATTTACTTGGGAAATGTGCACACCTCTCTTGGACGCTAATCATATAGGGTTTGAGCACCCTCTTGTGTGCTAGGTCTTTCTTGGTGGTGAATGTATTTCTCTTGAAGAATATAGAAAAGGATTTGGCTGGGTTTTCTTCCCTTGTTGAGAAGGGTTTCCCAGGATACTTCTTATGTTCTTATGCATGGTGTTTCTTCTTGTGATCTTGGTTGCTGCAACATTATAATATATGGTTAATTCAAATGCTAAAATGGAATGAAATTCATGCTTAACCTAGCCTATTGAAAAATCAATATCAGAAAATAGTTCTTGAAAGAACCCATTGCACAAGCATTTGCCAAGTCTCCTCTCTCTCTTCTGCAAAACCGTACGACCCTCCTATGGTTTCCAAAAATTCTGTATGACCTACCTCTTTGAGGAGTTTCAACACTTGTCACTTGGAAGTTGGGGCTAAAAAGTGCATAGGAGTGTATGTTCTCCTTCAACGCACCTCCAAAAAGATTTAGATTGCATTTTCGAGCATTTTGACTTTTTGGCCCTAGGGTTTCTAGGGTTTCACTAATTTCTGCAGAAATTTCAGAATTAGGGTTTTTGCAATTCATTGAAGGAGCTCTTCATCTCACCAGTGTTATCCTATATTTCAAAGGCTTATTGTTGGCAGTCATAAGTTCAATAAAATCCAAAAGTGCTAGCCTAGCCTAGCCGTTAGGTTTTATAGCCCAGTTGACAAGGGTTTGTAAAGAATATAAAATTCTGATGAACAAGAACTATGATGGAAGATAAGCTTGATGGTTCAAGAAACTTCAAGTTCCTAGAAGACAAGACTTCGGAGGAAGGATTATTGTGGGTAATACAAAAGGATGACATTGTGACTACCTTCTTCATGAATATGTTAGAGGACAAAGATCATCCAGGTGCCATTGAAGAAATCATATCAACACCCTCAGGTATGCATTTGTATATATATTATTTGTATCATTGTCATAAGGGTAATTGCAGGAGGAAGGAACCTTTGTTGAAGTCATGGATCCAGAGGGATCTCAGTGCATTCAGAGGAACAACACACTACAAGTGAAGAATCCAGGTTTGATTGTTGAAATTGTCATTCCTATAATATATATTTCTAAATCTTGCGACATTACAAGTAGCCATTGTAGTTGTGAAAACAATTCTTAAATTGTTTTGATTCTAGAGATCTACTCATTATTCTCCTTTAGGAGATATTCTTGTTTTGGTTCCTCTTTTTTTCTTGTTCCAGACAGGGTAAGAACAAAGGAAGATGATTATCCTTCAGAGGGAGTCACTTGACTCAGAGGGAGTCAAAACTATTTGAGAAACAGGAAGAATAGAACCATCATTGAGACAACCAATGCAATAATGCATTATCAGAATATTTCTAACAATATATGGGAAAAATCATGCATGACACAGTATATGTTCAGAACAAGAGTCTTCACCAGACTTTGAAAAGCATAACCCCCGAAGAAGTCTTCACCGAAAAGAAGCCTGAGATTGAACACTTTGGATTATTTGGGTGCCCAGTGTATTTTCATGTACCCAAAGAGAAGAAGTCCAAGCTAGATCCTTTAGAAATAAAAGATACAATGAATCTTCAAAGGCATTCCATATCGACATCCCTGGTCATAGACAGATTGAGACAAGCAGAGACATTGTCCTTGAAGAAGAGATAGTGTTTCAAAAATCCAGAGAATATCAGATAGAGATTGACAGTAAGACAATACTTTCTCCCCCTTTAGCAGTTCAGAGGGAGACATACATTATTTCAGTTGATACAGTTGCTCTAGTTGATATGTTCAGAGATATTGTAGTAGGGAATAAAAGGCCTACCTAGACTCACTCTACAATAGGCAGAGAAACATACAAGCCTCTCAAGGCACATCCCGAGAAAGAAAAAAGAGATTTTTGAGTTATCCTTCAGTCATGAGCCATTTCATTGATACTGAGCCTCCTTGTCTTAGAGAAGCAATAGGAGAACATGTATGGAAAGATTCCATAACAGAACAATACCAGTATATCTTAAATAATGACGCATAAGATATTATTTAGGAACCAAAAGGGAAGTCTATGGTGACTTCCAAGTGGATCTATAAGATCAAGCATGGCGTTGATGGAAGTGTCGAGAAATACAAAATGAGATCTATAGCCAGAGATTTATCACAAACAAAGGGAGTTTTCTATGATGAGACACTTGATCTAGTAAATGTGATACACTTCCATCCATACTACCATCCATGAGATGGAAACTATATCAAATAAATAAATTCTTGATGAGTTTGGATTTCAACAAGAGTGTTGCTAATCCAAACCTATTACAATGTTGATGACAAGAGCCAGATTTTGACGACTTATACAGAAAGTGTTGTTGACTTTTGAATTCGAGATGAAGAATTTGAGTATGATGCACTACTTCTTGGGACAAGAAGCATGACAGAGGAGTGATGAGATTTTTCCTAAGTTATGGAAAATATACAGTGAAAATATTAAAGAAGTTCAAGTATGACAGAATGAAAAAATCACCGTGATGGATTTAAAAGAAGAATATTGATGATGATTCAGACGAAATTGATCCACAAATGATTGGACCACTTATGTATCTGTTTAACACCAGACTTGATTCATGCTATGCAGTGAATGTATTTAGTCAATTCATGAGTCAACCGATACAGACTCATCGGATAGTAGTAAAGCATGAATTGAGATATATATGAGGCACAATTGGATATGGCTTGAGATATGCCTCCAGTGTGAACTTGAGTTTACAGGATATGCCGATTCAAATTGAGAAGAAAGTACAGTGGACCGGAAGAGAACATCTGGTTGATGTTCTATTGAAAATATTGCCATGGTTTCCTAATGCAGCAGGAAACAAAACTCTATGGCCTTGAGTACCACAGAGGCAGAGTATATAGTAGTGAGTGTGCGAAGCAATGTGGCCTCACAAGCTTCTGACAGATTTACTTGACCATGAGATGGATCCTATGATGATAACCGAGAGTCGTGTGTAAAGCTCGTTGAGAACCCAGTGTTTCCTGATGGATCAAAACACGATGAGATGAAATATCCTTATATCAGAGATATGATGCAGAGGAAAATCCTACACATGCAGTACGTTCTTACACATGATCAGATTACAAACATCTTCACCAGACTAACTTGGTGAAAAATTCCTTCCTAGTTGAGAGGGAGTATTGATGACTCCATCCAAAACAAAATTCAGAGTACATCTGTGTGAGACTTGGAATGATGAAGAATGCCTCCCTAGCTAAGAGGGAGTGTTGATGAATGCAACTATGTGAGACATTCTCCAGCTTACAAACTTGTGAGATGTGGATCATTGCATCTATGTCAGTCTTTATCTCATCTTACAAACTTGAGAGAAAGCCCCTAAGAAGGGTATGCAGTTCTTGCCTAAGATAGAGCTAGGAATGTAGAGATGAACTCCTCCATTCAGAGATTTGAGAATAAATCCAGATGATTATCCAGTGGGAAAGGCGATCTATTGAGTTAGACATGCCTGTGGCTGAGCATAAGGTGAACGTGTGAAATTCCAAAGTGTTGGGTGCATCCTCATGTGAACATAACTGAAGATGATGTATTAGCCTCCTCTAAGAAGGAGAGTTGATGATAAGACTCCATATGATTCTCCTGTGTGAGGCAATGGGAAAGAATATATGTAGAGTAGATGTGCCTATGGACGAGCACAGGTGAATGTGTGAAGATCGAGTTCTTCTGTGTAATGTAGTGAACCAGAGATATGACATCCCTATGGATGTGCCCACAGTGGATGAGCACTAGTGGGTGTATCATATTCTTTGACATATATTTTTCAAGAGTCAGACCTACCTATAACCCTAATTGTTATGTAAAGGGTACAGGTCGACCCCACCTTAATGTGATTAATAATAAATGTAAAAGATAATTAATCTGGTTAATATTAATTATAATAATAATAATAATGTGACTTAGAGAGTTCGTCCTTGTTGAGCCAATAGACACTTCCATTGATAAGACAAGTCTAATATAATTAAAGGAAGATTCCCCATTGTGGAATCATATATTTCATGCAAGTTTGGAAATTTCAGCAACTACATTTACTTGGGAAAACTGCACACCTCTCTTGGGTGCTAATCATCTAGGGTTTGAGCACCTAGGTCTTTCTTGGTGGTGAAGGTATTTCTCTTGAAGAATATAGCAAAGGATTTGGCTAGGTTTTCTTCCCTTGTTGAGAAGCGTTTCCCAGGATATTTCTTCTATTCTTGTGCATGGTGTTTCTTCTTGTGATCTTGGTTGCTGAAACATTATTGTCTATGGTTAAGTTAAATGATAAAATGGAATGAACTTCATGCTTAACCTAACCTATTGAAAAATCAACAAATAATTCGAAGAGATAAGTACTTATAAAACTATTTACATCAGATCCTGTCATAAATGACTAGGATATTATGGAGGAATATCTAACTAACTAGATCTCTAAATACAAAATATAGGGATTTGTAGATTTGCTTGGATCTTTGTTGCTGATTTGGTGGAAGTGGTTGGTGACTCATCTCTTTGACTTTGGATGGTTGCTCCATGCTGACTAGAACATCAAAACTCTCTCTACTCAAGTAATGAGCATAGATCTTCCCACCTCTTTTTACCTGGGATGGAATCTTGAGTAATTTCCTGTATATTTCATCCATTTCTGTATACTTGGAAAATGTAGGCTTAGTGATGAAGATATGCTTAATCTCATGCTGAATACTCAAGTCTAACTGTAGTGTATCTAGGAAATATTTACCATTAATGATTCCCTATATCCCTGCAAAATTTGAACTATCCTTTTCCACTGTGCTCATTTTCTTCTTGTAATTAGGCAGAGTGATCAATTTGTCATTTAGTACTAACAATCCAGGGAGCCATTTCTTGTGTAGCAGCTCAAACTTACTGAAGAATCTATGCACTCCTATGTCCATAACTTGACCTTTTTCCTCTATCTACAACGTTAATCCTTTCTTGGTCAGGACCTTCTTGATCTCAATGATGGTTTCTATTCTGTCCTCAATTTCTAGTTCTTCTAACTCCTCTTTTCTTTTGGAGTTTATAAATCTGATAAGTTCAGTGGCCTCTGTGGGTCTTTCTCCTAGTTCTTCCTTCATGATTTCAATTAATCCCTTGGCCTTCTATACTAACTCATGTTGTTCAATGATGATCTGTATGGATGGCTAGATTTCTGACATTGACTTGCTGATATCTATCCAAATATTTTCATTATCTTGGGATAAGGTTTTTTCCATGGAAGTCTCTTTCTCTAATTGTTGTAACTGTTGATTAATCCTTTGAGATTTATGCATCTCTTCCTGGTGATTGGCCTGGAACATTGACTTCAACTCATCCAACTTATTTACCTCTTCCTATAAATTTTTTATCTCTTCCCCTTGTATGGACATGTCTTCCATGGATTTTACAAGTTTTTCAGATGCATCTGAAACTTGTATTGGGATTGTTGATGGAATTTATGCTGATGTGGATGCTTCTGTTGTTTTGATTCCTATCAGAGGGATTTCCTCTAGTGGGATCATGGCCATATGCACATTTTGTTCTTTTTCCTTATCAGTTTGTCCATTTCTTCTTCCATTTCTCTTATTTGTGCATTTTGTTCCATAATTAGATTTAACATTTCTTCATTGTGGCCTTAAGTCTCAACCACATCTTTGGCTTGTGAATCTTAAGTAGATGGAAGCTTCGGCTAATTTCTCAGATATGCTATATCATCATTCTTATTTATTAACAACTCCTCTGCTACCTTGACATTTTTTAGGTCAAAACCAATCTTCAAAACCAATTCTTCTAATGATTTGATTTTGTTGTCCTTGGCCAAAGAAGAGATCTTCTCCAGCTTTAATTGGGATTGAATATTGTTCAGGGATAAATACAACTTAGAAGAATTCATTGAGGTATTTGTCAAGGTTGAGAAAATCATCTCTCATGTCTGCCTATGCATATCAATTTGGTCTACTGGATGGACATCCTTTACATCAAATTCAAAGGCAATCTTCTTATAGTCTGCAACTGTTTTTGGATGCGGAACTTGTGCTTGTAAGAATGCCATTTTCATTCTTCCTCTTTCTATTTCAAAAGATGACATCAATATATGTTGATAAATGGAGTTTTTCTTCCATAATTGAGCATAGGTGCTTTTGTTGAGGAGCTCATTTCTTTGCTTGATCTTTTTATACTTTTCAAAAATGTTTGACTTTGTTTGCCCATGAGCTGATTCAGCTGTCAGGGTAGTGTCTAGATGTCTTTGAGATGATGGTGATGATGTAGACACTATAAAGTGACTATATAATTAGGTTGAATAGTGTGGTCCCTCCAAGACTATGGTGGAATACATTTCTCCCTCCTTGAGCAAATATGGTGTATGACTGGTTTTGTCCCTCTTTCTGTAAACTTGGAAATCCTCGGTTGATACCTCTATGATTAAAGGATAAACCTCCTTCCTTTCTCTCTTCTTTGCTTGATTTTGGGGTGTGTTAGTATGTGAAGCAGTTACATGGGTAGGTTGCTCCTCTGGATCTTGTATGTGTTCTCCTTCCATTCTATATGGTTCATGTATTTCTCCACTCCTGGCTTCTATGTGTGAGAATAAGGAGTGCTCCTTTGTTTGATCCTGAGTTCATAGATGACACCAAATGGGTCATATTCCCAAGTGGAACCCAGAGTAAACCTCATTTGTTTAAAGAGGTTATCTACTTCTTCTCCTGTTGATCTGTTGTTGTGGATGAAAGGGCCAATCTAAGTCTTGATTCTGAGATGGGACTTCTTCTTTGAAGCAACAAAGTGGATGTCATATGAATTCACCATTTGTCTTATGTATTCTAATCCAAAAATCCTCACTAGGAGGTATTTGGGAAATCTATAAGGAGGAAACTCACACCCATATACTCTTATCTCTGTGTGGTTTTTGTATAAATACCAATCCCCTGTCTTAACTTGATCAGATAGGTGCAGGACTCTCTGAATTTCTTCACTGATCCTTGGCTTCATGATGCTATTCAACATGAAAACAACAGGGTGACTGAACTGATCTGTGTAGTCTTTGAAGCTGAAATCTGTTGAATTTCTCCTGACTAATGAGGTCCATGATGTCACTGGCTGTGGGCTTCCTTCCTGGTTTAATTTTTGAAGTGCACAAGGAAACCTATCTCACCGGTAAAACAAAAACATGTACACCATAACTGAGGAATATCTGAACATCCCTTCAGTTGGGAACCTGAATAGATGATCATGAATGTTGTCAACCAAAAATTGACTGAAATTGAATTTAATTGAAACTCTTTCTTTGTGGAGAATATGGATAGAAAACCTAGAATAGATTCATCTTCCCATTCATCTAAAGAATAACCTAACAGGTAAGAAAGAATAGAAATGATCTAGTTGGCTTTGACAGTGAAGATGGAAGATGAGTAAGGTGGATTTTTCTTGGGTAATTGAGAATCCTCAGGGAGGAAAATCTCAAATATCTGGGCTCTTTGGGGGAAAGTGATTTTCTGGTACATGTCGTTTAGGACTTCAATGGAAAATGACACAACTATGTCGTTTCTAGGGATTTGCAACACCTGGTCAATGGCTTCATAGGTGACTATGAACAGGGTTTCTCTAGAGTAGGAGACAATGGCCCTTTGGCTGGGAAAATAGCAAGCTTGGAATCTGAGGGTGAATTTGGGAAAATGATGGGTTTGGGGAAACATGTGCAGAGGTAAATTGGACTCCCAGAGTCCAATTTCATCACTTTGGTCCAGAAAGATGTCTTTTAGCCATGAGTGCAATTCAAATAAGTCGAATTCACACCTCAGCTCTGTAATGTTTGTCTGCTAGAGGGATGTAATCTGTGTTTGCTAGAGGGATGTGGTCCAGGTATATTAGAGGGGGAAGTATTGGGTTCTCGGTCGTATCAACGGATTTAGCCTTGGGGGCCATAATTGATAGATCTTGCGGTAAAGTAATGGAGAAACTGTAATTACCCGGTGAAAGACGCCTGTTGATAGTGAGAGTTTATGGCGGTTGGCTTGATAGCTTGGTTCAACGTGGTGTCCACGGTGTCTATGTCATAAAATTGCGTTACATGAGGTGAAACAAGGTTTTACAATATGCAGGAGGTGTCTCTTATGGAGTGAGATTGTTATTAGGAGGTTAACAGTCACGAGGAGTGTTTTAATTGGTTAACGGGTATGTAGGATGGGACAGATGGTGGGTAGTAATAGGGTTACGGTGGCAGAGTTAGGTGAGTGGTATTGGGTGGTGGTTTCGGTAGATTTTGGAGGGTGCAGTAGGTGGTAAGAGGAAATAGGAGGGGGGGGATCCAAAATGCTATGGACGCACCACATTAGTGTTGATTTTTCATAAGCTTAGGATAAGCATGAAGTTCATTCCATTTTTTCATTTCACTTAACCATAAACAATAATGTTGCAAAAACCAAGATCACAAGAAGAAACACCATGAACAAGAACACAAGAAGTATCCTGGGAAACCCTTCTCAACAAGGGAAGAAAACATAGCCAAATCCTTTGCTATAATATTCAAGAGAAATACCTTCACCAACAAGAAAGACTTAGCACACAAGAGGGTGCTTAAGCCCTAGAAGACTAGTGCCCAAGTGAGATGCACACTTTTTACCAAGTAGATGTATTTGTTGTAATTTCCAAACACACAAGGATATGATTCCACAATGGGGAATCATGCCTTACTTATATTATACTTAACCAATCAACAAAGGCGTCTATTGGATCAACGGGGCCGACCTCTCTAAGTCACTTTTATTATTATTATTATAATTAATATTAATTATCTTTTATATTTATTATTAATCACATTAAGGTGGGGCTAACTTGTACCCTTTATATAACAATTAGAGTTACAGGCAGGTCTGACTCTTGAACAACATATAGCAAAGGATCTGATACACCCACTAGGGGCACATCCATAGGGATGTCATAGCTCTAGCTCATTGCATTACATAGAAGAACCAAATCTACACACGTTCACCTATGTTCATCCACATGCATGTCCACTCTATAGATCTCCATTCCCACTACCTAACACAGGAGAATCATTTGGAGTTTTCTCATCAACTCTGCTACTCAGAGGAGGCTAATACATCATCTTCATTTCTGTTCACATGATGATGCGCCCAACACTTTTGGGATTTCACATGTTCACCTTGTGCTCAGCCACATGCACGCCCAACTCATCAAATCGCTTTTCCTACTGGATAATCATTTGGAGTTCTTCTCACTATCTTCATGGAGGAGGTCATCTCTATGTTCCTATCTTTGTCTCAGGTATGAATCATGAACCCTTCTTAGGGCATTTCTATCAAGTTTGTAAGATGAGAGAAAGGATTAACATAGCTAGAATGATCCACACCTCATAGGTTTGTAAGCTGGAGAATGTCTCACATAGCTGCATTCATCAACACTCCCTATCAGCTAGGGAGGCATTTTCCATCAGGCCAAGTCTCTCATGGAAATACTCGAACTTTGTCCTGGAAAGTGGTTTAGTGAAGATATCTGCAATTTTTTCATGGGTAGATAGATACTGTACATGTATTTTCTTCCTCTGCACTATGTCTTTGATATAGTGATACTTGATTTCAATGTTTTTCTATTTGTCATGAAAAACTGGATTCTCAGAGATCTTTACACAACTCTGGTTGTCACAATTAATAGTCGTTGGATTCATTTCATGATCGAACAAGTCTGTCAAAATTTTTCGAAGCCATACAGCTTCACGAACTGCCACACTCAGTGCAATGTGCTTTGCCTCTGTTGTACTTAAGGCTACAGAGCTTTGTTTTCTTCTACAAGAGGAAACCATGGTCGATCCTAAGGTGAAGCAACAACTTGAAGTGATCTTTCTGTCTATTGCACTTCCTGCCCAATCTGCATCAGCATATCCTTCCAATATTAAGTCTACATTGGCTACATATCTTAGGCCATAACCAATTGTGCCTTGTAAGTATCTCAATATGTGTTTTGTAGCTATCCAGTGTGTTTGTTTTGGTTGGCTCATAAAATGGCTAAGCACATTTACTGCATAGAAAATGTCTGGTCTGGTATTAACCAAATACATCAAAGATCCAACAAGTTGTTGATATAAATGTGAATCTATGTCTCTTGAATCAGTGTCACTCATTTTCTTTAAATCCATTACCATTGGAGTAGGCATGGATTTGCAATTTGTCATTTTGAACTTCTTTAGTATCTCCATAGTATATTTTCCTTGACTTAGGAAAATCTCATATTTTCTCTGCCATACTTCTAGTCCCAAGAAACAATGCATTAAGCCGAAATCCTTCATTTCAAATTTGGCAGTCAAGGCTTGTTTGCATTCTCCAATGAGTCTTTCTGAACCGATGAGGAAAAGGTCATCGACATATAGGACTAAGATCATGCACTCATTGCCATCAATGTGATAATACAAGTTTGGGTCAGCTGTACTTTTGTTGAACCCCAAACTCATCATAAATCCATCCATTTCTCATACCAAGCACATGGTGCTTGTTTTAAGCCATATAAGGATTTCTTCAACCTGCATACATGAGATTTTTTGTTGTGCATAACGAAACCTTCTGGCTGCTCAATATAAACTTCTTCCTCAATTTCACCATTGAGAACAATTGTCTTTACATACATCTAATGTAGCTTCCAACCCATGGAAGAAGCTAGTGCAATGATATATCATATGGAGGTATATTTGGCTACTGGTGAAAACCTCTCATCATAGTCAATTCCCTCTATTTGTGAAAACCCTCTAGCCACGAATCTTGCTTTGTATTTTTCAATGCTTCCATTAACAACATGTTTGATTTTGTAAATCCATTAGGAAGTCACTACAGACTTTCCCTCTAGTCTTGGAACAACATCCCATACATCATTTTTCAATATAGATTGGTATTATTCGGTCATGGCATCTTGCCAAACTTGTTCACATGCAGCTTCTCCATGACAAGATGGCTCTGAATCATTAATGTGGAACATGGCTGAAAGGTAGCTTGAGAATATCTTTGGTCCCTTGCTTTCTTTGATTTCTCCTTGTGGAGCTTTATGTCCTTCTTCTTCTTCTAAGGTTTGTTGAGCCCAAGCATGTCTCTTATGTCCAGCTGTGACATTTCTGGGTACGTTGCTTGGGGCATCCAAATCTGCTAGAGCAAGTGGATCAACTAAAATTTTTGACTCATTTGTAATGATATATGTCTCCCTCTAAACTGCTGAAGGGGGAGAAGGTATTGTTTTGCTATCAATTTCCATATGAGCCTCTCTGGATTTCTGGAAGGCTACTTCTTCTTCAAAGGTAGCATCTCTTCTTACTTCAATTTGTCTCCAACCTAGGATGTAGATTCAGTATGCTTTTGAGGATTCACTGTTTCCTACAGATGTACCCTTTATTCCTGAAGATTCTAGCTTGCATATCTTTTATTTAGGTACATGAAGGTACATTGGACATCCAAATATTTTGAAGTGTTCGATCTCAGGTTTTACTTTGGTGAAAGTTTCTTCTGGAGTAATATTCTTTAGGGTCTGATGAGGGATACGATTTTGAACATATATTGTTTTCATACATGCTTATGCCCACAGATTCATAGGTAGACTCTGATCATGTATCATTGCTTTAGTTGCCTTAATGATAGTTCTGTTTTTCCTTTCAACAACCGCATTTTGTTGAGGGTTGTAAGGAACTGTGAACTCCCTCTTGATTCCTGCTTCAATACAAAAACTGTTAAATTCTTTTGAGGTTCATTCACCTCCATTGTCTGAACTTAATACTTTGATTTTTCTTCGAGTCAGGTTTTCAACCTGAGCTTTGAATTCTTGAAATTTGGCAAGGACTCCATCCTTGTTCTTCATAAAGTAAATCCAAGATTTCCTGGAGTGATCATCTATGAAGAGTACATAGTATAAGTATCCATTTAAGGATGCAACAGTCATTGGCCCACATACATATGAATGTATCAAGTCCAATATTTCTTTGAATCTGTTGTCATTGCTAGAATAGGATCCTTTAACATTTTTTCCAAGGGAACAACCTTTGCAAACACCTTTATGTTGGATTTGGATCTCTAGTAGACCTGTTACCATTTTCCCTAGAGCTAGAAGATCTCTATAATGAGTGTGAGCAAGTCTTCTATGTCATAACTCACTCAAGCTGATAGTGTCATGTAGTAAGGCTTGAACTGGTTTGATGGTCAACTTGTACAAGTTGTTTTCTATGACACCAATTACTTTGGAAGAGCTTATATGAGAGTCTTTATGCCATGTAAGGACTCTTCCTTCTGAGATAGTGATTTTGTAACCTTTGTCTTCCAAGGTTGAAATAGAGACAAGGTTTCTCTTCATTCCAGGTACATATAGAACTTCCTTTAGTTTAAGTTGCATATATGAATCTAGTTGGAAGCTGGAAGTTCCATCTCCTCTTACATTATATCTGGCATCATCTCCAAGAACAACATGTAGATGTGTCTCTTTCTCAATGAAGTGTGTTAGATTATTTATAATACCAGTCATGTGCTTGGAGGTACCACTATAAATTAACCAAGTATTTTCATCTATAGGAACCATACCTGAGAGTGTTGATATGTTCATGTCTTCATTGTTTTAGAGTCTTGTGCTAAGCTCGCTTCCCATCACGATTTTGCTCATCTTCACAAACCCTTGTCAACTAGGCTAGAAAACCTAATGACTAGGCTAGGCTAGCACTTTTAGGTTTTGTTGGGCTTATGATTGCCAACAATAAGCCTTGATAAATATGTTATCCCTGGTAAGATGAGGAGCTTCTTCAAGAAGTTTTCTTAAATGCACTTTAGGATTTTTGGCATAATTTTGGCAAAACCCTAGAAACCCTTAGAGACAAAAATTCAAAATGCCCAAAATTATGATCTGAGACTTGCTGGAGGTGCATTGAAGGAGGTCGTACTATTTTATGTATTTTTTAGCTCAAGCGTCCAAGTTTTGAGCGGTGAAACTTCTCAGGAGAGAAGGCCATACGAAATTTATGGAAACCCTAGGAGCATCGTACGATTTCTGTAGATGAGTGAGAGAAGGAGGTGGAAAATGCTTGTGCAATGGGATCTTCAATACCTATGCTCTGATACCATGTTGATTTTTCATAAGCTTAGTTTAAGCATGAATTTAATTCCATTTTTTCATTTCACTTAACCATAAACAATAATGTTTCAGTAACCAAGATCACAAGAAGAAACACCATGCACAAAAACACAAGAAGTATCCTGGGAAACCCTTCTCAACAAGGGAAGAAAACCCAACCAAATCCTTTGCTATAATCTTTAAGAGAAATACCTTCACCAACAAGAAAGAATTAGCACACAAGAGGGTGGTTAAGCCCTAGAAGACTAGCACCCAAGAGAGGTGCACACTTTTAATCAGGTAGATGTATTTACTGTAATTTCCAAACACACAAGAAGGATATGATTCCACAATGGGGAATCATGCCTTACTTATATTAGACTTAACCAATCAACAAAGGTGTCTATTGGCTCAACAGGGCCGACCTATCTAAGTCACTTTTATAATTTATTATTATTGTTATTATTATTATAATTAATATTAACAATATTAATTATCTTTTATATTTATTATTAATCACATTAAGGTGGGGTCGACCTGTACCCTTTATATAGAAATTAGGGTTATAGGTAGGTATGAATATTGAACAACATATAGAAAAGGTTCTGATACACCCACTAGGGGCACATCCATAGGGATTTCATAGCTCTGGCTCACTGCATTACACAAAAGAACTAGATCTACACACTTTCACCTGTGTTCATCCATAGGCATGTCCACTCTACAGATCTCCATTCCCACTGCCTTACATAGGAGAATCATCTAGAGTTTTCTCATCAACTATGTTTCTCAGAGGAGGCTAACACATCATCTTCATTTCTATTCACATGATGATGCACCCAACACTTTTGGGATTTCAAACATCCACCTTGTGCTTAGCCACGGGCACATCCAACTCATCAGATCACTTTTCCTACTGGATAATCATCTGGAGTTCTTCTCACTCTCTTTATGGAGGAGGTCATCTCTATGTTCCTATATTTGTCTTAGCAAGGAACCACAAGGCCTTCTTAGGGGATTTCTCTCAGGTTTGTAAGCTGAGAGAAAGGCTTCACATAGCTGCAATGATCCACACCTCATAGTTTTGTAAGATGGAGAATGTCTCACATAGCTGCATTCATCAACAGTTATTGTGGGACCGACGCAGGGGAAAAATACTTTTCGGAACGCCCCCCCACTGTGAAAGGAAGAAAGGTCGGGGGGGTCCAAAAAACACTGAGGATCGTTGATCTGCACGATGATGGATGCTACCGACGGATACCTGTGCGGGACTTAACACTACAAGACAAAGTGTCTTGTCTGCTAGCAAACTTAGAATAAAAATATGTGCTAGGTAGCGCTAAGCTTGCGTTTTGCCAGTTTACACCATAACTTTATTTTCCTAAGATAAAATAATCAAATTTAATCAAGTAAGGGGTATTTTGACATCCCTTTCAATTTTCTTGAGACCAAATCACCTAACCTATCTACTAACATAAGCATCTAACATGTTAATCCATTTTAAACTCTTGGATTAATTATTACTCTAACCTATCAACACAAATTTAATGAGTTTGATCATGATTATACAGAATGATTCAAACTAAATTTATTTTTGATGGGGTTTTATATTTTTCTCCTTTTTGTATGACACCAATTACTTTGGAAGAGCTTATATGAGAGTCTTTATGCCATGCAAGGACTCTTCCTTCTGAGAAAGTGATTTTGTAACCTTTGTCTTCCAAGGTCGAAATAGAGACAAGGTTTCTCTTCATTCCAGGTACATATAGAACTTCCTTTAGTTTAAGCTGCATATATGAATCTAGTTGGAAGCTGGAAGTTCCATCTCCTCTTACATTATATCTAGCATCATCTCCAAAAACAACATGTAGATGTGTCTCTTTCTCAATGAAGTGTGTTAGATGATTTATAATACCGGTCATGTGCTTGGAGGTACCACTATCAATTAACCAAGTATTTTCATTTATAGCAACCATACCTGAGAGTTTTGAGATGTTCATGTCTTCATTGTTTTGGAGTCTTGTGCTAAGCTTGCTTCCCATCACGATTTTTCTCATCTTCACAAACCCTTGTCAACTAGGCTAGAAAACCTAACGACTAGGCTAGGCTAGCACCTTTAGGTTTTCTTGGGCTTATGATTGCCAACAATAAGCCTTGATAAATATGTTAGCCCTGGTAATATGAGGAGCTTCTTCAAGAAGTTTTCATAAATGCACTTTAGGATTTTCTGCATAATTTTGGCAAAACCCTAGTAACCCTTAGACACAAAAATTCAAAATGCCGAGAATTTTGATCTGAGACTTGTTGGAGGTGCGTTGAAGGAGGTCGTACCATTTTATGTCTTTTTCAGCTGAAGCATCCAAGTTTTGAGTGGTGAAACTTCTTAGGAGAGGAGGCCATACGAAATTTATGGAAACCCTGGGAGCGTCGTACGATTTTTGCAGATGAGTGAGAGAAGGAGGTGGAAAATGATTGTGTAATAGGATCTTCAATACCTATGCTCTGATACCATGTTGATTTTTCATTAGCTTAGGTTAAACATGAATTTCATTCCATTTTTTCATTTCACTTAACCATAAACAATAATGTTTTAGTAACCAAGATCACAAGAAGAAGCACCATGCAGAAGAACAAAAGAAGTATCCTGGGAAACCCTTCTCAACAAGGGAAGAAAACCCAGCCAAATCCTTTTCTATAATCTTTAAGAGAAATACCTTCACCAACAAGAAAGACTTAGCACACAAGAGGGTGCTTAAGATCTAGAAGACTAGCGCCAAAGAGAGGTGCACACATTTTATCAGGTAGATGTATTTGCTATAATTTCCAAACACACAAGAAGGATATGATTCCACAATGGGGAATCATGCCTTACTTATATTAGACTTAACCAATCAACAAAGGTGTCTATTGGCTCAACAGGACCGACCTATCTAAGTCACTTTTATAATTTATTATTATTATCATTATAATTAATATTAACAATCTTAATTATCTTTTACATTTATTATTAATCACATTAAGGTGGCGTCGACCTGTACCCTTTATATAGCAATTAGGGTTACAGGTAGGTATGAATCTTGAACAACATATAGAAAAGGTTCTGATACACCCACTAGGGGCACATCCATAGGGATTTCATAGCTCTAGCTCACTGCATTACACAGAAGAACCAAATCTACACACGTTCACCTGTGTTCATCCACAGGCACATCCACTCTACAGATCTCCATTCCCACTACCTTACATAGGAGAATCATATGGTGTTTTCTCATCAACTATGTTTATCAGAGGAGGCTAACACATCATATTCATTTATGTTCACATGACGATGTGCCCAACACTTTTGGGATTTCAAACATTCACCTTGTGCTCAGCCAGAGGCACATCCAACTCATCAGATCACTTTTCCTACTGGATAATCATCTGGAGTTCTTCTCACTCTCTTCATGGAGGAGGTCATCTCTATGTTCCTAGCTCTATCTCAGGAAGGAACCACAAAGCCTTCTTAGGGGATTTCTCTTAGGTTTGTAAGCTGAGAGAAAGGCTTCACATCACTGCAATGATCCACACCTCATAGGTTTGTAAATGGAGAATGTCTCACATAGTTGCATTCATCAACAGTTAGGTGGGACTGATGCAGGGGAAAAATACTTTTCAGAATGCCCCCCCACCATGAAAGGAAGAAAGGTCGGGGGGGTCCAAAAAGCACCGAGGATCGTTGATCTGCACGATGATGGATACTACCGATGGAGAACAGTGCGAGAGTTAACACTACAAGACAAAGTGTCTTGTTTGCTAGCAAACTTAGGATAAAAATATGCACTAGGTAGCGCTAAGCTTGATTTTTGCCAATTTACACCATAAATTTATTTTCTTAAGATAAAATAATCAAATTTAATCAAATAAGGGGTATTTTGACATCCCTTTAAATTTTCTTGGGACCAAATCACCTAACCTATCTACTAACATAGGCATCTAACATATTAATCCAATTTAAACTCTTGGATTAATTATTACTCTAACCTATCAACACAAATTTAATGAGTTTGATCATGATTATACAGTATGATTCAAAATAAATTCATTTTTGATGGGGTTTTATATTTTTCTCTTTTTTCTTTTCTTTTCTTTTATTTTATTTTTCTTTTCTTTTTCTTTCTTTCTTTCTTTTATACCCTCTTTTCATTTTTTCTATTTTTATCCTTTTCTTTTTCTTTTTCTTTTTGTAAACTATTTGCAAAATGAAATATTATTTACAAGGTAAAATGGCTACAGGAAGAAATTTCAATCACCATGTGATACTATGAAAGATAGGGTTATAACACTCTCCACTCCTATATAAGCAAGAGGTCGAACCTATTTTCAACACACAAGTTATTTAACGTGAGGGAGAAAGGAAACGAGTGTTTTAGTGTTGGTATATATATGAGAGTAGGTGGAAGCAAGTGTTATATACATTGATGTCATATATATCAGTTTATTCAGGTAGCAAATGTTTTCTTGTAGGGCTGGTGTATATCAATATAAACATGCAACAAGTGTAGATTTATAGTGCTGGTATTTATCAATACAGAAAGGAAGCGTATATCAGTCTATAGGAGGCTGCTATAATAGTCCACAACAAGGTGATGTTTTCAGAGCAATAGAAGACAACCATATCATTCCAAAAACAAGAGCCTATAATAGTAAGGTTTCTCAATAGGATATAGTAAGATTAGAGTCATTGGGAAGCTCTTTAAGAGAAAAGTATTCATGGTGGATATTTTGTAAGTGATCATACTTTATTAATGCAATAAAAGGAGATTGTTTGCTAGGGGTTTTCTCCCTGTATAGGGTTTCCCCAGGGTACATGTGTTGTGATCTTGCATTCTGGTAATTCCTTATGATTATTGTTTTTCTAATTTATGAATGATATCAATCTATGTTCTAAGTACAATCATAATGTTTAAAGAAGTACTTATAGTATTAACTCAATCTCTAAATTTAACATGGTATCATAGCTTAGGGTGTGATAAGCTTGTTGAAGTGAAACAATAGGGTACACATAGATCCAAGCGAGCTTGATCAAGTTTCCAGTGGGAGGTCCATGGAATCCTCCATTTTAGTCAGGGCCAAGGATATGATTGAAGGAGATTCTAACATCAATGTGTGGAAGCTCCATATAACGAATATCTTGCAGGAGCATTAACTTGAGCAGTATGTGACCACAATGGTGGAGGAACCCACCACTGATGCAGGAAGAGAGACCTTTAGGAAGATTCAAGCAAAGGCCAAGCGAATCATCTTTGACTCAGTCAAATAAAGTATAATGCCAATGATGACTTTGTTAATGAATTCCAAGGACTGTTGGATACCTTGGTGAATCTATATGAGAAACAGGATCCAAGTCAAAAAAGGACACTTAAGCAAAATCTTAAGTATTTGAATATGGAGAAAGGTGAATCAATAACATCTTTCTGTTCTAGGATAACCTAGATCATAGATCATCTTTTGGTCACAAGGGTCATAGTGGACGATGATGACTTAGTGCAGGACATATTTGATGGTATTCCTTCTTCATGGGAGACCTTCTTATCTAGTGTAAGTGGGAGAGAGATTCAACCCACGTTTGATAGGTTATGGAAAGATTGCCTCCAAGAGGAGAGTCACACTACTACTAGGAGCAAGCCAACCAAAGAAGAGCATTCAAAATTAGAATAAATATTTAAAGGAAGAATAAAGTCACTTTCTAGAAAGGCTCTCAAAGGAAGTCAAACACCAAAGGTATGTTCAAAGGCAAGAGTATTGATACATCTAAGATTAAATGCTTTAGTTGTAATAAGTTGGGTAATTTTTCTAAATACTTCTGGTATAGGAAGAAAAATCCAAGGAAAGGGAAACATCATGCCACAACTGCTAAGGATGATGAATCCAAATGAAATCAGAAAAGTCCTTCTAATGAAAAAGAAACTAGAAAATAATATTACATGTTTCTTCCTTATCCAGTTTAGTTTTCACAGGGCCGAAAACTTGGATAGTAGACAATGGTGCATCAAAGAATGTGACAGGGTATAAGGAAATCCTCTAAGATTTCAAGAAAAAATATTTTGCATAGCAGGTTGAGCTTAGGGATGACAAATGTTACAACCTAGAGGGAGTAGGATCTATCTCCTTCAGATTGGAATTTGGGGCTAGGCTTCATGTTGATGAAGTATTGTATGTTCCAGGGATTAGGAAGAATCTAATATAAGTTGCAACCCTTGAGGACAAGGGATATTGGGTGATATTCAAGGACATGAAGGCACTAGTATGGGCTAAAGGTAGCCACTTGAGTAAAACCAAACCTATTGGGATTCGTAGAGGAGGATTGTACATTGTAACAGAACATTTAGTTCAGGCATTGTCTCTTGATGCGACTAGCTCCAGCGAGTTGTGGCACAAAAGACTTGGACATCTTCATTACAAAGCAATTTCATATCTGTAGAATATGGTATGTGGCATGCCCTCTATTTCTCTTAGTAAAAATGAAATTTGTAAAGGATGCATGCTAGGTAAAAATATAAAGAAAGCATTTCCTAGCAATGGCAGCAGAGCTCAGGGAATCTTAGATCTGGTTCATTCTAATGTATGTGGTCCCATTTCATCTCCCTCACTCAGTGGTTGTTTGTATTATGTCATTTTTATTGATGATTACTCAAAAAAATGTTGGATCTATTTTCTTAAAGCTAAAAGTGTCACTTTTGTTAAATTCAAAGAGTTCAAAGCCTTTATTCAAAAGAAAACAAGAAAACACATCAGAAGCCTTAGAAAAGAAAATGGAGGACAGTTTGAATCTCTCCAGTTTGAGGATTTCTACAAGGAAGAAGGAATCAAGAAACAGTTGACCGTGCCATATAACCCTCAACAAAATGGTGTTGCTGAGAGGAAAAACAAGACAATTTGTGAGGTAGCGAAATCCATGATGTTTGACCAGGATCTGCCAAATTA
This sequence comes from Picea glauca, assembly GCA_000966675.3. NCBI lineage: Eukaryota > Viridiplantae > Streptophyta > Pinopsida > Pinales > Pinaceae > Picea > Picea glauca. The sequence goes on from JZKD02S1726165.1 coordinate 554,007, forward strand.
TTTATGGTAAGAAGATACCTCCACTGCCATGTATATTCAGAATAGGTTTCCACATGCTATCTTGAAGGACAAGACTCCTGAAAAGGTCTTCTCAGGGATCAAACCTGAAGTAGGGCATCTAAGGATATTTGGGTGTCCAGTGTATATTCATGTCCCTAAGGAAAAGAGGACAAAGATGGAACCCTTAGGAAAGAAAGGGGTTTTTGTGGGGTACAATGAGTACTCCAAATCTTACAAGATATATGTACTAGGTCATAGGCATATATAGGTAAGCAGATATGTGACTTTCCATGAGGAAGACACATTCAAGAAATCTAGAGAGCTTCAGCAGGAATCAGAAGCAGTTCAACTAGATTCACCCTCTTCTGAAAGTGAAGAGTTAGATGTTCAGAGGGAGGAACCTCATGAAGGGCCAAGTGATGAGCCCTAGAACTTGCTGAAGATTTGGAAAGAAATATTGAAGAACCTTCATCCAAAAGGAACCCAGGATGACTTAAAGAAACAATGCAGGAAGCAGAAAAGATAGTTTCTCCCAAAGGAACTTTCAGGGAAAGTAAGAGGCCTCATGAGTTTGGAGGCTATGTTGCACTGATGAGTAGCATCAATGATGTTGAACCTTCTTCATTTGAATAAGAAAATAAATTACAAGTATGGAAGGATTCCATTCTTAAGGAATACAGGTCTATTCTAAAGAACAATGTACGGGACATTGTGCCGAGGCCAAAGGAAAAATCAATGGTATCTTCCAAATGGATATATAATATTGAACATAAAGCCGATGAGAGTGTGGAAAGATTCAAATCACGTTTTGTGGCTAGAGGCTTCACTCACAAAGAAAGAATTGTCTACGACGATACTTTTTCCCCTGTAGCCAAGTATACCTCCATTCAAGTTATTATTTCTTTAGCTTTAGTTCTTGGTTGGAAGTTACATCAGATGGATGTAAAAACAACATTCTTGAATGGAAATATTGAACATGAGGTCTTTGTGGATCAACCAGATTGTTTTGTACTGCATAACAAAGACACTCATGTATGCAAGGTAAAGAAGGCCTTGTATGGTCTTAAGCAAGATCATATAGTTTGGTATGACAGGATTGATGGCTTTCTTAAAAGCCTGGGATTTCAAAAAAGTGATGTTGATGCAAATTCATACTTCAAGGTAAGAGGGAACCAACTTGTTATACTAATCATGTATTTCGATGATATTTTTCTAAAAGGAGATGAAGGGCTAATAGCCTAGTGTAAGAGGGAGCTAATCTTAGAATTCGAGATGAAAGACTTAGGTTTGATGCATTACTTCCTAGGATTGGAAGTGTGGCAAAGATAGGGAAAGATATTTATGGAACAAGGAAAATACATAGTGGATGTATTAAAGAGGTTTGGTATGATGGATTGAAGATCCATGTCTACTCCGATGGTTTCCAACTTGAGGAAGCTACATGATTCTGATATAGGTTCAGATTTGGTGGATCCCACCATGTATAGACAACTAATTGGATCATTGATGTATATGATCCATACCAGGCAAGATATATGTTATGGAGTGATTGCAATGAGTCAGTTCATGGCTAAACTGAGATAGAGACACTGGGTGGTAGCAAAGAACATATTGAGATATCTCATAGGGACCATTACCTATGGTCTAAGATATACATCCAATGGTGGTCTATTTTTGGATGGGTATGTTGATGTTGACTGGGCAGGAAGTCCAATGGACCGAAAGAGTACTTCTAGATAATGCTTCATTTTAGGATCTGCTATGATCTCTTGATCAAGACAGAAATAGGGATCCATTGCACAAAGTATAGCACAGGATGAGTACATTGCAACAATCAATGCTAGCAAGGAAGCAATATGGCTCAAAAAATTGGTTTCTAGGTTGTTTGGTGACAAGCTCGAGATGATGGTGGTTCAATATGACAATCAAAGTTTCATAAAATTGACAAAGAACCCGGTATTTCATGACAGGTCAAAACATATTGACATGAAGTACCACTACATCCGAGACTTGGTCCAAAGAAAAACTGTAATGTTACAGTACATAGCCATGAGCGAGCAGGTAGTTGATATCCTGACCAAGCCTTTTCCATTGAGACAATTTGTGTAGCTGAGAGGAAAGCTTGGTGTGGCTAAGAATGACTCCCTCGTTGAGAGGGAGTGTTAAATTTGGTAGCACCGACAGTCATTCTCCAATGGTAGGTCATATGGGCCACCCTGAGGCTAGCTAGGGAGATTTGGATAATCAACCAATCTTGTGAGGTATTGACAAAATACATGGGCAATGTAAAACCTATGTGAGTTAAACAAAAATTTAGGATGAACGATATGCTATGTAAGTCTAATGAAAAATTCAGGGGGAACATACAACCTCTGTGATCATAGACAGTCTAGTGCAAAATTCAGGGGTAACGTACAACCTCTATGAGAATAGATAGACTAGTGCAAAAGTCAGGGGGAACATACAACCTCTATGAGCCTAGTCAAGCCTTGTGAGCCATGAGAAAAAGTCAAGGCATCTAGCAAAAGTTGGGTTGAACGTAAAATTCCTATGAGCTAGAAAACAACGATCTTCCTAATATTGCAAATGATGTAATGTATTTATCTAGTGCATTGGCATGTGTAACACCTTCCACCATGAAGAAATTTGAAGTTCCTTGTAAAGATTCAAGTTGTAAAAAGTCAAAGTTGCATGTCTAGGTCAAATTCAAAGTTGTCAATTTTGTTGCATGTCACATGTTGTATGCATGCATGTCTAGCTGCATGTTGCATGCATGACATGAATTGCATGCATGCATGTCATGTGCATGCTAAGGAGTTCACATGCATCTCATGTCAAGGGCAAGTTCCTAATTGAAGTGGTAAGTTCAGTTCTAATTTTGGCCACTGAGTTAATGGTCAGTTATAATTCTGATGGTTGAGTTAACTTCAACATGCACTCATGCCTGTAATTTGATCCTCCTCATCTTCCTCTCCACTCCTATATAAGCAAGAGGTTGAACCTCTTTTCAACACATAAGTTATTAAGCATGAGGGGGAAAGGTAGTGAGTGTTTTAGTGCTAGTATATATATTAGAGTAGGTGGCAACAAGTGTTATATACATTGTTGTCATATATATCAATATATTCAGGCAACGAGTGTTTTCTTACAGGGCTGGTGTATATCATTATAAACATGCAACAAGTGTACGTTTATAGTTCTAGTATTTATCAGTACACAAAGGTAGTGTATATCAATCTACAAGAGGCTTCTATAACGGTCCACAATAGGGCTACATTTTCATACCAATAGCAAGAAGCCATATCATTCAAAAAACAAGCTCCTATAATAGAGTTTATAACAACAAGGTTTATCAATAGGAGATAGTCAGATAAAAGTCATTGGCAAGATCTTTAAGAGCAGAGTATTCATGGTGGATATTTTGTAAGTGATCATACTTTATTAATGCAATAAAAGGAGATTGTTTACTGGGAGTTTTCTCCCTGTATAGGGTTTCCCCACGGTACATGTGTTGTGATCTTGCATGCTGGTAATTCCTTATGATTATTGTTGTTTGAATTTATGAATGATGTCAAGCTAAGTTCTAAGCACATTCATAATTTTTAAAGAAGTACTTACATTATTAAATAAAGCTCAAAATTCAACACAATTCCTTACTTCTTCCTAAAGAAAGTTGGCCTCCTTGATATTGAAACCCCTTTCTTTGACTTGTCTTATTTTCCTTATTGACCTTTTTGATTTATCATTTAATATTTTAAAATTGTAAAATATTATCTGTGCTATCCCTAACCTACCTACCTAATTGTAAAATATTATCATTTAATATTTTAAAATTGTAAAATATTTTATGGAAAAAAGGACTAATGTGCTATC
>JZKD02S1726165.1:593159-607297 GCA_000966675.3 Picea glauca
AGCTTTAGGGTTTGGGTTCTTATTGTTGGGGTTTCAGTTTTTACTTGTGTCTTGACTGTGGTGGCATGAAAGATCCATCAATCGGTGGCTAGAGATCTTGTATAGATCAGAACCAAACTTTAACTGAGCATAAAACCTAGACCTATCTCCTTTGTGGCTGTTCTCTTAATCAGTGGTAAGGCTACTGCCAGGTACGCTCCTACTCTGTTATTRTCAAAGATTCAGATCTGAGTTTTATGATCTTTTCTGTGTTTGTCCTCTTGAACCACAGTCATATAGAATATAAGTCCTGTATGGTTATTGAACTGCAGTCTTAAGTTTTATACTGTTTGCCTTAGAATTAAATTATAAGATCTGTTGTTGCTCTATTTTGAAAGAGTCTTTGCATCTCTATTTTGTTCTAAGATTCATTGTGAATTCTGTTTTAGAACTCTGTTGTCTTATATGTTTGAGAGCACCTATATTTCTGTTTGGATCTGAGTTCAAATATCTCATTGGTTATAGTTTACTGATATATATCTTGCATAGATCTTTTCTTCAGAATATTCTAGTTCTATTGTTTATCTTTCCATTCTACTGTTATTACCCTATATGCTCTCTGTTCTTCAGATCTAAAAGAGTTTTGCTTTAATTTTTTAAAAGGAGACTGTTGTTTTTATTCATACCCTAGAAATCTAACAAGTAGGAAGAGGGGTGTATAAGCCTTGCTTCTCTATGGTTGGCTTGGCAATGGCACAGGCAGTGCAATATCTGATATACTTTCCGATGTCCTATCAAAGTTTTGGCCAATAAAAATGTTTCTGAGGAACGACCACAATTTTATCCACCCCAAAATGTCCTATCATTTGACTGTAGTGGGCTTCCCAGATCAGCTTTGCATGCTTTCTTGTAGGAACACAAAGATGGCCCATATGGCATAATAGTTAGTCCTGAATTTGAAAATCAGTGACAGTTGCGCATGTACCCAAGAGATGATAGGTTGTGGCAAAGTCTTGATCTTGCTGATAATTTTGGGGCCACTCAGATGCCTCATGTCCACAAGAATGGAGCACAGTGGTGAGTGCAGCCACAGGAGTACGACTGAGGTATTCAGTGACACAATTTGAGATCCATGTCTTATACTTGATGTTGAGATGGAATTGTTGTAGGTAGGTGGACCACTTATGATGGCGGTCATTATGCAATTTCCCCTATCTTTGCATGAACTGTAGAGGCTTGTGATCAGTGTTGATGATTGTCTCCTTTCCTAGAATGTAATGTTTCCATTGACAACATGCTTGTACAATGGAATACATTTCCTTATCATAGGTGGGGTATTTCCGGGCAGTATCTGAGAGTGTCTCACTATGGTATGCCACCGGATGACCATGTTGAGTGAGAACTGTGACTACATCATATTCAGATGCATCAGTATCAATCTCAAATGGTTGTTACAGATAAGGAAAGGAGAGTATTGGAGTTGAGCACAAGTGATGCTTTAGATCATCGAATTATCATTGTTGTTCCTTCCCCCACATGAACTTTTCCCTGCTACTTCCCTTGGTCACTTGGCTAAGGGTCCATGCAATATGAGAGAATCCCAACACAAACCGTCGGTAGAATTTTTCCAGTCCCAAGAAGCTCCAAATCTCAGTTAGTGTAGTTGGGACTGGCCAGTCACAAATGACTTGGATCTTAGCTGGATCAACATGTACCCCATGTTCATCAACAATGTAGCCCAATTATTGGACCATGTTCATGCCAAAAGAGATTTTTTCCAAGTTGACATATAGCTTGTGCTACCGCAGAGTACTCAAAACCTACTAAATATGCTGCATGTGCTCCTCCCAAGTTCTGTTTAAGATGAGGATGTCATCCAAATATACCACCACAAAGGATTTGGTGAAGGGTCACAATACATCATCCATCAACCTCATGAAAGTGGCTGGTGCATTTGTTAAGCCAAAGGGAATGACCAACCATTCAAAGAGACCTTCTTTAGATTTGAAGGTTGTCTTCCATAGATCAGTTGGTATGATGGGAACCTGGTGGTAGCCAGACTTTAGGTCAATATTGTTGAAGAAATTTTCTCCCTTGAGTTGGTCAAGAAGGTTATCAATCCTAGGAATTGGGTACTGGTTCCTGACTGTGATTTTGTTTAAGGCTTTGTAATCAAACCAGAGTTTCCAAGTCTCGTCCTTCTTATGCATGAGTACAATCGAGCTTCTGCAAGGGGAGGAACTAGGTCTGATGTGCCCCTTTTGAAGAATCTCTTGGATCTGACGCCTGATTTCGTCATTTTCCATCAGCGAGTGACGATAGACTAGTCCATTAGGTAGAGGTACACCAGGGGTTAGATCAAATAGATGCTTGACTTGGAAGTGCATCGGTACCCCGATGGGTGAGGAGAAGATGTCTCTGTATTCTTCCATGATCCCGTCCACTTGCTTCTGTTGCAAAGAGAGGCTCTGTGTAGAGGCCATGGATGTGGCGATGACCTTCTGCTTACTGTGAGCACGGATCACAAAGAAGACAAACTTCCTGATCTGTGAAATGAACTTACTGCATTTATTAGCAGAGATTAAATAAATAGAAGTAGATGGTGCTACCTTTGGTATCCTGTACAATTGTCTACCCAAAGTAATAATAACACTTCAAGGTCTAGACTCATACACAACATGACACTTCCACAAATATGGTTGTCCTAAAATAGCATCACAAACTTCAAGGGGAGCAATATCACACAATACCTCATCTTTGAAAGGCTTGATGTTGTAAGGTAGACAACATTGTTGGCTGACACAAAGATCTCTTCCTTGGCAAAGCCAGCCGATGGTGTAGAGTTGTGGGTGCGGTGCCATTGGCAGGTCTAGCCGCTTGATGACCTCTTCTAAAATTAGGTTCTTTTGATTGCCGCTATCGAAATTGAAATGAAGCACAACCCCCTTTACCCAGATCTGTGAGTGAAAGAGGTGTTCCCCTTCCTCTGGTTCTTCTGGTTCGCTTGGCCGGATTTTGGTGGTAGCAACAGTGGCACTGGGTTCAACATCAATAATATTCTTCCCTCCTTCATGGTTTGATTCAGAATTAGAATTACCCTCCAACTCGGAAGCCTTAAGCTCGACCATGAGTGACTTCTTGGAGCGACATTCTTCAATGTTGTGCCAAGGGATTTTATGGTACTCGCACCATTTTCCCGTTTCCTTCTTCGTCTTCTCATTACCCCTCTTGTGTTGTGGCTTAGACTAGTTGTCTTGAGGGTGGTCATCTCAGCTTGGTCCCTTGCTATGTGGGTTGGGGCCACCTTTTCCCTGCTTCAGCTGTGAGGAGTTTGCAGATCCAAACTCTCGCCTCTTCTACTTAAATTTCTGCTCTATCTTGACAACATATCTATAAGTCGTGCCCAATGAGGTGATGTCTAGAAACTTCGTTTATGTTTGAATGTATCTATGCAAACAACTGCGTTATTTCAACACTAGATGACGCTCAGAGTATTTGATACCCAATTTGGTGCATAGGGTATGAAAAATATTGGTGAAATCTAGTATTGTCTGGTCCCTTTCTTGATGCAAGTGGTCCATCTGGTATACTGGTCCTCGTAGCTTCCAACAGGGTAGTACTTTTCTTTAATCATGTCCCGGAAGCAATCCCATGTAGGGGCCACCACAAATATTGTAGATTCATCTATGACCCTTTTCTTAGAGTAAGTATCCCACCAGTCCTTGACATAGGGTATGGCCTTGAGGAGTGAAAAAGTATTATTTTCCCTATCAGAAAAATTGTGGACCAAAAAATACCTTTTGAGTAGATTCAACCATTTATCTAGAGCATTCGCATCTATCAGTCCTTCAAATAATGGAATATCAAAATTTACCTATACCTTGAAGGGGGTTTCATGGCCGCTTGATGAAGATGCTTCTCCTAACATGGGGGATGGCCTTAAGGAGTGAAAAATTAATCTTTTCCCTATCAGAAAAATTGTGGACCAAAAAATACCCTTCGATCAGATTCAACCATTTATCTAGAGCATCCGCAACTATCAGTCCTTCAAATAATGGAATATCAAAATTTACGTATACCTTGAAGGGGGTTGCATGGACTCTTGATGAAGATGCTTCTCCTGTGGGAAGCCAATGAAGGATCTGTGCAAAGTTTTCCATCATTTTGTTCCTTTGTCGTGCGAGGCCTTCCTCGAGTTAATAGGATCTCCTACTCCATCATATTTCTTTTTGTCCCCCATGGGTTTTTTTCGGGCTTGGCCCACCCGATATTGCAACGGCTTGATTGGTTTGAGTCCCAGGCTCTTTCAACCATATCTTGTTCAGGAAATGTACGAAGAAAAATAAATGAAGAGAAGACCTCTCTGATACCATTGATCTAGATTTAGGAGCGGAATGAACTGATTACAAACTGAATACAATAAACACAAAGATATGAAGAATAACACAGATATCCAGTGAACAATATCTTCTATTAAATAAATGAAATAGGCTAAAACTGTAAAACTACAAAACTGAAACACTTGCTTGAGTGGTGGTAGCTGTCTTTGAGAAGAGATGTGGCTGCTATGCACATCCGTCTGAGAAGAATGATTACAATGAGGCTCTAGAGGAATTTTTGATATTACTCATGAATTTCAAAACCCTAGACATCCAAAAACCTAACCCTAAAAGGAGAAACGCCAAAAGCCATGTGGGCCCCTATGGGTAAGTTGGTACCTCAACTTACCGGGGTTGTAACTTTTACATACGACATCCGTTATAGGTGCATGATAGCCCATTGGAAAGGTATTTCAAAGAAACGCACATTTTTCCATCAAACTCTGACTTCATTTAGATTTTGATTGTGGAGAGACAAGAAAACAATGTTTAGGGCCCCAAAATGGCCGTGGAAGTACAACAAGATGTACTGACATGAAAACATACAAAATAAGCTAGTTGTATTAGGTGAGAGGCCACCGATATCAAAATGGAGGATGTGTAGGGCTTCAAATAGCCCTAGAAGTGTAGAACCCACAATTACAAAGAAGTATAGAAGAACGTGCTAAACAAAAGCGGACAAGAGGAGCCAGTTGGAATAGGTGGGTGGCCCCCTGGATCATGATTCCTACTGACTTGCATAAATCCTCACTGGAGAGATTCAAAATCTCCTCCATTGTCTGTTCTAAGGGTTCTGATGTGTTTCCCCGTCTTCTTTTCAATAAAGGCATTATACTCTTTGAATTTATCAAATGTGTCACTTTTATCTTTAAGGAAATATATCCAACATTTTCTTGAGTAATCATCAATTAAAATGACATAATACAAACAACCACTGAGTGAGAGAGATGACATGGGACCACATACATTAGAGTGAATCAGATCTAATATGCCATGAGCTCTGTTGTCACTACTAGGAAATGCTTTCTTTATAATTTTACCTAGCATGCATCCCTTACAAATTTCATTTTTACTAAGAGAAATAGAGGGCATACATACCATGTTCTGTAGATCTGGAAGTTCTTTGTAATGAATATGTCCAAGTCTTTTGTGCCATAACTCGCTGGAGCTAGTCGTATCATGAGCCAATTCTTGAATTGAATGTCCTATCACGACCTACATTCCTCCTCTATGAGTCCCAATGGGTTCTGCTGTACTTAAGTGGCTACCTTTAGCCCACAATAGTGCCTTCCTATTCTTGAAGATCACCCAATATCCCTTGTCCTCAAGGGTTGAAACTGATAGTAGATTATTCTTGAGCCCTGGAACATATAATACTTCATCAACATGAAGTCTAGCCCTAGATTCCAATCTGAAGGAGATAGAGCCTATTCCCTCTATCTTGTAACATTTTTCATCCCCAAGCTCAACCTACTTTGTAAAATATTTTGTCTTGAAATATGAGAGGATCTCCTTGTACCCTGTCATGTACTTTGATGCACCAATGTCTACTAACCAAGTTTTTGGCCTTGTGAAAACTGAACTGAATAAGGGAGAAATCAAGTAATATTATTTTCTATTTTCTTTCTCATTAGAAGGACTTTTCTGTTTTCTTTTGGATTCATCATCCTCAGCAGTTGAGGCATGATGTTTCCCTTTCCTTGGATATTGTAGAAATTTTAATACAAATTATGTATTGCCTGGATTCTCCTGATCTAACAATTTTATGCCACTGTTAAATACATAATCACTTCTACAAATATTCTTGCGGAATCTAAAACACGATCACCAATTGCAATATCAAGAAGAAAGATCAATCACACATAACACAGATGTTTTTACCGAGAAAACATAAAGCTAAAAACCACACTATCGTATATTATGTATATATCATGGATCATGAAAAAATATCATACAAAACTCTAATCCAAGAGCTCTCAGTACAATATAAAATCGTTTCACACTGTCATACAAAAAATGACAAATTCATGTGCCAATTTACTACTTCCAAACAACCTTCCTCCTATGTGCAATCCTTTTTGATAGCAATCCCTGCAATGAATGGAATCCCTCTTGCCTAGGCTGCACAATCCTCATGGGAACATCCAATGTGTGTGTGGTTGCATGAGTGCACCCACTAATGTCACAATTGATAGTCAAACTATCCCTTTCACCTACATCTCAACTGGGTCTCCACTGGATCTGACATGCATGTAGTTAATAGTGGTAAATCTTCAGTTGCATCTGGGACCACTGATTGTGAATTAATTAATAATTAATTCACTGATCTCTCACTAGTGTATGTTTAGTTACAACTAGTACAACTGAGTTTACCTCACTTAACTGAGTTAAACTACTTTACAACTCACATAACTACACATCCAAATCTATTACAACTTTGAATCACTAAGTTACAACTAAGTCCACTTGCATGTCCCACCAACCAACCTTTGAACTCGAATTTCCTATAGTTAACTGATTTTCCACTTCAGTTAACTATTTCCAAGTGTTCATTGAGAATAGATTAATATTTATTGTCCAACTATTATTAAGGGATAATAATAGTCGACATACATATATAAATAGAATTTGCTCACCATCTATGAATAGACATCATCTATAAATAGAATTTTCTCATCATCTAAAAATAGACTTCCACCTAAAAATAGCCCAAGGCTTGTTGGTCACTATAATTGCAAAATTAATTCAAACAACCAAGTGATACATAAATTGTCAACCTAGGGAAGTCTGTTTATTTCAAAGATAACCACGCACTATATATGCTCAATTCCAAAAGCAACTTAAAGTTGTAGTAAAGGAAACTATATTAATCACACTTGCCCTGAATGAACTGAAGTTCTGACTTTTATTACAGGAAAGCAACCTACCTATTGCAAATCTTAAAGATTAATCTAAGTAATCCTGGATTACATTAAAATATGAATTGCAACAGGAAAGAACAACTATTCTGTAACCAGAGAATAGGACCCCTACTCTCAAGCAGAGACTTCAGCACCTTTTTTATGATTAACACTCTTTCATGAAAACAATAATGCAGAGAAAGTTAACTCTATCTAGCAGAGAACAAGGCCATATAATTCCTTCATTTCTAAGCAGGAACCCTTAGCCCTATTTCTGATTAGCACACTTGCAAAAATAATTGAGATCTACAGAGAACAGGATAGTCTAATCCCTTCCTTTCTAAGCAGAAACCCTTAACCCAGCCTCTGGCTAGCACACTTGAAATCTACAGAGAACAGGATAGTCTGATCCCTTCCTTTCTAAGCAGGAACCCTTAACCCAACCTCTGGCTAGCACACTTGTAAAAGTAATTGAAATCTACAGAGAACAAGATAGTCTGATCCCTTCCTTTCTAAGCAGGAACCCTTAACCCAACCTCTGGCTAGCACACTTGCAGAAGTAATTGAAATCTACAGAGAACAGGATAGTCTGATCCCTTCCTTTTTAAGCAGGAACCCTTAACCCAGTCTCTGGCTAGCCTCTTAAAATCATCACACAAGATTGCTAAAAAAGGATTACGAACTTCATGAAAGTAATGTAACATTCGATAAACTAAAGTTATTAACAAGACAGAGTTCAGTAGTGTTTCAGCAAAGCAGAATTCATAAAAAGTAGTGTTTCAGCAAGACAAAAGTTAATCAAGGCATGAACAAAAATTATACTAACACACTATAAAACTAATGGGTGAATCTTGTGAAGAAGGTGGGCCCTCCCTTCTCACAAGATTCCCTTGAAATGAGAAAGCTAGAGAAGGATACTCAAAGCAGTCTTTTATTCATCTATCAAAATATCATATTACAGTCTGAAAATGAAGTACGTCCCTCTCTCTGAAGCTTTCTCAATACATAAAACTTGGATTCCTTCGAATGATGATTTCCCCTTATTTAAAGAGGGAACCCCTTCGATACAACTGATCAAAAATTACAATGTGTATTTGCGTCCTATCTTTAGTCGGATCGACTTTCTAAACCAGAATAGGATGTCCTAGTCTCGCGCAACAGAATGTTATTACAAGTGCGGAATGAGGTATTGTTGTTATGGCTGGAGTAACAGCTTCTTCTTGTTGCTGCTGATGCTGTTTCAGCACCGCGAATCATGGGTTGTTCCAGCCACGGGAATTGCGCTCTCGATTGTATCGACATTCTCGTGTAGGAGAGACGGCTTGTGCTTGTTGACCACTGACTATAACGACTTTCTTTATGTTTCAGCATCGTCGGTCGTGGCAGCTTCCTTTGTGTTTCAGCATCTGCAGCTCTAGACTGTGTAGCAACTCTATGTTTCAGCATCTGCGACCTAGACTGTGTAGCAGCTCTGTGTTTCAGCATCTGCAGCTCTGGACTGTATATCAGCTCTGTGTTTCAGCATCTGCGACCTGGACTATGTAGCAGCTCTGTGTTTCAACAACAGACTTCAAATACTAATCTGCAGTTTGAACACTTATACATTTCTAATCAATGGTTAAGTACGAGAGTGATGTAAAATATTATGCAAAATAGATTAAATGTATAGTTATGAGAAGGGACGTTGTATACCTTTGGAATGATCAGATAAAGTGATAGTATGAGTTTAAATATGGGTGATCAAGAGTATAATAGTGGCAAAAATTATAGGCAAAAATGTACATTGTGTGTTCCTAACATCCCCCCCAACTCAAGGTGTTGCGTGTCCTCAGGAAACTCACTCTGAATCAGAGTCTGGATACCGACTCTGAGCATGTAAGTTACTTAAGCAGTAACTGTGGGAGATACTGTCCGTTGGCATTCTGAACCCTTGGACCTACTGTAATCTTTTCCATGCTGTTGTTTCTGCCTTCTTAGGCAGCTTATAACTGACTTGATACCTTTCTATTGGCAACCAGAGGATGGGAAAATAAAACCGGTACCCTATCCAGTTTTCATCACAATGCCTAACACACTGGATGTAGTTGGGTATCCTAGAAATTTCTACTTCTAGGTTGGTAGGACCAAAAGGATTGTGCTCTTGTCTCTTCTCCATGGATTGCTGCCAAAACAGGTTATTGGCTTGGAGGGAAGGAATCTCTATGGATCTGATGATGTGCTGACAATCCTGGAGCACTTTTGATTGTAGCTGTTGAACATGTTCAGTCACCCCTGGTTGTTTTAAGAACTCATAATATTCTGTGATAAAGGTAGCTGCCTTCTGTGGTTTTGGTCTTATCCAGAGGAGACGATTATCTTCATTGTGCTTAGCAGCCAAAAAATCATCTTGCCACAAAATCTGATTATAGAGAAAGGAAGTGAATGCTCGAATTTGGATGTCCCCAACAAGGGGATTTATGTTTAGCAGCCTGTTCTCGGGAATGGCCTCATTATGAAAGTATGTCTCACAAAGGAGGTGTTGATCCCTAGTAGAGGCTGCTACAAAAGTTTTGACAAAATCTGTTGGGTGTAGTACTGCATGGGGTTTACCTTTTATAATGGATTTGATCTGAAACCATGTGAGTCGCTCCATAAGGAATAAGGAGTAGTTGCAAGATGGCTTTCTTATGGCCAGTAGCTTCTGTACCAAATCAAATACCCGGGCCAATCTGCCTTTCAATTCTTTGTTCTACTTCTTAAGGTCACGAGCTTCCTAGCGTCTCTGTTCTAAGGCTTCCCAATTTGAGTAAGTATGATTTATCCAGATTTGTTTGTGCACTTGCAAGTTTTTGGCTTGTGTTTCAACATACTCTTTCTTCCATTTTTGTATTGTTGCATGTTCATCCCATAGCTGAGTCTGTGTTTCAGTGTTGGAAGTAGTGGGATGAGGTAAGGTTTGAGTAGATTGTTCCCTAAAAGTGGAGAGATTGATCTGGTTGGGAGGTGTAAATTCCTCCATAGGCACTGTCTGTACAGCCTTGTTGACAATGGTAGGGGATTCTTTTGTTGCAATGCAGGGCTCATTCTTAAGCTTGGGAGGGCCTGCTGGTTCTTGTGTTGCAACAGGTTTTTCCATGACTACAAAAGATGAAGTAGTGGGGGCTTCTTTTTTTGCAATGCAGGGCTCAGTCTTAAGCATGGGAGGGCTTGGTGGTTCTTGTGTTGCAGCATGTTCTTCCTTGACTACAAAAGGTGAAGGAGTAGGGGTTGCTCCTGGCACTGGGACTTGAATTACCTTATAGACTACTTGATAGTAAATATGTCCACATTGGAAACACATATATTCTTTGCACAGGCTCTTTGTAGTTTCCTCTGACAAGGTTGCTATATGGGCTAAGGTGTACAAATTTAGTTCATTTTCATATGCTTCCTTTGCCCTGGCTAATTTCTGCTTATATGCTTCCAGTTATGACTTTAATAATTCATTTTCCTGCAAAACAGATGCCATTGTTGCTTCTGGTTGTTGTAGAGCAGCTGCAGAAATGGAAGTTGATCCTTGTGTTCCAGCTTCTTGGTGTAGGAAAAGTAAAGTTGCAGCACCCTGAACCTCTGATTCCTGTATATCAATTTCAATATCAGCGGCTTGTTCTTGTGTTTCAGCCACTGAATGGGTAGCTGGTTTTTCAGCTACTTTGCTTGAGGAGGGTAGTGTTGCAGCATTCTGGGCCTCTGATTCTTGTATATCAATTTCAATATCAGTGACTGGTTCTTGTGTTTCAGCCACTGAATGGGTAGCTGGTTTTTCAGCTACTTTGCTTGAGGAGGGTAGTGTTGCAGCATTCTGGGCCTTTGATTCCTATAATTCAATTTCAATATCAGTGGCTAGTTCTTGTGTTTCAGCCACTGGATGGGTAGCTGGTTCTTGTGTTTCAGATACTTTATTTGAAACAAATGATGTGTGGGCTTCTGGTTCCTGTAACTCAATATCAGCGGCTGGTTCTTGTGTTTCAGCCGTAGCTGTTTCTTGTGTGTCAGCTATGGCTGGTTCTTGTGTTTCAACTACTTTATTTGAGACAGATGATGTCGCAGCATCCTGGGCATCTGGTTCTTGTGTTTCAGTGCCTGTGGTTGGAATAGGCAAAGATTCCGGGATTGGGGAGGTTGGAGGTGTATGGGGTATCAGTAGAATCGGTGGGGGATTTAGGGTAGTGGTAATAAAGGTTGGCCTTGTTGAGGCTCTTGTTCTCTTTTTCCGTAAGAAAGATGGAAAGAGGGGAGCTTGTTTTCATTTTCGTGAAGGTCTTTCTTCAATGATGGAGCAGGAGGAATTATCTGGTTCAGAGTCATCACTAAGAATATGAAGGGCAGGAGTGGATGACTCTGGTAAGGTATGCGGTGGATTTGGTATGGTAGGGGAATTGATTGGACTGGTTGGTTCTGTGGGCAGGCTATTGGGTACTTCGGGGGAGTCTGGGGGGTTTTGCGGTTGCTTCTCCTGGGGATTTTCAGGAATTTCGGCAGCTAGTTGGGGGTTTATGGGTGGGTTATTTAGTGGACGGTTTTGTTGAGCAAAACCCCTTTGGATGAGAAATTGGACAAGACGGTGGTGGGTGAGTGAAAGGGTGGGATCTTTAGCCTTTCTACGGTAATGTGCCATATTTTTCAAACAGCCCAGCAAATAATAAGGAATATTGACCCGTCTATTATGCCTTAAATGAGATAGCAGAAGAAAGTCGTGCTGATAAACTACCTGATATCGGCCTTTGCAGGTTAGGTAATGTTTGATGAACCTTGCGACTTCCGGCCATGGGGGTGGCAATGAGCTGAGTTGAACACCCCTGCCTTTCAATTCAATTCATTCTTCTGGCAGGAAGAAGTTTTGCTGAGCATTCCGAATGATATGTTTTCGGCTGAATATGCGAGTGTCGTTGATAGGGAAGCCTAAGACCTGTGCTATGTCTTCTTCTGTTACTGATATTCAGACCCCTTCGACAACAGAATGGTCCTCCTGAATATTTTGGGCGAATTGCAAGACCTGTTTTTCATTATACCCTTGAAGTCTCTGGAAGTAATTGAGCCATCCTGCCTGCTGGAAGATTTGATAAGCTACTAAATAGTGTTCTAACAGCGTTGTGGTGGCAGGCTCGTTCTATATGATAGATCCTCCCATGGCTACCAGCTCGGTAAGATACAGCGTAAAGAGTTTGAGTATCAACTTTTGCGCAGAGTGAGTTTTCCGAGCGACGTTATGCAAGAATGGTGGTCAAATGCGCGAAAGGGTGGTGAAATAGGGATGGCGGTGGTAAATTCGTGTGAAATGATGGTATCGCAGATTTGATGTGTCCTCCCCTCCCGTCAAGTGCGGCTAGTAGTAATTGCACTTGAATGGTCATAATGACTTAGAATCTTCTCATTAACTATAGCCTAACTGAATTACATAAAATTTACATACCTCGCCTTACCGTTTGATTCATTTTGCAGACAACATATCATGCCTGTTCGTGGTAATCCTGTCGTGGTGGAGACTTTTGATCTAATAGATGAATTGTGTCGAGGGTTTGCTAACTAGAAGGATGAACTATAATCTGAGGGCGTAAAAGCTTGCTGACAGATGATGTTGAAAGACTGGTGTTTCAGCAACAGAGAAGAACGAAACAATTGTTGGACGGTGTTGTTTTCGTTGATGAAGAACTGTTGAACGATGGTGTTTCAGCAACAAGAAAACGGGGTGAAACAATTGTTGGACGGTGTTGTTTCGTCGATGAAGAGTGGTGAGGAAATGGTAGACTGTAGTGCTTCGGCGATAGGAGAAGAAAAAAGTGTTGAACAGTGGTGTTTCAGCATCGGAAGAAAGTCAAAAGTGCTGAACAGTGGTGTTTCAACATCGGAAAAAATGATGAAGAGTTGTTGACAGTGGTGTTTCAGCAACAGAAAAGAGAAGGCGAAACAATTGTTGGACGGTGTTGTTTTGTCGATGAAGGATGGTGAGGAAATGGGAAAAAGTGGTAAAGATTGCGGAACCGTGATGGGGAAAAGGTGTGAGATGGTAGTAGTGGTCTTTCAGTAATGAAGGAAAGGAAACGGATTGCTGACAGTGGTGTTTCGGCAACAAAGAAAAGTCAGAATTGCGGAATGGTGGTGTTTCAGTATCAGGAGAAAGTCAACAGTGTTGAACGGTGGTGTTTCAGCATCAGAGGTAGCTTGTCTTCTTGAAGTAGGATCGTCCTTTCCTAGTGGCCTGTGCTTCAATCGAGAATTTGCAAAAATCGACTGTAACATGGTATTTCTTGACAGGGATTATTAGTAAATAAAATCTAATCTAATCTAATACTAAAGAAAATTTACTTAAAAGAATTAATTGCTATTAGGGGTAGAAACCCCCTCTATGAAGAGGAAATGGGCATCTGCCATGCATGTGGCCTTAAAATCTTCTTTAGAAATTGGTCGTTGATACAGATGGAGCCGATGACCATTTACAAGTAACAGGGTTTTGGAGTCATCGATTGTGAGGAGACTTACTGTTCCATTAGGGAAAACTGTGTCTACTTCGTAAGGTCCAAGCCATCTTGTACACAGTTTCCCCTGAAATTCTTTGAACCGGGAATCATACAGTAGGGCCCAATTACCTTTTTGGAACTACTTGTTCTTGATATTTTTGTCATGCCATTTTGATCTTTGTTGTTGAATTATCGTTGTTTGTTGAATGACATCTAGTCTTTTCTCCTCCAGTTCATTAAGTTGCTGCAACCTGGCTGTCTGTGCATCGTTTAAATCAAGGTTGACAGTTAAAGAAGTCCTTAAGGTTTTTATCTCAAATTCCACAGGAAAGAAAACACTCTTTCCATAGACTAATTCATAGGGAGAGAATCCTGTAGTATTTCTCCAGGTAGTTCTGTAGGCC
>JZKD02S1726165.1:610667-622272 GCA_000966675.3 Picea glauca
TGCTCAATTCCAAAAGCAACTTAAAGTTGTAGTAAAGGAAACTATATTAATCACACTTGCCCTGAATGAACTGAAGTTCTGACTTTTATTACAGGAAAGCAACCTACCTATTGCAGATCTTAAAGATTAATCTAAGGAATCCTGGATTACATTAAAATATGAATTGCAATAGGAAAGAACAAATATTCTATAACCAGAGAACAGGACCCTTACTCTCAAGTAGAGACTTCAGCACCTTGTTTCTGATTAACACTCTTTCATGAAAGTAGTAATGCAGAGAAAGTTAACTCTATCTAGTAGAGAACAAGGCCATCTAATTCCTTCCTTTCTAAGCAGGAACCCTTAGCCCTATTTCTGATTAGCACACTTGTAGAAATAATTGAGATCTACAGAGAACAGGATAGTCTGATCCCTTCCTTTCTAAGCAGGAACCCTTAACCCAGCCTCTGGCTAGCACACTTGCAGAAGTAATTGAAATCTACAGAGAACAGGATAGTCTGATTCCTTCCTTTCTAAGTAGGAACCCTTAACCCAGCCTCTGGCAAGCACACTTGCAGAAGTAATTGAAATCTACAGAGAACATGATAGTCTGATCCCTTCCTTTCTAAGCAGGAACCCTTAACCCAGCCTCTGGCTAGCACACTTGCAGAAGTAATTGAAATCTACAGAGAACAGGATAGTCTGATCCCTTCCTTTCTAAGCAGGAACCCTTAACCCAGTCTCTGGCTAGCCTCTTAAAATCATCACACAAGATTGCTAAAAAAGGATTACAAACTTCATGAAAGTAATGTAACATTCGATAAACTAAAGTTATTAACAAGACAGAGTTCAGTAGTGTTTTAGCAAAGCAGAATTCATAAAAAGTAGTGTTTCAGCAAGACAAAAGTTAATCAAGGCATGAACATAAATTATACTAACACACTATAAAAATAATGGGTGAATCTTGTGAAGAAGGTGGGCCCTCCCTTCTCACAAGATTCCCCTAAAACGAGAAAGCTAGAGAAGGATACTCAAAGTAGTCTTTTATTCATCTATCAAAATATCATATTACAGTCTGAAAATGAAGTACGTCCCTCTCTCTGAAGCTTTCTCAATACATAAAACTTGGATTCCTTCGAATGATGATTTGCCCTTATTTAAAGAGGGAACCCCTTCGATACAATTGATCAAAAATTACAATGTGTATCTGGTCCTATCTTTAGTCGGATCGACTTTCTAAACCAGAATAGGATGTCCTAGTCTTGCACAACAGAATGCTATTACAGGTGTTGAATGAGGTATTGTTGTTATGGCTGGAGTAACAACTTCTTCTTGTTGCTGCTAATCTTGTTTCAGCACCGCGAATCGCGGGCTGTTCCAGCCACAAGAATTGCACTCTCGATTGTATCGGCATTCTCGTGTAGGAGCGACGGCTGGTGCTTGTTGACCGCTGACTATAACGGCTTCCTTTGTGTTTCAGCATCGTCGGTCCTGGCGACTTCCTCTGTGTTTCATCATCTGTAGCTCTGGACTGTGTAGCAGCTCTGTGTTTCAGCATCTGCGACCTGGACTGTGTAGCAGCTCTGTGTTTCAGCATCTACAGCTCTGGACTGTATAGCAGCTCTGTGTTTTAGCATCTGCGACCTAGACTGTGTAGCAGCTTTGTGTTTCAGCAACAGGCTTCAAATGCTAATCTGTAGTTTGAACACTTATACATTTCTAATGAATGGTTAAGTACGAGAGTGATGTAAAATATTATTCAAAACAGATTAAATGTATAGTTATGAGAAGGGACGTTGTATACCTTTGGAATGATCAGATAAAGTGATAGTATGAGTTTAAATATGGGTGATCAAGAGTATAATAGTGGCAAAAAGTATAGGCAAAAAGGTACATTGTGTGGTCCTAACAAGTTTCCATCCTATTGTAGGTGCATAATTTTCACTAGGATCTTCTTGTTGAATCTCAACACTCCCTCTCAACAAGAAAGGGATTATCTTTCACCCTGATCCTATCTCTATGGTATTCAAATTTTCTCCCGGTGAGCGCCTTCGTCAGAATGTCTACATCCTGATCTTCCATAGGAATGTACTAAAGCAACATGATCTTCTGCTGCACACAATCTCTGATATGATGATACCGTATATCTATATGCTTAGATCTATCATGAAACACATGATTAATCAAGAGTTTAATGCAACTCTGATTATCACAATGAATCACTGTTGGACCTAAATAAGAACCAAACAAACCAACCAAGATATTTCTCATCCATATATCCTCACTTGCATTTTGAATCGCTTCCATGTATTCCGCTTCCGCTGAAATGAGTGCCACAAATATCTGCTTCCTGCTGTACTAATAAACAATTGTAGATTTGATACTAAAGATCCCCCCTGATGTGCTCTTTCTGTCTGTTGGGCTGCCCACCCAATCTGCATCCGTGAAGCCATGGAACTTCACCTCATCCATCTATCTGTACCATAAGACATTCTCAGATGTTCCCCTCAGGTATCTTAGGACATGCTTGCCCTCCTTCCAAAAGAGCTTGGTAGGATTAACCATCACTTGACTCAGCTGGTTAACCACATAGAAAATGTTTGGTCTCGTGTTCGCTAGATACATTAGCGAACCCACTAACTGTCGATAGACAGTAGCATCCACTACCTCTCTAGAAGTAGCATCCTCTTTCCTCCAGTTTCCTGGAAGAGGAGTTTCCATGTGTTTGCAGCCCTCCATGTGAAACTTACCTAGTATCTCCCTTGCATACTTTCCTTGAGACACAAAAATTTCACCATCTCGCTGCCATGTTTCCAATCCAAGGAAATAATGAAGGAGGCCCATATCCTTCATCTCGAACTCCTTTGCAAGATCCTCCTTGCATGAGTGTATCAACTTCTCATCACCATTCAGTATTAAATCATCAACATAAAGAACAATTATTAAAATCTTACCCTCCACCACAATTTGATATAGGTTTGCATCCGCTTCACTTTTGGTGAAGCCCAGTTCGGTGAAATAGTTGTCTATCCGAGTGTACCAAGCATAGGGTGCTTTCTTCAACCCATACAACACTCTTTTGAGTCGACACACATGTGACTCGCTGCTGAAGATCTCAAATTCTTAAGCTCTATGTACACTTCTTCATCAATGATCCCATTGAGAAACATAGTTTTTACATCCATATGATGAATGCACCAACCCATCTGTGCTAATAGAGAAAGGATGGTCCTTATGGAACAATATCATGCGACAGGTGCAAAGGTTTCTTCATAATCTATCCCTTGGATCTGTGAGAAGCCCCGGGCCACAAATCTGGCCTTGTATTTCTCAACACTCCCATAAACAACTTTCTTTACCTTGTATATCCATCTTGAACCTACCACTGATTTGTCGACTGGTCTTGGGACAATTTCCCATGCACTGTTTTTGACAATGGAGTCATACTCCTCCACCATTGCATCAACCCAAGTGGCATCCGACACTGCTTCCTGAAAGGAAGATGGTTCAATCACAATACATTTTCTCATGAGAGCCATGTATCCAGTAAATCGATCAGGAGACTGTCTCTGTCTGCGTTGTGAAGTAGGGTATCCTACATTTTGTGCAACATCTAGTCTCAATCTATCAACTTCCATGGTACGCTTTCTACCATTTTTGATGGATGGATTTGCATGAGTGGCTTCCTCGACTCCATGAACCTCCTCATGTGGTTGATCCACATCTTGAGACTCATCTTTGGGAACCAACAGTTCCTCCTCCGCATGCAAGTCTATCTCCCTCTCAAGCGAAAACCACATGGCTTTCCCCTCATCGAATTTTATGTTCCATCGCATAACAATCATCTTACTATTAGGAAAATACACATGATAATTATGGGGTGTTTCTGTGTACCCCACAAATATCCCAACTTTAGCAGTAGGCTCCAGCCTCTTCCTGGCGTTCTTGGTCACATGCACATAAACAGATGAGACAAAAATATTAAAGTGAGAAACATTTGGTTTCTTACCAGAGAAAGCTTCTTTAGGTGTACTCATGCCAAGTACTCTATGAGGACAACAATTTTTCACATAAACTGTAGTATTGCATGCTTCCTGTGCTAGGAAAATCTCCTTGCGGACAGGTAGACCTCCTCTTGAGAGCTAGACCCTTAACTCTAAGACAGAAGGTGCTTAACATGGACACTGACTTCCTTTTAGATCTAATCAAGCTGATTAACAAAAGAGAAGGAGGAATGTGTGTACCTTATGAACGTCGTTTGTCCTTGCAAGGTCCAAGATGAGCCTCGATCTTGAGCTCCTTGGTAGGTCCTACAAGACAAACAAAAGTACAAAAGCTTCCTACTCTATTGAGATTAACTAAAACATAGATCCATCTACAACAGACAAACTTATATGAAACAAGTACAAGTTTGAAAGAAACAAGCCAAGCATTGATTGTATTAATGAGAACAACAATGAAGAATACTTACAACCATAGATGTGAATGCAACAGCTTCATCAAGATCTCCTTGTCCAAACCCTTGCTTAAATAGTCCACACACAGAATGTTGATGTTCCAAATTACATCTTCCTCATGAGATCATAAGTTAGATGCTTCACAATACTTTCCCCTCACTTCTCATGAGATCATAAGTTTGGTATCTTTAAACTGCTCTATCTCGTCATCCTCCATGGAAATCCCTCATTATATAGGATTTGGAGGCTTAACCACCATGGAGAGGATCTCTCATCAGATCCACTAAGAAAGGGATCTCTAAGATATATAGGGAGAAAATATCTCTGAAGGATTTTGGGGAGGAAATATGTCTCAAGGATTTTAAGGAGGAAATATTTCAACCATCCATGAGATCCTCCACCTTCCCTAAAAAATAGGAAATCAAATGTGAGGTGGATTCTCACACTTAATTACTTTATTTTCCATGAATATTAATAATAATTCATGTGCACTTGATTCTCACACTTAATCAAATTCTTTTCCATGAATATTAATAATAATTCATGTGTACTTGGTATTTTGGCCTTCATGTAATATATCCCTCCTCCACATTGACTAGGTATTGTGACATATGTTATTCCATGGTGTCAAGGTGTATGAAACACTTATGTGACACTTTATGACACTTAGGGTGAGGTAACTAGGTGTGCAAATTTCATGTGTAACAGAATGCCCCCTAAAGTATGAGGTCAGAAGAGAGAATGACGACCGAAACACTTTAGAAATTTTTAAAGAAAGGGTGTGGACTCGGAGAACCTGGTAGAAGATGAAAACAATCCATCAAACAAATGTTATGACATGTTTCAAACCCAAGGCAGGCATATCTATGCTTGAGTGATAAAAGACTTTCAAGGTATGGACGCCATAAAATACACTGCAGATCCATAATTATATTGACAAAAAGGTATAACCACTGAAGATACACTGTGGATCTATACTCCCATGACCTGAACTAAATGTAGCCACGAAGAATACACAGTGGATCTATGAGATTATAAGGCATAGCAATGACCAATACAAAGTGGATCTATGTGACAGCATATGTGTCAATGTTCAAGAGAAACTCCGTCACAACCTGGGCAAAGTACATATCAGAGTGATCACTCAACCTAGGGTCTTCTTACTGATCCCGATGTAGTATTAATATAACCATGTGAATAGTTGTCCTAATGTCAAACATGGCATAAACCACTTGATTACCAGTCAATGATGTAAACTATTAACAAGCACGAGGGAGGTCACCATTGCTGTCAATGATTCCCAAGGTACTCTAGTACATTCCAACGAATGTGAATGGATGAGATGAAGTCAAACATCCATGGAATCATCTGATCAGAGGTCAATGATGTTAACCCACTGTCAGACATGAGGAGGCCTGCCATTAAGGCATGCAGGTCCCAAGGTACTCACTGGTTTCTAGGTCTAATCCCTAGATAATGTGTTGAGGTCGACAGGGATAGACTTGTCGCAGGAGGGCCTTGATGTATCCCCCATCAATGACATGAAACTGACACAGAGATGTAATTGGTGGATCAAAAGAACATGGACTGACATGGGTAATGAAACAAGATATTTGTGATGGCTGACTCTCGAGGCAGATATTTCCCTTGAACACTGAGGCACAACAATAGAAACATGACATGGAACAAAACACGATGATGCAGTGGATACTGTGACTTTCATCGGGTGGCCCAAAGGAGTAAGAAAAACTTAGAGGATTGGTTCAGTGCAGAGGTTTAGAGAATTAATATGTGTGCAAAGTCAAAGTGCCATGTTCAAGGGTGACTCTAAGAGTTACTGGTAATGTTCTCAAAAACTGCTTGGCTTGCTTCCTTCAATTTTTCCCCCATCCTGATAGACGAGTACCTCTTTTTAATTTAACGAGCTCGAGGAGGGTAAAACATGCTCGATATAACTCACCTTCGGTAAGTTCCTCTTCCTTTTTTTAACGAATTGGAAGAAGTAAGGGTTCGATCCTGTATGGGCTTGTCGATGTTTGTTTAACGAGTCCAAGGATAGAAAACTCGAAGGTTTTTCATGATTATAGAGTCTGGAAAAACACTTAAAAGAGAACTCTCTCAGTTCCTTTTTCATAAAGTAGTCTGATAAGACCGAAAAAGAGATAAACTATCGTGCAATAAATGTTTTCTTCAAATACTTTAATGAGCGTGAAGAGAACAAATTCGCTCAGCAATCTTTTCATGTTTAGAGAGTCTGAAAAGAACTTAAAGATGACTCCAATGTTGTCCTTTTTCATAATGTTAGTCTCGCGAGGCTGAAAAAGAGATAAATTATCACTCGAAAGACACCCTTTCAAACCTTTTAATGAGTGGGAAAGGAAGCAAGATCACTCGGCAATATTTTCATGTTTAGAGAGTCTAAAAAGAGCTTAAAGATGATTCCAGGGGGTTCCTTTTTCGAATATCCATACAAGTCTGAAAAAGAGATAAAAGTTTACTCGGATGCATTCTCATGTATTTGCGAGCACGAGAAAGAACAAAGACTAAGCTTGGTATGCCCCCAACTTGATAGCTAGTGGCTTAACTCCAGAATGATCATCAAGGGCTGGAGCCATGCCCTCCAAGCTTCAATTCATTCACTGACTTTGAGGTTGTCACCAATTTCTCTACTAGATGAGAAAAGGGAGAAGGGTGGATGAAAAGAAGGTTCAAGAGAGGTGACTGTTTCATTTTTTAATGAGCTTGACATAGGAAAATAACTATGCTCAGGGTTCAGGGTTCGATCCCCAGACTGTTGTTTCATTTTTTAATGATCTTGCTACAAAGAGGAAAACTATGCTCATGACCTCTGTTTCATTTTTTAATGAGCTTGCCATAGAGAAGAGAAACTATGCTCATGGACTCTGCTTGATCATGGCTTCCAAGAGAATAACGCTTTGGAAGGATACCATGTCAAGGGACAAAACTCGATCATGGCTTCCAAGATATCTTTGTTGGATGGAAGATAATCACTCTGGAAGGAACACATGTCGAGGGTCATGACAGGAGTAAGGAGATCAAGCTCCAATAGCCCTACCGAAGAAATCACCATGTCAACTACCAGATCCAAATCATCAGAATTTGAAGTCATGGGAGACAATGCAACATAATTAACATGTGGCAGGGGTGATACTATCATCATATAAGAACCATTCAGGGAGGTACTCCAGTCAGGACTGATGAATGAAAGTTGGTTAATAGTCACAATTCTTCCATCGTGATGGAAATATATCACACGAAAAAGAGTGGACACAATAGCTTTCATGGAATAGACATAATCCCACCCAAGGAGTAAAGTGAAATCCAAGGGGTCTCAGACTACCATGACATCAATAAAGAAAATTTTCCCTCCCAAAGTTATGGGAACTGAGGAAGGGTCCCTAAAGGTTGGTTGGTTCTTTTGTTAAAGGCTAACATATTTTGTGTAATCGGCGCAAGCTGCAGACAACCCAAAGCGTACCAAGCAACAAAAGAAAAAATACTAATGGACGCACCTTCATCTATCAACATTCGAGGAACATCTTGAACACAAACCTATACTGTAATATAGAAAGGAATGTGAGAGGGAAGATGAGGTCTAGTTAGCGCACCCTAATAAAAAAGGATGGTCTCATTACTTGGAGGGGGTTTCATGGGAGAAGGAGGAATGCCCCCCAACACAGTAGATTATGTATCAACTATAAAAATGTGGGAAGTATCGGGTTTACTCTCTAGAGGGAGAGTAGGATCGACCAAGGATGGGGTCAGATCGACCATGTTGGCACTCTTTAGAGGAAGAGTGGGACTGATCGAGGAAGGGACTGGATCAGTCACTTCAACACTCCTTAATGGAAGAGTGGGATTGACTGATGATGTAACTGGAGAAACCACTTTGGAACTCTTCGAATGAAGGGTGGGACTGATCGAGGAAGGGACTGGATCAATCACTTTGGCACTCGTCAAGGGAGGAGTGGGATCGACCGATGGCAGAACCAGATGGACCACTTTGGTGTCTCCCTCTAACGGAAGAGTGGGATCGATCGAGGATGAAAATGGATTGATCACTTGGGTTACACTCTTTTGATGAAGAGTGGGGCTGATCGATGACGGAACTGGATTAGCTACTTGGGTTTGTGGTTCAATCGAGGAGGAAACTAGATTGACCATTTGATCAACCAGACTGATTGGGGATGGAACTGGATTGACCAGTCCATCAACTAATGATGGGTTAGGGGAAATCTTATGATAACCTTTTGGAAGTTGAAGTTTTTCCAAAAGAGAAGAAGCCTCATCCATACGAGGAAAAAGGTGAGAGTAATGATCACCTTTACATAACATGCAAGGGAACTTGATAGTTTTCTTCTTCTTACCAACCTTAACATCACTAATTGATAGGGTATCATCGGCATGACTGGCAGTGGATGATGACGTGGAAGACCACATTTCTAAGACCTTGATAAGACTGGGGAAATTCCTCAGAAAGTGGTCACCCTTGCAAAGATTGCAAGGGAATTTGGGTTTCAAATTATTCATTTTAATCTTGTTGACCTCATCAACACTCCCAGTACTATTAATAGTAACTGGTTGCTTGGATCCAATATCTGATGTTGTTGGGGCCTTGGTCCTTTTCAAGCTCTTCTTCTTCTTCTCTTTCCATTTCTTCTTCTTCTGATCAACCTGGCTACTTGCTTTAGATCTTTCACTAGGCGAGGAAGGAGAAATGGAAGGAGACTTAATGAGTGAAGAAGGTGAAAAGTCGACGTGAGGTTGATGTGTGGGTGGTGTACTAACATGTAAAGTATTAGGTGCAGTTGAAACTTTGGGAGGATTCAAGATTACCAGAGTGGGGAACAACCAAACTGGTAATCCGATGGTGAGTCCTAGAAGACTCAGTGTGGCAATATACGGAGGACCAAAGTTTCCAAATTAAGGAAATGTATAAGGTTCCCTAGGAGAATGGGTTCCTCCATTGGTACTCTCGGGATTCGATGCCATTAATACTGACTCGGCCTAAGGTCCACTAAGTAAAACAAACAACACACGCCATGAATCTGAGATGCAATCAATCAAACAAACCTTCCTACGATGAAACCACTAGTTGGTGATGAAATTCAATGTTGCGAGATCAAAATAGGAAGGAGCGGGGATAGAGTGGGTGGATCAGTTACGTTGGCGACCTGCTTAATGGAATTACACCTTGGTGCAAGATTCCACACATTAATTGTGGATTTACCCTCCACGGAGCTCGAGTGAGTTTGACCAATGTCTGTTCTAGGTACAATGAGACTTCCCTTCACCGTCACCTTGTGTAAGACCCTAAATATTGTGGCTACTAAGGTCACCAACTCGCAGTCATCCCCTGGGTGGGTATAGTCGACAGTCCAGTCCGAATGTAAGGGTAGGGTATCTAGCTCGAAATCAAATTGAAAGGCTTTCACTCAACATTGTGGGTATACCTTCAAGTGACCCCCATAATACGATCAGACTACTATAATTAGTCAAACCATAGAGGGATAATCTCCGTAGCTTTTTCAAGTTCGAACTCATGCATAACCCCTGTGTGAGAGGGGGATCCCAGAAAGCCTATATGACAATTGGATTTCACTCTCCCTACCGCAAGATACTAAGTTTGTTTGATAGCTTTGGAAAGTTATCCTTTCAACCTATTCCAAATCCCTACACCTTAAGCTAATGTAGGTTTGCCTAAAAAAATGTAAAAAGTCTGATAAATTTTAGTGTAGCATTGATTTTAGTGGCTGTTGTTTACTCGGAGGTGTATGAGAGTGAAGACTAATGATATTATGACTCAGTTCTCAAAACATGCATAATAAATGATAAGCAATCTTTTCTTTCAATGAATGTCTAATTAAGGGAAGGAGAAGGATTTTCCTTTCACTGTCAAACACCAAGATGAAATGACCTCATGCAATAGTCCTCAATAAGGAATCCAAATGCAATGCTAAAATGTTTATATGTGACTAATAACCAGTAGATGTAAATCTTCCTATGCTAATCGGACTTCAAGAGTTGTGAGATTTAAGCAAACTGGAAGCAAACTTCACATAAACCAAAAGACACCCTTGTTGTGATCAAACAAGAGAAAGAAAACCAAAAAATTCAAAAGGAAGGAGAAAGATCTTGGACAAGATGACTCAAAGATCAGAAAGAAAAGTAGAAAAGACCTTTGAACCCCTTATAAAGTTTTCAGTCATTCATACAAACGAGAAGAAAATGACAAATTGCCTCCAAATCGTGAAGGACAAATTGCAAAGTAAGGAAAAATGTCAAAAAATCCAAACAAAAGAGGATGAATCCTTAGAAAAAAAGGTATTGGAGGCCAATAGGAAGAAGTATTGAAGCACCAAGAAGCTGAGCAAGGGAAAAAACAGAGACCGGACTTCAGAAAAGACAATCTTGGAAGGTTTTTTGCAGAGGAAAGGCTGGTGCTTTGGTGTAAGGGGCACTAGAGCATTGTAACGCTCTGTCTAAGACCTTCAAGGAGAACTGGCTCTCTGATAACAAGGGAAGGGGGGTGCCAGGCTTCAACAACTCAGAAAATTTCCCAGAAAATTAAAAAATTCAATAAAATTCAACCAGTCAGGGTGCTCATAATGACACAAAGAGGCAATCAAACCATTCTAAGAACAAAAAATTCAATGGAGAAGATCAAATGAGTGGGCAAAGGGCCAAGACAAGATCCTGGAAAGGAAACAAATATCAGACTTCCTCCCCAGTGGAGTCGCCAATTTCTGTGCAAGGAAAATCTCCCTGCAGACAGGTAGACCTCCTCTTGAGAGCTAGACCCTTAACTCTAAGACAAAAGGTGCTTAACATGGACACTAAATTCCTTTTAGATCTAATCAAGATGATTAACAAAAGATAAAAAGGAAGGTGTGTACCTTATGAACGTCGTTTTTCCTTAGAAGGTCCAAGATGAGCCTCGATCTTGAGCTCCTTGGTAGGTCCTACAAGACAAACAAAAGTACAAAAACTTCCTACTCTATTGAGATTAGCTAAAACATAGATCCATCTACTGCAGACAAACTTATATGAAACAAGTACAAGTTTGAAAGAAACAAGCCAAGCATTGATTGTATTAATGAGAACAACAATGAAGAATACTTACAACCATAGATGTGAATGCAACAGCT
>JZKD02S1726165.1:634231-671592 GCA_000966675.3 Picea glauca
AGCCTAGAGATCTACTCTATTGCTTGGTGGTGGACACTTGGCTTAGATCCAAGAGAGGTAGGTTTGCCTCTCCAAGTATAAATGGATCTCTTTTCTCCTCCCCAACTCACCATATATTGAGCTATTGTTATGCTACTTGATTTTCCTCTTTCTCTCTAGTCATTTCATTCCATTTCATTT
The DNA here is from genome assembly GCA_000966675.3 of Picea glauca. Lineage (NCBI taxonomy): Eukaryota > Viridiplantae > Streptophyta > Pinopsida > Pinales > Pinaceae > Picea > Picea glauca. The sequence goes on from JZKD02S1726165.1 coordinate 634,412, forward strand.
CATTCTATGCTCTAGGGTTTTGGAGTATTCCTCTCCAAGACAATTTTCTTGGGAAATATAATTTTGGAAGCTTTGGAGGACAACACGAAGGGTAAAGTGTATGCTTATTGTTATTATGCATGGGAGGTAACATTGTTTTAGTATTGTTTCTAATTTCTTGCAACACTAGATCTTAGGTAAAGTGTTATCTAAGTAGGCTTAGTAGAGCATATGCCTATTGGTCTATATATCTTGATGTTTGGGTTAAATAGAAGTGTCATTTAATTTCATTACATCAACATATTATCTATTGTATGCTTGTGATTTGAAAGGATCTTGCAGGTTCATTTCTAGGGTTTCATTGGGAACTCCTTCTAGAAGGGAAGGGTCACTTGAAGCTTTTACAAACTCCAACTTTCTAGATCTATTGATTTTCTCTTAATATTGTTGTACATTCATGTCATTTTCAGCTAGAATATCATTGTTTGGATAGGTCAAAAATCATATCAATTATATATCTTTTATTGTGGAAAGTTCTTGCCCCAAAAGGGCAAGGGTTTCCTTAACTCTTATTGGTTGTGTGTAGCCATCCTAGGAAGCAAAGCTTGTTGTTTTTACAGGTGTATCAGATCTGGTTGGAGGCTCTTGGCTGCCCCAAAGAGACACACACGACACTTCAAGACCCCTTGGGGGAATTTGGTAGCTATTTCTAACCCCCTCCTTTCATTTTCTAGCTTAGAAGTGCACTTCTTCCTTTTTTTGCTTGATTGTTTGAGCTTAAAGTGTAAGAAGGGAAGTGGTATGGCCTCCCCTCTTCTTTGAGCTCGTGGGTAGGTACGACATAGGCTAGATCTAGCATTTTCCTTTATTTTTTTGAGTTTTCTTCTAGCTTGGCTGCAAGGGTTAGAAGGTGTGGGCACCTTCTCAACCTTGACGTGGGGTTTGCTTGATAATTTGTATATTAGATAGTAGATTAGTTTACTTTTCCTTTTGCTCATCTCTCATTGTTTTCCCTAATAACTAAAATCTTAAAGAATACTTAATCTAACTAAGCCAAGATAACTTAGTAACCTACCTAGTTGGGAGAGGAACACCCCAATGAGGTAAGGTTAATGTGTTAATGCTTTACTTTTGATGTGATGTGATGTGATCTAATGTTTAGTATGTTCTTAATGCTTATGATATAAATCTATCTCATTATCTTAAGCCCATTGGGCAACGCACATAAAATACATCTACTAGATCTTGCTTAGTTTCATTTCAAGCTTGTTATTTATTACTTATGCACATGATCTAATCTTAATGCTGTATATATCTTAAAGTGTTTAGCAAGTAAATACTTTATTGGTTAATTGTTTATATCTATTGGTAGCCATTTACTTGGGCTTGGAATTTGTTGAATGGTTAAGTAGGCAAACGCATATAAATTTTCTTTCATCTCTTTAAGGCAAGTTGTTCTTGCCATAAATCTCTCACTTCTTAGCAAGCTATTGATGTGCATGATATAATCTTTATTTCTTTCAGCCATCTCTCTTTTATTTGCTTTATATGTGTTGATTCATTCAATGGTTTAAGTTTAAGCAACACACTCATTGAGCAAATAACAATTTCAGCCATATCATTAATTTTCACTTTAAGGGTACTTTAAAACCTTCTAAACACTCTTTAAATCACCTAAAAGTTTACCTAATTGTTATATATACTTAATAGACTACTTTAGGGTACCTTAGACCACCATATTCACCATCTAAAATGGGTTTGAGGAAAACAACGGAGGATAGTGGTAGGGGACTGTCTTGTTGCGCACTAGGTGTGTGTCCTCTCCAGGAAGTACTCTTACTATCAGGGCTGACTGGTTCTGCTAGGGTTGGCCTCGTTTCCATACTATCTTGAGTGTCCAACAATTATTTGGCAACAGGAGGAGGAGGCTTTGATGAAAGCTAATAAAACTTGTTAAATCTTAAGAAAAGCCTAACTATTAAACCCTTGACCAAATCTAATAAAATACTTTGGGTGCTTAATAATTAAGAGTGTAGATTGTCTCCAATACTCTTTATAATAGTTGTGTTTAACTCTCTTAAACTTTGGAATCTGTTGATGAAGTAATGTATTGATGATGATCTCGTATTGTTGATGTGATTCTTTGATGCTTTGATATCCTGCACAAACAAAAATAGATAATTGGTCAAGCTTGTTGTTGTAATCTATCATCTTTAAATTGTAAATCTTGTAAGTAATTGTATATGGTATTCTTTCATTGAATTATTCTTTTGTAAAACTGTAAGTAACTTGTAATCTTTTGTAAATAAACAACTCTTGAATATATTTGACCCCTTGCCCAATTTCTAGGCACTAGTCTTAGTTGACCTAGGGAAAAGGCTTGCTTCTCATGCTAACCCCCTTGCATCTTGAGTGGTTGCCTTAGCATCTCAGGATTAGAATCCCCTCTAACCTTAACAAATTAAAATTAACTCCTAGAATCTAACTCTAACACATCTAGTAACTAAGGTCTACCCCCTTTGGTTTCCCTAGGAATAAGCCTAGACAGAAGAGGTTCCGGTCAAAGTGACAGCATGGGCTGTGAACCTAGGAATTGTGCCTCCGAGGCCACACTGAGTGAGCCGAACTCAACTCACGTTTGCAAGTGTGTATAAGGATGACAACATCTTTGGTGCCATTACCGGGGATTGAGTTATTCATCCTTGGTTTATATGACTTATCTTAACTTTTAAGAACTAATAATAAAAAAAATTAGGCCTTAAAAATTCTTTGAATTTGAGATTGGTTAGCTTTGTTTGATCCCTATATAAGTGGTGACTCCATTGAAAAAATCTAGCAAGTACACTACTAGGAGCAATCCTCGGGGAGTGCTTTACTCTTTTCCTGAGCCTGAACAGGTTTACAGGAGGAGAGCAATTCGTTTGGCTACTAGGATTTTACTTGAAAGTCTTAGGGAGGAAGCACTCAACGATATCCAATACTGGTTCCAAAATAATAATCAACCAACTATTAATAATCCAATTAATAACACTAATGTTCTAATGGCCACTTTTTTGAGTCCCTTGAACTTTGCAGCAATCCAAGGTGCTCCCCATGTTGTTCCCAAGAAATCCATTGATAAGTTGCCTATCTTCCATGGGAATAATGTTGTTAGTGCCCAGGCCCACATCTCATGTTTTTGTTAGTGTATTGATAAGTATTGTGGCAGCCACAATGAGGAATATGTGAAGATGACCATGTTTGTGTATTCATTGGAAGGAAATGTTGCCGATTGGTTTGAGGATTTCCCTGCCAACAAATTTAGCATCCTCAACTCACTAATTGATGAATTTAGAAAGAGATGGGGTGACCAGAAAGAAAATCGTTTTTAGTTGGGTGCACTCACCACCAGCCATAAGAAAGAAAATGAAATAGTGGTGGAGTTCAATGAGAAATTTAGTAACTTGGTGAAGAATCTTCATCAAGATGTCAAGCCCCCTGCTGCTGCTATATTAATTTATTATATTGAGGCATTTGAAGGTGAGATGAGGTATGCTTTGAGGGATAAGGATCCTCAAACTTTTCTTGAAGCACAAGAAATGGCAGTAAGGATTGAAAAGAACATGTTTGAAGCTAGGAAGTCCAACATTCTTGGTTTTAATAAAGTTTCCTCTTCAAAAGTCAATGAAGATAAGAAGAAGAGGGCTGAGGGTCAAACATCAACTAGTGATGGAATTAAAGAACTGACTGAATTGATTAAGTAGTTGGACATGAAGCATGACAACCAAATTAATGCTTTGAAAAACATATTGATAACAATAGAGAGGTCACAAGGAAATAATAGACAACAACATAAGCCAAATGATAAATGGTTAAGGAGACCTCCTCAGAATGATCAACGACCACCTAATCCTTTTGAAACCACCAACTTGGTAGATCATCGCCCTATGCCTTATTATAGACCTTGTGGTGAGTTTCATGAGGAGTCTACCTGTCTTGTCTTCCTTGAAGAGTGCAATAATGAATATGAAGGCCAAGGAAATGAACAAGTAAACATGTGTAATGATAGGTATTATGGTAATCACTTTGATTATTTGGATGTTACTGATTATGGGAACCATGGGAACTTTATGAGTGGAATTGTTGATAAAGCTACAGAAAAGTATGGGCCCAAGCCCACCCCTCATCAAGTTGTAGAAATGGATAAGTTTAGAGGCATTACATACCATAGGAAGGAAAACAAAATTCAAGAAAAAGGTCAAACCAATTCTCCTAAGGTTTTTACCCCTAAGTCTATGGTGCTAGTTGATGCATATTTGAATATAGACTTAGGCAGATGGTTGAATAGTGTGAAGATGTTGGTGCCAGTATCATAGCTCATTAAGATTCCTTCACAAAGGGAAAAGTTGCTTAAATCCATTGATGAGCCACCTGTGAGTTTTGTTGAAAAACAAGTAGCCTCGGCCTACCAGGATGTACCAGTAATTTTGCAGAATTGGGATAGGAAGAATGAGAAGAATTTACCTTTCTACCTTTCCTTACTTGTGAACGACAAAGCATTACACAATTGCATGCTAGATTTAGGAGCTACTTCAAATGTTATTACTAAGAAGGTGATGGAACAGTTGAACTTAAGAATATCAAGACCTTACCATAACATTTGTGCCTTGGACAGTCAAACTATAGAAGTGCATGGATTGACTAAAGGTTTGGAAGTTTACTTAACATCTTTTCCGGACATTATGATTGAAATGGATATTGTTCTGATTGATGTGCTGGATGTATGGGGAATGCTATTAAACAAAAAAATAGCTGCAGACTTGGGTGGTAGTCTGCAAATGGACTTATCTTATGCTACTATCCCTACCCCTGATGGAGGTACTTTTAAATTGAATAGGAAGGCGTATAGGAAGTATCATGTTGAGGATCCCAAGAAGCCCCAAAATGAATTAAACTGGACTGATGAAGGTCTTGTTAACTATTCCATCTTGTCTTATTCCATTGTGCCTGTTGTTCCAAAGTCTATAATTAAGGCTTAGAAGTACAGTGTTTAGGCATCCGAAAGTGAGTAAAGGGTAGAGAAGGAAGAAACGTCAACCTTAGGCAAGGGAAACTAGGGATGATTTCTGTGTTGGTGTTGTCTAGCTTCAAACTGTTCTTGGATGTTTATATCCCGTTCAATCACTGCCCATGAACATTCGAGTTCAACCTGGGTAGTGGTTGTTTTAAGAATAGTATCGAAAAGGTTTAAGGCAATATGTGTTTCATTTGATAGTCTGGGTTCAATATTAGGCTCTCTTGTTACAGGGACAGTCATGGAGGAACAGTAAGATAAGAAAATCTCAGGGGGAATTTAAGTGTTGTCTCAATTTCATTCGTATAAAAGAGAGTTTACAGTTTTAGGAGTAAAAAAAAAGGGTGCAAACCAAAGGCTCTTTCCCGTAACTGAGTTATATTTTAATAAAAATGTATGAGGTGGAAGAAAACATTAAGCTGTCTATCGAGTAAGGCTCCTATCAAGGGATAATCTCACGTATAAACAGAAGAAGAAAAATGTAAAGGAATAACCCGATGAAGCATAAGATATATATAGAATTCTTGAAATGTTGATCGGTCTTATACCCACTGATAGCTGGTAGAGAGGAAAAATAGTAAACAATATAGAAAACAAAAATTCATTCACTATAGTAGAGGTTGTACTAAATTATAGCGAAGCATTCATCAGATACAAATATGAAATGAAATGAAATAACGAGATACAAGGAAACAAACTCATAACACATTCATGACGGAATTGAGAATCTTCAAATTTGCTTTATATTAACTCTCAAAATGGAAAACCTCTATTACAATCGACACAAAAAGGTCCAGCCCTTTGTTCCTTCTTTCTATAGCATATTTATACAGTTTTACATAAGATGGAATCTTAATCATTGCAAAATTTTCAGTTATGACAAGGAGGAGAGCAATCGTTCCATTTCTTCATCTCTGTCTTTATTTGGTACCAGAAGCTTGTCCTCACGCATGCTTGGTACAAGTGACACATCTTTCCACCAGTCGAGATATCAACCTTGACGGTTCTGCTTGACAATTGGCTTCAAAAGAGTAACAATCTCGGGCTAATTGCGGAAACCTTTCTTCCATCTGTCTGTCTATGATGTCGATAGCGCACAATTGCACACTTGGTTTAATCATATATTTATCTATTTGAACTATGTCTGCCATGGTTACTTGCGAGATCTTGACCGAATCTCTTTCTTATTTCTCATTTAAATCAAGTGAGATTTTCGCTATATTCATTTGACTCAACACCTCAGCATTTCCTTCGCTATCAATACCTAACAGATTACCATCTGTAGAACCAAAAGCCTCTTCTAAGGATTTCGTTACCCTCTTGGCTTGCAGCTTACCTTCTAATATACTGTGCTCCCATTCTTTTAATAAAATGTTTCCTCTAGTTTGCTCCGAAATGGAAAACCTTAGGGTGCTTCCCGATTCCCTGTTGTTTGTAGCTATTACAGCCTCTTGAAAGATGACCCGAGCTTCTCCAGCTTCTCTATCTCTAACAGATAAATCTTCCAAAACTTGATTAACGAGTAAGAAGTTGTCCTGAATTACCTCTACCTTGGCGAGTAAATTTTGCTGGGCTGCATAAACTCTGCTCTGAGTCTCCATTGCCTGGGACTAGAATATCCTGATATTTATAACTTTACTTTCAGCGATTTCCACTCTAGCCTGTAGCTGTTCGATCAAGTCTTTTTGCTGGCCCGCTTGTATCTGACCATTCCAAACCACCAACTCTGCTTGTTCGAGCTTAGTTTTGAGCATCTCTATCTCACTTTTATCGGCCAACCTTACTTGTTCTATCCCTACACTCGCCTGGTCCTTGGCAACCTCCTCTGTCGTGGCTAGTTTGGCTTCTAGGGTTTTGATGAGGTGATTTTTTCTCTTCAGCTGGTTTTTCAAAACCCCGACTGAAAATTGATTCACTGTGGCATATGGCCCTAATGTCCCTGCTATTTCTGTCGTGAACTGTTCATTCTTTTTGTATTTCCCTTCGGTCAATACTTTGTATTTCTTGGCTGTTGATTCCCCTTCCTGATAGAATTCTCTCTTTACCACAACCTTTCTCTTCTTATCAAAGAAGAACTCATTTGGAGGGAGCTATTCCATCCTTATAGGTCTCAATTATTCATTTAAAATCCACCTTGCATCAATGTTTCCCTGAGTTGACTGCAAGGGATTAATGGATGCGATGGGATCTCAGATTTGCTTAGCTGGTTGCCTCGGAGTAGTAACCGGAGTCTTCTTTTTCGGCAGGTCGGGAGTCTTTATCTCTGTTTTTAGACTCTTAGTTTGCTCTTCCCTGTCCTGGTGTTTTTCTTGATTGGGTGTCACATCTTTGGAGCCTTCGACATCTTTTTGTTTCACCTCCGTTGTACTCGGATTCTCACCCCGCAATACTGCGGGAGGACAACTGGGTTGATGTTCTTGGAATTTCAGAACATCGACCCTCTCTTCAGGTGCCAATGTTCGTATCCGAGCTAAAATCTTGGAATAAGTTCTTGTGCCTCGAAAAATGTCATCCGAGGGTGAATTTTCATGTTCGAACCTTTTGAGTCTGCAACTGGCCAAATGATTACTTACGACCCTTTGCGGATCGTGCTTCTTGAATTCAATAAGAACCAATTTTAGGTCTTCTAGGGTTGCTGCCTCAGCTTTAGCATGCCCGAAATCTAACAAAGAATATGAATTTAAATGAATAGGAAAAGGTGGCCATACCTTCTTTGAATATCCCTTAAGCTCCTTGCTTATGCCACCGATTATTGTTTGTCTAGCAACCTCAGCTTGTCGGGTATGGATAATGGTAATGCATGCGGGGGAACAGAAGCCTCGAAAACTCTAAGATATGAGAATTCAGCTTCTACATACCAGTCAACTATACTGCTCAAATTCATCACTATACTATCTGAGATCCTGGGTGGCGAGTGGCCGAAAATAGTGACATGCAGCGGTACCATTACCCAGTTAAAGATTTCATATATGAAATCTGCACTTTGTTTTCCCACAATTTTGAATGATAGACGTGGATGGGCTTAGCCTCTGATGGATTCCATCCCCAGCTCATTAAGGGAAAGGGTGTTAGAAAACACACGACGTCCATAATGTACGTGGACATTAAAAATGAAGCAATCTTTCTGTGCCCCATACTCTGTAACTCAAATGGTCAAGCTATCAGAAAACATTTTCGCCCAATCGAAGGAACAACCTTTGGCAACTTGATGTATTAGAGGCACCCATTGAAGAAAGAAATGTGTGGTGTCCTCTCTCCTGTATAATCTACAGGTCATCATAGCTATATACTTGAACTGTGGTTCTAAGGAAGCTATTGAATATATACCATTACTGTCTGCCCTGAACTTCAAAGGATGTGAAACCCAATCTCTGATTAAGCTAGACATAGTCTTTTCATATTGCACACATTTCTTCTCTTTGAACTTCTCCAAGAATTTGGCATCATATGTAAGGTCCGACACGGTAGGCAACTTGTACATAGCCTGCAGTTGTTCGGGTATGAAAGTCCCGATGGTGAACTTCTGCTCATTGATGATGGTTCTGGTTGGTATGTCCACATGGTCTAATGCCCACCGGACCATATCATAGTAAGGGAGAAATCGTGGCCTAGACGCTACTTTATGCACTCCAGATTGGATGACGATCTTATATTTGGTGGTTATGTCGTCTTTTTCATTGTCACTAGAATCATCAGAATAATCTACTAATTCGGCTTGTAGAACATCAGAAACAAACGACCAGGTCAGGACAGAGTTGACACTTCGAGGTGAATTATCAGTGACGTTGTCTGAACCTTTTCCCGAAACCTCAATGTTGGCTTTAAGCGCTTTTCGCGGGGCCATGACGGGAGATCCTGCTTTAGCTCTTCTGCGATAAAAATATGTATACATACAGAAATTAGTTCGCTGAGAAAAGTGTGCTCTGCGTAATATAGAAATGAATTTGTGATAATGAATAATAGCTCTATATATTCAAAAAATCGGTACTTTTTAAGAAAATATCGGTCAAATCACGCTTAAATATAAATTTAGCAATAAAAAACCCAATCTCTACTTGTCGATTCACCTTGTTTCTAATTAATGCCATAAATTTTGGCAGTTTGAAATGTCAGTTGGCGTAAGGAAGAATTAAGACTGCCTCGTAAACTGTGCATGCATCAAATCATGGGAAATACTAGCTTAGCTCAATTAATCAGGTTTTACCAACGTTAATTAATCTTCCGGTACTCGCTGCATCGAGAGTTTTTGCTTTAACCCTTTGAACCTCTAACACCCGAGATTGTGATGATTGTTTTTGGTTAATAAAAAACATAATTATGATTAGGCACTTAATTAATTACGTGATTATTTATATCACAATTTCGCGACTCAAAGCTTCGAAGGAATAGCTTCCGGGCAGTTTGTATGCCGAGTTGTGAAACCGCGAGATCACGATGATATGTTTTAATTTAAAAGGGAGGATAAAATCAGATTAAGTGTTTAATTAATTATGTTTATATCTTTATCGCGACTTCACGACTTGGGGCTTTGATAGTGTAGATTTTTAAAAGAAGATACGCCAAGTTGCGAATTTCTGATAGAACTTAACCATGGCTAAGATTTTACCTTTAACCTTAACGCAGGTTACTAAAACAAGAAATTCGTGGTTTCGGCTATCGGGGTTACGACAGTAAGACTTTTGGATTTAGTAAACGCCGAGTCGCGAAAACCTGATGATGCTTAACTGTAATTTAGGAAAATTTTACTCTCGTTACTGACCTGGGTAAAACTTTAAAACGATTTCACTATTTCATTGTTCGGGACTTGTGAACTATGTGATCTATAGCATTCGACATACGAAATCCCAAGGTAAAAAAGGGGGAAAATTATTTGAACGAAAAGTAGAACTCGCCTTGAGAGTATGATAACCATCATTGCTCGCATGATGAGACTTCAGAGATTTTGAAACAACAGAAGGAAAATACGAAAATCATCTTTCGATTTCGAGCATTAAGACATGAAATTCAAAACGGGCTAAAAAACGAAGTCGGATCCAACATAGGCTCCAACTAGGGATCCCGTTTTCTTGTAATATGGGAAGAATAGTAGACCACGTGCCGATATTAGGTAGATGGAGTCAATGGCTTTAATCCAGTGAAAAGGTTCCCGAGAACAGGATATCGAAGGGGAAAGAGACTTCATTTTTTACCTTTGAAAAGATTTTCAAACTCAGATACTTTTTCAAACTTAGCTGTAGTCCCTTTCACGACTTTCCTCTTCCCGTTACTAAATTTAGGTCTACCTTAAGACAATCAAAATAGTTCTAGGAGACCCAACAAATCTTGTGGCTATCAACTTGCATTAAAAGAAGAAGATTATATGTTTTTAATCAGGAAGCCCTGTCTGAACATGGGATGTAGATCAGGATTTTAAAAAGAATTGGTTACCAGAGTAGAGTGATATTCATGTATAAGAACCTTACACATATCTCAGATATTGCTTCACTGCCAGCGATCCTGTTCAGTACCCCGGTGAAGTTATCTGGCCCCTTTTACTGAATTTCCTTTCACCACTTCGGAATATATTTGTGCATTTAAATGCTGAGACGAGGGAAATCATTTTCGAATTTCCTTTCATCGTCTCTTGGACTAGATGGGGGCAATCATTTCTGAATTTCCTTTCACCACCTGTCTTATAATTTGCTTTTTTAGAGTGTGAAGATTGGGGCAATCAGTTTGTATTAGGGCTGATATCTGTGTAATATTTTGCATTATAGGTCTATCAACTTACTTTGATTACTCAGTACCAACCTTCCCTTAACCTTCACAACACTTTCGTTCTCGGGGAAAAAGGGAAAATAACTTTCTTAGGGTATTCTATTTGAGCAAGCCTCAATCCTCCGAAATTGTTGAAAAACCTAGGAAAGTTAGGATCACTTTAAGCGTCCCTTCGTTTAGCAAGGGACCAAGGAGTTGTGAAGACTCGCTTTCTTTCCACAATCTGATTTGAAGCTCTCAAGGTTGAAACGAAGTCTCTTCTCCCTACGTATGTAAAATGGAAATATGTTGACTTTTTAAAGGGTAAACCCAAAGACAGAAAAGGGTGATAGATAGTGATTTATGGACTGAAAAACAGAAGTCAAAAAATCAAAACTGACTCTTGTAAATCTTTTTCGGGGGCACTTTACTTTGACTAACTGCTTTAATTTGAGTGACTTGTTTAATTTGTCTTATTCTTTCGTAAACGATTAAACAAAGAAACATTCTGTTATTTATTAGTTCGGACGGTGTTGCTGTCTGAATGAGGTTACCTCAGATTTCTTTAATAGCCCTTCAGAACAAGTCTTTTAGGAAATCTCACCTTTACCTTATTGTTTCATTTTCTTTGCACAATATAAAAAATCTTTGGTATCACCTATTTAAACCAATTTATTTCCGAAACCAACTTTCGGTTTACTTCTCCTGCTTGTTTTGTGTGCAACTAGAATCTTGTAAGAGGCAAATATGAAGGTTATCGAGGCTATCTGAAAGGTGTCGAAAATTTGCGAAAGAAAATCAACATAACAAAACGAAATGGAAAATATATATACATAAGCAAAAATTCTATATATGAATATATAAATCTAAAATTAAATGAACTCCCTTTTTTTTTTTTTTAGGCGACTATTTATGTCATATAATGCTTCAGATAATTCCCGTTGACAGGGGCGTTGAGGATTTCACCATCTAGATTTTCCAGTATGAAAGAATTTTTTCCTTCGAGAGCCGAGACTCTGAATGGCCCATACCAGAGGTGATCGAATTTACCATGTTTCATTGCTTCTTCCCTCCTTGCATCCCACCTTAGTACTAAATCACCTGGGAGGAAATCTCTGTCCTTTGCCCTACGGTCGAATAATGCCTTCATGTCATCTTGATACTTCTGCATCTTTTCATCTACTTTGACCCTATGCTGTTGAACCTCGATTAGCTGGTTTATCCTCCTGGTGACATGATTAGGTTCTTCTTTCTAATCTTTCCACAACTTCATCATGGGGAGTGATAAATTTATTGGTAACATTGCATCTATCCCATATACCATCTGAAAAGGAGACATGCCGATAGACTTTTTAGTCCCTATGTGATTCGCCCACAAAGCGTACTTTAAATGTACATGCCAAGACTTTTTTCTTTCATCCAACACTTTCTTAATTATATTAATTAGGCTCTTGTTAGATGACTTAGCCAGTCCATTTCCTTGGGGGTAGTACGCTATAGAATGGCCAAGAATGATATTATACTTTTGGCAGAAGCTGATCATAGCCATAGATTTGAAATCCTGGGCATTATTCGTGACTATCATTCGGGGGAAACGAAATCTTGACAGGATATTGTCTTCTAAGAACTCTATTACCACCGAGTCAGTTGCCCTCTTAGTCAGAATATCTTCCACCCATTTAGTAAAGTAGTCTGTGGCAGTTAAGATCCACTTGTGTTGGGCGCTAGAATGCGGATTAATTTATCCTATGAAATCTAGCCCCCATTGTTGAAAATGGGCTTCAGTTTTGACCGGAACTAAAGGTAGTGCCAGGAGTTTCTGTTTACCTACAAATAGATGACAAGGGTTACAGGCTCAAACTTTGGTGTTAACGTCTGAAAAGAGTTTTGGCCAGTAATACCCAGCCCTTAGAATTTTGTAAGCTGTGGCCCTCCAAGCGTGATGTCCTCCACAAAATCCTTCATGAAATTCACTTATAACCCTTTCTATTTCCGATTCTACTAAGAAGACTAACAAGAAACCGAGCGAGGCTTTCCAATATAGTTTATTTTTGGCAATACAATACTTAACCGCATGAAGCTTTAAAGTCCTGGCTTTTGATGGTGATAGTTCCCTTGGGAATTTTAGAGTTAGTAGGTAGGATACTATGTTTCTGTACCATTCTGATGATGCAAACTTCTCCTAGATATTAATTGCACTTGTTGGTTCATCAAGCTCGCTTACATTCATATTTTCCTCATATCCCTGTAGGCAGTTTATATCTAGAGCTCTGAGATTTGATTCAGCCAAAAGTTTGGCCAGGCTTTGTCCTTTTATTAATTTAGTAGGTTTGATTTCCAGGTCAAATTCTTGAATCTTGGCCAGCCATCATCTTCTTTTCCCGCCACTGTCTGGTTGTACCAAAATATCTTTCACAGAACTGGTTGGTACGTACGCAATGATCTTGGAGTGCAATACATATGTTCTAAATGCCTTCAGTTCTTTTACCATGGTGTATGCTTGTTTTTCTATTATATCTTATTTAATTTCTACATCTCTAAGACTCTTGCTGAAAAAGACGATCGGCTGTTCGAAACCCTCTTCGTTCTTTTGGAGGAGCACCGCAGCAATCGTATGTTTGGAGGCAAATGAAAAAATAAGAAAGTCTTTCAGATAATCGAGACTTGCCAATACAGGTGCCTCAGCTATTACTTTCTTAATATGTGTGAACGACACTTTGGCTTCTGTTGTCCACTTTACTTCGTTGTTCTTTTTCAGCATATCTGTGATCAATTTTACAATTTCAGTGAAATTTGGGACAAATCTTCGTAAAAAAATTATTTTTCCTAAGAAAGATTGAATTTCTTTTACATTTCTGGGAATGTTTATAGTGTCTATTGCTTCAAACCTCTTAGGATCAATCTTAATTCCATCCTTAGATACAATATGACCCAATAATTTACCCTCTTGCATGGCGAAGTGTGATTTCTGGGGGTTTAAGGATAGACCAAACCTGTGGCATTTTTCGAATGTTTGTTTAAGATGTACCAGATGCTCTTCGTCGGATTTGGAGAAGACTGTTAAATCATCGAGATAGATGACTACAAACTTATACCTCTCTCCGATGAAATCGATGTCCATAGCGCGTTGGAACATGGCTCCTGCATTCATCAAACCGAAAGGCATCTTATCATACATGAACGTACCCCAAGGAGTAGTAAAAGTTGTTTTTTCTTTATCTTGTTCATTCTTGGCAATTTGATTATATCTAGAGAAACCGTCAATCATAGATATTCTATTCGCCCCAACTACCCTTTCTAGCACATGATCCATTTTAGGCAGTGGATAGTTGTCTTTAAGAGAGGACTTATTTAAATTTTTTAAATCCACGCACAGTCTAATTTCTCCACTTTTTTTTCTGACCCGGACCAGATTCGCCACCTAGTCAGAATATCTCAGAGGTACTATAATTTTCGCCTCCAAAAGTTTCTTCACTTCTCTCTCGACCACAGGTAATAAAATGGGGTTGATATGCCTAAGCTTTTGTCTAAAAGGTTTGACCCTAGGTTTTAAAGGTATCTTGTGATCGATCATGGTAGTGTCGTAAATTCTTAACTCATCATAAGACCAGGCGAAAACGTCTTTAAATTGTCTGAGTAGGTCCTTATATTTTTCCTTTATTTCAGGGGGGAGAAGCTTGGATATTTTAACCATCCTGGACTCTTCTTTGGTTCCTATGTCATAGTCTTCAACCTCTTCAGGTTGGGGTTGTAAGGTGGATTTTACGGGTATGTCGTTTTGATCAAACAATATTTCTAGAGGGAATCTGGTTATTTTTTAGGACCAGCATACGATGATTTGTGATTTTGTCTTGGAAAGCTTGAGGATCCTCCCCTTCTTGCATGATCCATATCTAGTCATTTTGATTTTCTTGGTCTGCATGAGTCTCGAAAAATTCACCTACTGCTTCAAGAAACTTCTTAATTTGTTCATCATCCTCAAAAACCTGCCAGTGCTGGATATTATCTGGTATAGATGGTCTGTGTCTTATCTCTATGTGATACTTCAATTTAAAGGTTGTAGGAGGAGTGAAAGTTGAAGCCGCTTTAGCTAATGCATCAGCATGTAAGTTTTCTACGCGTGGGATGAAGTGGACATTTACAAACGAGAAAAAGTTTTCCATTAAATCCTAGGCACAATTCCTGTATGATCTTAATCTGGGATGTTTGGCTTGGTACTGTCGATTTATTTGTTTGACTATTAACTCTGCATCTCCATATACCTCTAGGTTATTTATTTTTAACTTCCTGGTAGCCTCTAATCCTAAGACCAATGCTTCATATTCACATACGTTGTTAGTATAATCTATATCCCATTGCAATCTGTAGGAAAAAGGAACAATGAACTTTCCTTCAGGAGCCACTAAAAGCACTCCTGCACTAGCCCCTTCGCAAGATGAAGCACCGTCAATTTTATTTTTTCTAGATACCAGTGCTACACATATCGTCGGTCATGTAACCTAACTCTTCCTGCTCTATATTGTTTTCCTCTGGACAACCATCTAAACCATCATCAAAAGATAAGATACAATTTCCTAAATCTTGATCTGCAATGTAAATAGGGAAATTGTTTGGATTTTGAGGGTCATTTACTATATATGCTAACCTCGTCTCTCTGTACAATCGCGTAAATTGCCCACCAAACACAAGAATTGTGGCAAACGTCATATCCAGTTGAAGAGAACCCCCCAGCTTGGCTCCCCATGACCTAGACAACAGTAAGCCATACTTGGGGGGAATATCAACAATAACCACATCCATCAAGATACTCTTAACTGGGACCTGTGCCAGGGTAACTACTAAATCCTTTATCATTCCCATACACTTAACTCTTCTCGAGTCAAAAGAGTAAAGATMTCYGTAAGGTYTGGTGATCTGGAGACCCAATTTGTCCATAATAATTTTAGGCATCACGTTATGGGAGGCTCCGGAGTCTAGCATGCAATTATGTAGCAATTGATCGTATACATTTAAGGTGATATAAAAGGGAGCAACAGTGTCTTTGGCCCCTTCAAAATGTGGACCAAAAGTGATGTTGGGTTTATCATCTTCTAGGTTTAAAATGTCAGACTGGCTTTCTAGCTCTGAGACACCTATCACTTTGGTAATCTGCTTTCGATAAACTGGGTTTTTTGCTAATTCTACCAGAGGAATTGGTATCTTAATTTTATTTATCTCGTTTTCGAAACTGAAAAACTCCGCTCACCTTGTCTGTTTCTCTAGTTGGGACTTCTGAATCCTTCCTTTCCGACTTATTCGTCTGGACCGCTTTATTACTCATGGTCTTGGTTGAAGGCACAATTTTATTAGTTGTTTCGGTTCCTTGTGCTTGGGTCTCAACTTTTCCCACTTCAGACTCTAGTGTGCCTACTACTTTCACTTTGCTGTTAGGTAATAGGGTTTCTTCTGGAGTAGGCTCATAAGTTTGACCTCTTGGGAGAATTTTCTTAGGTTGAGTAGTTGAAATGGGCTTACTCTTAGATCTCAAGTTATACTTAGGTTGGACCTTGGCCATTATCATTTCGGTTTCTTGTTGAGAGCTACAAAGGTCAGTATGATATCTTTCTTCACCCTTAACCGACGATTGTTGAGTGTTTAGAGATTTTTCATAATCTTCTCTAGTTAGATACGGCTGTGTGCAGTCATCACTGAAGTTCGTGACATCATTATCCAAATCTTCGAAATATTGGAGATCATTTGCTCCTATAAAATTTTCGTTCTTTAGGGGAGCTTGTATTTTTTGGTCTTCATTTTTTATCTGTCTTTGTTGGTTCGGGGGGTTGGGGTTCCTCTTGAAATCCTTTTTGGCGAAAGAATCGGCTTTGGCCTGTTATAGCTCCATTCTGGATATTTTATTAGACAGTTCTTTAATTACCCTAGCCATGTTGTCTACTTTGTCATCTGTGTATCTATTAGACCCTGACAACCCTGCTTGTTCTCTAAAGCGTCTATTTTCTCGATTTCCTGTTTCTACTTTAGCCTTTAACTTACCAGAAGCCATCATATTTGACTCAATTTCTACAACATCATCTTGTATTCAGTTTAGAGTAGCACCCTCTCTTTCCTGTAGAAGAAGTCAAAAATCTGGTTCAAAATCCCCCGCAAAAGTTACTTTGGCTACGGTTGGGAAGGTTTAACCTTGGCTGGGATTTTGTTATACAACTTATTGAATCTTTGAATAAACTCCATAACTATTTCTGAATTCTTTTTTCATAAAGACCCAAACTCAGTTAGATAATATAGGTGGTCTTTTCTTTCACCCCATTGTCTAAGGAAAGCATCTTCCAAGGCGTCATAGGACAAGATAGATCCTGTGGGTAGACTCCGAAACCAAGTTCGGACCTGTCCTTCGAAGGTTTGGATGAGAAGCCTTGAATACACATATTCATGTTGGAGACCTAGGATGTCTGCAAATTGGTCAAAGAAATTTATGTGTTCGGTTGTGGTTAGATCTCCTTTCCCAGTGATTTTTGGCAAATTTTTTATATAATTTTCAGGAAGGTCTTGTAGAGGAATGGGCAATACCAAGGGAGTGTATCTCGCTGCCACTTTAGCGAACACTCTGGGAGGGGGGGCAGGTCCTTGGCCTCCATCTCCTCCTCTAGGATCTCCTCCACCTCCTCCTCTGGCGTCTGCCATCGTTATTAGTGGAAAGTTGTAAAGGGGGTTTTGGAAGATTAAAAGTGAATCTTTACTTTCTTCGCGGGGTGAAAAATCCGAGGATGACTGGTAAGGGATGTGAGGGCTTGTATCTTCAGACTTGCAAGAGATGTAGTCAGGGGAACCAATGGGTGTGGAAGCTGGATGTGTGAAATATTCTTTGAGACCGTGTGAGGTCACGAAATTCAACTGAAGAGTCGATGATATATCGGCAGTAGATAAATTTTCTGCAGGACTTTTTCCTTTATGTTCTGTATGGGTTATCGGATGAGTTTCACTTCTAACTTTGTAGTAGTTCGATGTTAGATCCTTAGTGTCGAAGAGAGGGCTGTGTGAATTTGAAGGTTCAAAAGAACTTTTGGTCTTCAGTTGCGGGTATTTAGGCTGATACACTGCAGGGGTCGGCTTAAGAGATCCTCTCATCTTTAAAATTTTCTCAGGGTCGGTAACAGGTGTGGTTTGTTTACCATCTGGGTTTTGCCTGGTATTCCTTCATCCAGATGCCAGCTTATTAATCGTGGAGTCACCAAGTGAAAGATTGGAAAGACTTTAAAAGGTGTGCACTCTTTGTTCACTATCAAAGGGTGGCACTTTCAACGAAATAAATGTCATTTTCCTAGGGAAAAAGATTTCATAACTTCGGTCCCCGACAACGGTGCCAAAAATATATTGTTCTAGAGTCTATAATTAAGGCTTAGAAGTACAGTGTCTAGGCATCCGAAAGTGAGTAAAGGGTAGAGAAGGAAGAAACGTCAACCTTCGGCAAGGGAAACTAGGGATAATTTCTGTGTTGGCATTGTTTAGCTTCCAACTATTCCTGGATGTTTATATCCTGTTCAATCGCTGCCCATGAACGTTCAAGTTCAACCCGGGTAGTGGCTATTTTAAGAATAGTATCAAAAGGTTTAAGGCAATATGTGTTTGATATGATAGTTTAGGTTCAATATTAGGCTGTCTTGTTAGAGGGACAGTCATGCGGGAACAATAAGATAAGAAAATCTCAGGGGGAATTTAAGTGTTGTCTCAATTTCGATCGTATAAAAGAGAGTTTATAGTTTCAGGAGTAAAAAAAAAGGGTGCAAACCAAAGGTGCTTTCCCGTAACTGAGTTATATTTTAATAAAAATGTATGAGGTGGGAGAAAACATTAAGTTGTCTATCGAGTAAGGCTCCTATCAAGGGAGAATCTCACGTATAAACAAAAGAAGAAAAATGTAAAGGAATAACCCGATGAAGCATAAGATATATATAGAATTCTTGAAATGTTGATCAGTCTTATACCCGCTGATAGCTGGTACAGAGGAAAAATAATAAACAATATAGAAAACAAAAATTCATTCACTATAGTAGAGGTTGTACTAAATTATAGCGAAGCATTCATCAGATACAAATATGAAATGAAATGAAATAACGAGATACAAGGAAACAAACTCATAACACAGTCGTGACGGAATTGAGAATCTTTGGATTTGCTTTATATTAACTCTCAAAATGTAAAAACTCTATTACAATCGACACAAAAAGGTCCAGCCTCTTGTTCCTTCTTTCTATAGTATATTTATATAGTTTTACATAAGATGGAATCTCAATCGTTGTAAAATTTTCAGTTATGATAAGGAGGAGAGAAATCATTCCATTTCTTCATCTCTGTCTTTATTTGGTACCAGAAGCTTGTCCTCGAGCATGCTCGGTACAAGTGACACATCTTTCCACCAGTCGAGATATCAACCTTGATAGTTCTGCTTGACAATTGGCTTCAAAAGAGTAACAATCTCGGGCTAATTGCGACAACCTTTCATCCATCTGTCTGTCTATGATGTCGATAGCACACAATTTCACACTTGGTTTAATCATACATTTATCTATTTGAACTATGTCTACCATGGTTACTTGTGAGATCTCGACCGAATCTCTTTCTTCTTTCTCATTTAAATCAAGTGATATTTTCGCTATATTCATTTGACTCAACGCCTCAGTATTTCCTTCACTATCAATACCTAACAGATTACCATCTATAGAACCAAAAGCCTCTTCTAAGGATTTTGTTACCCTTTTGGCTTGCAGCTTACCTTTTGATATACTGTGCTCCCATTCTTTTAATAAAATGTTTCCTCTAGTCTGCTCCGAAATGGAAAACTTGGGGGTGCTTCCCAATTCCCTGTTGTTTGTAGCTATTACAACCTCTTGAAAAACGACCCGAGCTTCTCCAGCTTCTCTTTCTCTAACAGATAAATCTTCCAAAACTTGATTAATGAGTAAGCAGTTGTCCCGAATCACCTCTACCTTGGCGAGTAAATTTTGCTGGGCTGCAGAAAATTTGCTCTGAGTCTCCATCACCTAGGACTGGAATATCCCGATATTTATAACTTTACTTTCGGCGATTTCCACTCTAGCCTGTAGTTGTTCAATCAAGTCTTTTTGCTGGCCCACTTGTATATGACCATTCCAAACCACCAGATCTGCTTGTTTGAGCTTATTTTTGAGCAGATTTATCTCACTTTTATCGACCAACCTTGCTTGTTCTATCCCTACACTCGCCTGGTCCTTAACAACCTCCTCTGTTGTGGCTAGTCTAGCTTCTAGGGTTTTGATGAGGCAATTTTTTAGCTTCAGCTGGTTTTTTAAAACCCCGACTGAAAATTGATTCGCTATGGCATATGCCCCTAATGTCCCTTCTATTTCTATCATGAACTATTCATTCTTCTTTTCTTTCCCATCGGTCAATACTTTGTATTTCTTGGCTTTTGATTCCCCTTCTTGATAGAATTCTCTTTTTACCATAGCCTTTCTCTTCTTATCAAAGAAGAACTCATTTGGAGGGAGCTCTTCCATCCTTATACATCTCAATTCTTCATTTAAAATCCACCCTATGTCAATGTTTCCCTGAGTTGACTGCAAGGGAGTAAAGGATGTGATGGGATCTCTGATTTGCTTAGCTGGTTTCCCCGGAGTAGTAACTGGAGTCTGCTCTTTCGGCAGGTCGGGAGCCTTTATCTCTGTTTTCAGAATCTTAGTTTGCTCTTCCCCATCCTAGTGTTTTTCTTGACTGGGTGTCGCATCTTTGGAGCCTTCAGCATCTTTTTGTTTCACCTCTGCTGTACTCAAATTCTCACCCCGCGATACTGCAAGAAGACAACGACGTCGATATTCTTGGAATTTCAGAACATCAGCCCTCTCTTCAGGTGCCAGGGTTTGTATCTGAGCTAAAATCTCGGCATAAGATATTGCGCCTCGAAAAATGTCATCCGAGGGTGAATTTTCATGTTTGAACCTTTTGAGTCCGCAACTGGCCAAATGATTACTTACGACCCTTTGCAGATCGTGCTTCTTGAATTCAATAAGAACCAATTTTAGGTCTTCCAGAGCTGCTGCCTCAGCTTTAGCATGCCCAAAATATAACAAAGAATATGAATTTAAATGAATAGGAAAAGGTGGCCATACCTTCTTTTAATATCCCTTAAGCTCCTTGCTTATGCCACTGATTACTGTTTGTCTAGCAACCTCACAACAAGCCAGCTTGTCGGGTATGAATAATGGTAATGCATGTGGGGGAACAGAAGCCCAAAAAACTCTGAGATATGAGAATTCAGCTTCTACATACCAGTCAGCTATACTTCTCAAATTCATCACTATACTATCCAATATCCTGGGTGGCAGGTGGCCGAAAATAGTGACATGTAGTGGTACCATTACCGAGTTAAAGATTTCATATATGAAATCTGCCGCTTTGTTTTCCCACAATTTTGAATGATAGACGTGGATGGTCTTGGCCTCTGATGGAGTCCAACTCTAGCTCATTAAGGGAAAGGGTGTTAGAAAACACACGGTGTCCATAATGTACGCGGACATAAAAAATGAAGCAATCTTTCCACTTTCTTTCTGTGCCCAATACTCTGTAACTCGACTGGTCAAGCTATCAGACAACATTTTCACCCAGTCGAAGGAACAACCTTCGACGACTTGATGTATTAGATGCACCCATTGAAGAAAGAAATGTGTGGTGTCCTCTCTCCCGTATAATCTGCAGGTCATCATAGCTATATACTTGAATTGTGGTTCCAAGGAAGCTATTGAATATATACCATTACTGTTTGCCCTGAACTTCGCAGGGTGTGAAACCCAATCTTTGATTAAGCTGGACATAGTCTTGTCATATTTCACACATTCCTTCTGTTTGATCTTCTCCAAGAATTCGACATTGTATGTAAGGTTCGACACAGTAGGCAACTTGTACATAGCCTGCAGTTGTTCGGGTCTGAAAGTCTCGATGGTGACCTTCTTCTCATTGATGATGGTTCTGGTTGGTATTTCCACATGGTCTAATGGCCACTGAACCATATCATAGTAAGGGAGTAGTCATGGCCTGGCCGCTTCTTTATGCATTCCAGATTGGAGGACGATCTTATATTTGGTGGTTATGTCGTCTTTTTCATTGTCACTGGAATCATCAGAATAATCTACTAATTCGGCCTGTAGAACATCAGAAACAAACGACCAGGTCGGGACAGAGTTGACACTTCAAGGTGAAGTATCAACAACATTGTCTAAACCTTGTCCCAAACCTCAACGTTGGCTTTAGACACTTTTCGTGGGGCCATGACGAGAGATCCTACTTTAGCTCTTCTGCGATAAAAATATGTATACATACAGAAATTAGTTCGCTGAGAAAAGTGTGCTCTACGTAATATAGAAATGAATTTTTGGTAACGAATAACAACTCTATATATTCAAAAACTCGGTACTTTTTTAGAACAGATCGGTCAAATCACACTTAAATATAAATTTAGCAATAAAAAACCCAATCTCTACTTGTCGATTTGCCTTGTTTCTAATTAATGCCATAAATTTTGGCGGTTCGAAATGTCAGTTGGCGTAAGGAAGAATTAAGATTTCCTCGTAAACCATTCATGCATCAAATCATGGGAAATACTGGCTTAACTCAATTAATCAGGTTTTACCAATGTTAATTAATCTTTTAGTACTTGCTGCATCGGGAGTTTTTGCTTTAGCCCTTTGAACCTCTAACACCTGAGATTGCGATGATTGTCTTTGGTTAATAAAAAATGTAATTATGATTAGGCACTTAATTAATCACGTGATTATTTATATCGCAATTTCGCGACTTGGAGCTTCAAAGGTATAGCTTCCGGGCAGTTTGTATGCTAAGTTGCGAAACCGTGAGATCGCAATGATATGTTTTAATTTAAAAGGGAGGATAAAATCGGATTAAGTGTTTAATTAATTATGTTTATATATTTATCGCGACTTCGCGACTCGAGGCTTTGACAGTGTAGATTTTTAAAATAAGATACGCCGAGTTGCGAATTTCTGACAGAACTTAACCATGGCTAAGCTTTTACCTTTAACCTTAACGTGGGTTACTAAAACAAGAAATTTGTGGTTTCGACTATCGGGGTTATGACAGTAAGACTTTTGGATTTAGTAAATGCTGAGATGCGAAAACCCGATGATGCTTAACTATAATTTAGGAAAATTTTACTCTCGTTACTAACTTGGGTAAAATTTTAAAACGATTTCACCGTTTCGTTGTTCGGGACTTGTGAACTATGTGATCTATAGCATCCGACATATGAAATCCCGAGGTAAAAAAAGGGGAAAATTATTTGAATGAAAAGTAGAACTCGCCTTGAGAGTATGATAACCATCGTCGCTCGCGTGATGAGACTTCAGATATTTTGAAACAAAAGAAGGAAAATACGAAAACCATCTTTCGATTTTGAGCATTAAGACATGAAATTCAAAACGGGATAAAAAACAAAGGCATCTCCAACAGTGCCATTGCAAGAAACTATTGAAGATAATGAATTAGACAAAGTTTGGTACTTGAACTTTGATGGTGCCTTTTCTAGAGCAGGGAAGGGTGCCATAATTGTGCTTCAGTCTCCATATGGTGAAATATTGAAATTTTCCTATAGATTGGAGTTTGATGCAACTAATAATGTGGCTGAGTATGAGGCTTTGATCCTTGGTTTAGAGATTTGCAGAGATAAAGGAATCAAATTTCTAAATGTAAAAGGTGATTCAGACTTGGTCATACAACAGTTAAAGAATAAGTTTGCTTGCAAGTCTGAAAGATTAAAAGGGTATAGGAATGCAAATTTGGAACCTAATGGATGAATTAGATGCTATAAACTTGATTGCAATTCCTAGAGAATAGAATGTGAAAGCCGATGAACTTGCAATAGCAGCTTCCACACTATAGCTTCCAGACAACTTAATTGATGAACACATTTCAGTAGAGGTTATTTTTAGGCCCTCCGTTCCGAATAACATGGATCATTGGCAGGTGTTTGATGATGAAAAACAAATGGTTAAGCTTTTACTTCACATTCATGAGTTTTTAGACTTAGACATAAGTATGAGAGAAGAAGGTAGTAATTATACAGGAAATGATGATGAGGTAAAGGAACCACCTAGAAAAGTGGTTTCTTTAGAAAGGGATTTTGATAAACAGGATGTTCACAAGAAGAAAAATGAATCAGAGAAAAAATTGTGTGATTACCTTGAAGTAAATATTGGAACTCATGAAGAACCCAAATTGATAAAAGTAGGCAAGACTACCCCTGTAGATGAAAGGAGTGAAATTGTTAAATTATTAAAGGAATATAGGAATGTCTTGGCCTTTGGATATGATGAACTCAAGGTCTATAGGGAGGATGTGATTCAGTATGCGATTCCTTTTAAGGAAGGTACTAATCCCTTTAGATAGAAGTTAAGATAGTTAAACCCAAAGTTAGCTCCTCTAGTCCAATAGGAGCTAAAGAAATTTCTTGATGCAGGTATTATTCAACAGACTAGACATTCTTCTTGGTGTTCAAACTTAGTTGTTGCCAGGAAGAAGACTGGGAATATTCATATTTGTATTGACTTTAGGAACTTAAACACTGCTTTCACAAAAGAAAAATATCCCCTTCCCAAGATGGAAACTCTACTTCAAAGAGTTATAGGATCAGGAATGATTTCCATGCTTGACGGATTCTCAGGTTATAACCAGATCAGATTAAAGGAAGAAGATAGGCATAAGACTACTCTTACTACTCCATGGGGTACTTTTAAATATCTTAGAATGTCATTTGGTTTATCAAATGATGGAGCTACTTTTCAAAGGGATATGGATTATGCCTTTAGGGGGTTGATCGGTGAATTAATTGAAATATATCAAGATGATTTAACAGTTTTTTCTAAGGATGGTAAAACTCATATTTGCCACCTTAGGCAAGCTTTGGATAGATGTCAAGAGTTTGGAATCTCTTCGAATCCTGCTAAGTCAGTCTTTGGGGTGACTGAAGGAAAATTATTGGGCCACATAATAACTAAGGAAGGAGTAAAAATAGACCCTGAAAGGGTGGAAGCCATTGGTAAAGTGCCTTTTCCAACGACAAAGAAACTTCTTCAATCCTTCTTAGGACAAACTAATTTTGTCTATAGGTTCATTTTACATTTTGCTGCTAAAACTACTACCCACAAAATCCTTAGAGTAGGATATTACTGGCCCACTATATTTTCATATGTACATAAGCTTGTTTGAAAATGTGAGCCATGTCATCTTTTCTTAGGAAAGCAGAAGTTAGTAGCACTCCCTTTGCAACCAATGGTGGTTGACGCACCTTTTCAACAGTGGGGTTTGGACTTCATCGGGAAGTTTAAAAATAATTCAAGTAATGGGTTCTCTTGGGTTTTTACAGCCACATATTACTTTACAAAATGGGTTGAAGCCATCCCTAAGAAGTCAACAATCGAGAAGGTGGTGATGGATTTCCTTGAAGACAAAATTAGAACTAGATTTGGGGTCCCATCAAAGATAGTCAAAGATAATGCCAAGGCCTTTTTCTCTGTCGAGATGTCGACATTTTGTTTCAAGTATGGTATTATCTTATCACATGCATCATATTATTATCCCCAAGGGAATGGTTAGGCAGAGTCAAGTAATAAAAAAATAATGACCATTGTAAAGAAAATAGTCGGTGAAAACAAGAAATCTTGGGATAGTAAAATTAAGCATGCATTATGGGCCGATAGAATAACAAAGAAAGAAACTACTGGAAAGAGTTTGTTTGAGCTAGTATATGAATTGGAGGCTAGGTTTATAGTGCATCTTAGACTTCCTGCTTATGGGTCAGTTGAAGACACTTCTACAGAGCAGGATGCAGTTCAAAACAGGGTCAATCAGATCATTGAGTTAGATGAAATCAGACGAGGGGCTTATGATCAGAATTGCAGGAATCAGATAAAGGTTAAGAAATTTTTTGACAGGTCAGCCAGACATAGGGACTTCATTGTGGGTGATATTGTTTTATTATGGGATAAAGGCAGAGAGAAACCAGGAAAGCACGACAAGTTTGAAAACTTATGGCTAGGGCCATACTTGATCAGAGAAATTGCAGGGGCAAATTCTTTTCATCTCAGCCATATGGATGGTGAGCCCATCAACATTCCGAGGAATGGGAAGCAGCTCAAACTCTTTTACAGATGATGGGGAAATGTGGTGTCTGAATGGACACCCTCTATAACATATCTCTAACCTTTATCCTTGTATTTCAATTTTGTATTATTTCATTCTTTATGTAAATATGTACTTAGAATTTTTTGTGTACTATAGATTTATTTGTTGTAAATTATAATGTTGTACTTTAGTTATTTCATTATGTAAATATTGTATAGCATTCGTTGATTTAATTGTGTATAAATGTATTCTAATGTTGGTTTTCGGTGTGCACTACGGTGAACACTCTGTTTTGTAGGTGCTGGATTCTTGTATGCTCTCCGTCTTGAAGTGAGAAGATCGAACACATGTCCCCATGTGGACCCAGATGTTGACCGCCCATTTAGCACCAGTGGTCAATGCACGTGCCATGAAGATATGCATCATCAGATGACATGTTGTCGAAGACCTTTGGTTCTAAAGGGCAGTGTTTGGTCCAACACTTATTTTTGTAATTGGAATTTCCGCACCCCTGCGTGGGTTAATAATGTAATAGGTATGCATGAGTCATGTCTAGGTCAGTTACCTTAGGATCGATTCACTAGGAGAGTTCCTTTCACCGGGTTTTTTTATCCTCAGGTCATCAGTTGGGCTTTTCAGCCTTACTGATTTCCCTTGAGTTTTTTCCTCACACTTTACATATGTCCTCCAAAGTGGTGAACGACGTTCTAGTGGGCTTATGTTTTGGTAACTATATAGGGAATTCATTGTAAATGACCATGCAAGACATCATAAAAAGTTTCGTGGAATTCTGTCGAGTCTAGATTAGTTTTTTTTATATAATTAATTTTTAATTAAATTTCCCTAAGTTTGGAGGTTTAATTATTTAATTAATTAATTATTTTTGAGCAATAATTGTAAAAACTTGATCCTTGGATTTTTGATGGGGGTATTTGTGCTCAAAATAAATGGAATAGCACCCCCTACATCCATGGACCAAGTTTCATCTTAGTCGAACAACTTTAGCCATGGGTTAGTCCACCAGAGTGTCAGTCAGTCTAAAACAACAATTTTAATTGCTAAAGTCCAAACATGGCAAAATGTAAAAATTGTAATAATGAGTTAAATGATGTGAAATGTTGAAATTATGGTTAGAGAGAGACCCCCTAAGAATAAACTTAGCCTCCCAACCTTTTTCAACCTTGTTTAACCCCTTTTCCACCTCCACACTCAAAAGTTGCACCCCCTTAGGGGGATTGACATTTTTCCCTTTTTAATTTAATTCTGACTTGAGTGTGGCCCCCTCTCTTAAACTTTCACTTCATTTATCCTTGTATTCACCCCTAGAGGTGATCCCTTTCACTCCACATCACCCATCCTTTAATTTGGGTTGATTTTTTACCTTGGGGAGTGCTCTCCAAGAGAGTTATGCCCTCCTTTTTGTCTCTCCAATGAAAGTTACGTTTTGTATTGTTTGAGACTCTTCCTCTCAACTAGCACAGATCCCACACCCCTCCTTTGAAGCCTTGTGTAATCCCAACACCCTACACTGATATCTCACCTCTCATCTCCTTTCCCTCATCCCAAGAGGTGCGCCCTCCAAGAGAAGTGCACCCTCCCTCATCTAGAAATTCCACAAAGAATTAATTAAAAATTATTTGAGTCTTTTCACTTACCGTGGCATGAATCCCATGCCTCCTACATGCCATTGGATCTATCTAATTGATTTTTCTATTTTTTCTACACCCTATATCCATTGTGCAAACCCTAGGAGGTGCGCCCTAGCCTAGAGATCTACTCTATTGCTTGGTGGTGGACACTTGGCTTAGATCCAAGAGAGGTAGGTTTGCCTCTCCAAGTATAAATGGATCTCTTTTCTCCTCCCCAACTCACCATATCTTGAGCTATTGTTATGCTACTTGATTTTCCTCTTTCTCTCTAGTCATTCATTCCATTTCATTTCATTCTATGCTCTAGGGTTTTGGAGTATTCCTCTCCAAGACCATTTTCTTGGGTAATATAATTTTGGAAGCTTTGGAGGACAACAAGAAGGTAAAGCGTATGCTTATTGTTCTTATGCATGGGAGGTAACATTATTTTAGTAATGTTTCTAATTTCTTGCAACACTAGATCTTAGGTAAAGTGTTATCTAAGTAGGCTTAGTAGAGCGTATGCCTATTGGTCTATATATCTTGATGTTTGGGTTAAATAGAAGTGTCATTTAATTTCATTACATCAACATATTATCTATTGTATGCTTGTGATTTGAAAGGATCTTACAGGTTCATCTCTAGGGTTTCATTGGGAACTCCTTCTAGAAGGGAAGGGTCACTTGAAGCTTTTACAAACTCCAACTCTCTAGATCTATTGTTTTTATCTTAATATTGTTGTACATTCATGTCATTTTCAGGTAGCATATCATTGTTTGGATAGGTCAAAAATCATATCAATTCTATATATTTTATTGTGGAAAGTTCTTGCCCCAAAAGGGAAAGCGTTTCCTTAACTCTTATTGGTTGTGTGTAGCCATCCTAGCAAGCAAAGCTTGTTGTTTTTATAGGTGTATCAGATCTGTTTGGTGGCTCTTGGCAGCCCCAAAGAGACACACTCAACACTTCAAGACCCCTTGGGGGAATTTGGTAGCTATTTCTAACCCCCTCCTTTCATTTTCTAGCTTAGAAGTGTAAGAGGGGAAGTGGTACGGCCTCCCCTCTTTTTTTGCTTGATTGTTTGAGATTAAAGTGTAAGAGGGGAAGTGGTACGGCCTCCCCTCTTCTTTGAGCTCGTGGGTAGGTAGAATGTAGGCTATATCTATCATTTTCCTTTATTTGTTTGAGTTTTCTTCTAGCTTGGCCACAAGGTTTAGAAGGTGTGGGCACCTTCTCAACCTTGACGTGGGATTTTATTGATAGTTTGTAGATTAGATAGTAGATTAGTTTACTTTTCCTTTTGCTCATCTCTCATTGTTTTCCCTAATAACTAAAATCTTAAAGAATACTTAATCTAACTAAGCCAAGATAACTTAGTAACCTACCTAGTTGGGAGAGGAACACCCCAATGAGGTAAGGTTAATGTGTTAATGCTTTACTTTTGATGTGATGTGATGTGATCTAATGCTTAATATGTTCTTAATGCTTATGATATAGATCTATCTCATCATCTTAAGCCCATTGGGCAACACACTTAAAATACATCTACTAGATCTTGCTTAGTTTCATTTCAAGCTTGTTATTTCTTACTTATGCACATGATCTAATCTTAATGCTTTATATCTCTTAAAGTGCTTAACAAGTAAATTCTTTATTAGTTAATTGTTTATATCTATTGGTAGCCGTTTACTTGGGCTTGGAATTTGCTCAATGGTTAAGTAGGCAAACACATATAAATTTTCTTTCATCTCTTTAAGGCAAGTTGTTCTTGCCATAAATCTCTTACTTCTTAGAAAGCTATTGATGTGCATGATATAATCTTTATTTCTTTCAGCCATCTCTCTTTTATTTTCTTTATATGTGTTGATTCATTCAATTCTTTAAGTTTAAGCAATACACTCATTGAGCAAATAACAATTTCGGCCATATCATTAATTTGCACTTAAAGGGTACTTTAAAACCTTCTAAACACTCTTTAAAACACCTAACAGTGTACCTAATTGTTATATATACTTAATAGACTACTTTAGGGTACCTTAGACCACCATATTCACCATCTAAAATGGGTTTGAGGAAAACAACAGAGGGTAGTGGCAGGGGACTGTCTCGTGGCGCACCAGGTGTGTGTCCTCTTCGGGAAGTACTCTTACTGTCAGGGATGACTGGTTCTGCTAGGGTTGGCCTCGTTGCCATACTATCTTGAGCATCCAACAGTTATTTGGCAACAAGAGGAGGAGGCTTTGGTGAAATCTAATAAAACTTTCTAAATCTTAAGAAAATCCTAACTACTAAACCCTTGACCAAATCTAATAAAATACTTTGGGGGCTTAATAATTAAGAGTGCAGATTATCTCCAATACTCTTTATAATAGTTGTGTTTAACTCTCTTAAACTTTGGAATCTGCTGATGAAGTAATGCATTGATGATGATCTTGTATTGTTGATGTGATGCTTTGATGCTTTGATATCCTGCACAAACACAAATAGATAATTGGTTAAGCTTGTTGTTGTAATCTATCATCTTTAAATTGTAAATCTTGTAAGTAATTGTATATGGTATTCTTTCATTGAATTATTCTTTTGTAAAACTGTAAGTAACTTGTAATCTTTTGTAAATAAACAACCCTTGAACATAGTTGACCCCTTGCCCAATTTCTAGGCACTAGTCTTAGTTGACCTAGGGAAAAGGCTTGCTTCTCATGCTAACCCCCTTGCATCTTTCATGGTTGCCTTAACATCTTAGGATTAGAATCCCCTCTAACCTTAACAAATTAAAATTAACTCCTAGAATCTAACTCTAACACATCAAGTAACTAAGGTCTACCCCCTTTGGCTTCCCTAGGAGTAAGCCTAGACGACAGAGGTTCCGATCAAAGTGATAGTGTGGGCTGTGAACCTAGGCATTGTGCCTCTGAGGACACACTGAGTGAGACGAACTCAACTCACATTTGCAAGTGTGTATAAGGATGACAACAGGCCTCAAATATAACCCCTCTCATAAAGGGAATGCATCTCATTTCAAGGGATCCCAAACTCATGAATTACATGTTCAAATTACTTGCTCGAAACCTTTTTCGTGCATGGGCATCAAAGAAGAAGGAGTTGTTTAGTTGAATGACATTTTTTCGGTTGGAATCCGTAATATAAATTTATATGAATCATTATTTTTTGTTGTTCAAAATCTATTTTTGAATGTAGAAATGAATTTAGAATGTTGAAAAACCCCTAAAACACTTAGATTATACATAATTAATCACTCAAATATACAAATCAAACAATTTCTGGCAAAAAAAATCATTATTTAGTAGAATGCTTAGCCTACAACAAAAATAGCCCCAGGGAATGCATATGATTTCAAGATATCACAATTGCATGAATTACATGTTCACATTACCTCGTACTTAGATTGAATATATATTCCAAACAGACTTTAACTCTTGAGATAAAATCTATCAATTGATGGGAACCTTTTGACCTTGCTAAAACTTGGCTTCATACTAGGCATACTTCCTCAGTTGAAATGCATCTGTTCACAAAATTCACAGATCATACTAATTGATTGAATCAGAGATTTTATATTTCAAAATACCCCGAAGAAAGGAACGACATGCTCATGATAGAGTGGTTACCATAAATTAAAAGATTCTAAAGAAATATTACAAGTGCTAACAAATCTCTCAAAACATAAAAAATCAATAGTGTTATGTGATTTATATTAAGTGTATATTTATAATGAAGTTTTATAAGTGTTAAATGTATTTAAAATATAATTTTTTAATTAGTTTGATTGCTAACAAATCTCTCAAAACATCAAAAATCAATAGTGTTATGTGATTTATATTAATTGTATATTTATAATGAATTTTTATAAGCGTTAAACGTATTTAAAATATATATTTTTTAATTAGTTTGATTTTATGATATTTTAAATGAACATTATTTAACTTATACTTATTATTTAACATTAAATAGATAAAAAATTGTAGTAAAGATTAATAAATAAATTTGTAGTAAAGATAAAGAACTAATTTGTACCAAATATCAATATTGGTACATTTCATGATTATTTCATTATTTCTTGTACTAGTAGCATAAAGAATTTGCATTTGGCAAGTTTTCTCTTACCTACTTTCAAATTATACAAATGACTCATACAATGTTGAGTGTGAAAGATAATGTTCTCCTCTTAACCATATATAATGYTGACTCATATAATGTTCTCCTCTTAATTTATACTTAGAATTTGCATTTGGCAAGTTTTCTCTTACCTACTTTCAAATTATACAAATGACTCATACAATGTTGAGTGTGAAAGATAATGTTCTCCTCTTAACCATATATAATGTTSACTCATATAATGTTCTYCYCTTAATTTATACTTATTATTTAACATTAAATGATCAAATTTGTAGTTAAGATTAATAACTAAATTTGTTGTGATTAAGAACTAATTTGTACCAAATATCAATATTTTTATTTCTTGTACTTTTTTCCAGGGAAAAAATTTGCTAAAATTATATTAGTCATATAATTTTTTTTACATCTTTCAGTATAATAACATGATTCTCTAAATCCTCAAATACTTCCAAAACTGGCATTATCAGTACAGTCCAAAACCATACAAAAGGTAGTAAGTTCATATCACATAATCCCATTACATATACCACTAAATCTAAAATCTGATATAAACTAGATAATAATACTGGACACAAAAACAAAGAAAGGCCCTAATACATTAATTCATCTTCCTTAATCTGCTTCTACTATGCATATGCATCAATGAATCTTGATCTGTCTGCTCAGGCCTTCATCTCCATTTGTCCATTGATAAAAAGTAACCACTCCTTCAGGTTCAATCATAGCCTGCTTTGAAAGAAAGTATGCATTAGTATTAAAATCTCTATAAATGTGTTGGAATTCAATAGAAAGAAATTTCTGGATAAGTATTTTAATTCTTTTCTTCCATCCTTTTATGGAAGTCACCATCAGTCTACCCTTATCACTAAGCCAATAAATAACAACTTTTGAATCACCCATAATATGGATACATGGGATTTCCAAAAAATTTGCTAGCATTAAAGTAACCCATGCTCCCAAGAGCTCTACCCTTGTATTAGTTCCTTTACCACAAAAGAAATTCCATTTATATACAGTAGTCTCCCAGATTTTTATGACTCCTCCTGCCCCACTCCTAAAACCATCTTTAGCAACTGCACCATCAAACTAGGCAACTGCTATATTCGGACTTTGATTTATCATAATAGTTCTTAGGAGTCGTGACTTTACTTGACTACTGGAAAAAGTGAGACAAGCCAGGGTCTTATAGATTACCGAGTGCACTGAAGGTGAAGTATCCTCAAAGATAGCCTTATTGCATTCAAGCCATGTGAACCATATGACATGTGTTGCAATCGATGAGGGCACATTCTTGATCATGTACCAGTTTTTCAAACAATCCAAAAGAGTATTTCCAAACCAATCTCCATCAAGATTTAAAGTCTATTTAAAAATTTTCCAAACTGTAATTGAGAAAGGACAAAGTTTGAAAATATGGAAGGGAATTTCCAAATCCCTTTTACAAAGTGGACAGTGACCCGGGCCCTCCCATCCTTTTATCTACAACATATTCCATGTGATAATTTTTTCTTCAATTACGAGCCATATAAACAACTTTACTTTTAACTGTATTTTCCACTTCCAGATAGACAATCTCCATCTCTCCACTTTAGTTAAGCATTTTGATGAAACAATGCCTAAATAAAAGTTTCTTGTCATTGGATTTCCTGGGTTGTCCCCACCTATCCACAGTACTTGATCAAAGCCTTCCTGTAAAATCACCCCCGAGTCGATGAGATTTCTCGTGAACATATCCCATTCTAAAGCCAATACGCCCTCCAGGCCCAACTCAATACTATTCACCCAATAATCAGAAAGATTTTGTTCTTCCGTGCCTGTGCCAAAGTCACTATATTTTTTTCTTTTAATGTTTCCTGTAATGGGATTGATAAAAAAGAACTATCCCCCATACCCAATATTCGATCCTTCCCTAGGGCCACTAGATCTCTTGTTCCCAGGCTCCAGCTTATTCCATGTAATATAAGATAAACCACCTTCAAAAATCTGCTCCGGATTTTTGAGACTCTGTTTTGCAAAAATGAACTAGATCTTAGCCAGGAAGTAACATTCATGTTGTCAAGATATTTATCCATGATTATCTTATGCCAAACACCTTTCCCCATAAGAACTCTCCAGAGAGTGATCATTACTAAGGCTTTGCTAAAATTAAAAATATTGAGAATGCCCCAACTCCCCATCGATTTTGGAACAAAAATCTTTTCCCAGTTGCATAAATGTAGGTGGTGGGATACACTATCTCGTTTCCATATGAAATTGTACACCATATTCCTTAGCAAGTTCAAAACCGAAGTAGGGACAACTGCCATAGAAAGACAATAGACCGACTGGCTTGTTAAAACTACTTTCAATAGACTTAGACATCCACCCAACAACAACCATCTATAACACCAGTTATTGATTCTCTCTTCAAATCTTTTTAGAAGCCAATTCCATTCTTCCATGCACTGTGCACCCGCTTTGAGATAAAATCCCAAATATTTGAAACCCAGGTCCATCAAAACAAAATTAAATGAGAAAAAAACTTTGAAAACATTAAGATCAAGCTCAGTTAATCCAGCATGATGAAAAATAGATTTTACAATATTTATTTGTAAGCCTGAAGTTAAGGAAAAAAAATCATAATTTTGTCAATCTCCCACCACTCCCGCTTAATAGCCTTTGTTAAAATAACCACATCATCAACAAAAAGTATATGTAAAATTTTTAAAGTTATCGAAACTGATATACTTGTCAATATACCAACACTTTGACTAGCTTTCAGAAGGAGACTCAATCCTTCCATAACTAGTATGAATAGTAAAGGGGATAATGGACAACCTTGTCGCAATCCTCTACAACTCTTAAAGAAATCTGTAGCTTCTCCATTTACCAAGACTGAATATGAAGTGGATACCACACAAATCATAATCTAGTTGGTCATATTGATTCCCATATCTATTTGTAGAAGAATTAATCTCATCAGATCCCAGTTACACAGTCATATGCTTTCTGTAAATTAAGCTTTAATACTAGAGCTTTGATTTTCTTATTATTTATGCTATGGACACATTCATGTAATGTACCTATGGCATCCTATATCTGTCTCCCCTGAAGAAATCCCAACTTCTCTTCAGAAGACAATCTAGAGAGGAAAGGTTTTATATGATCTGCTATAACCTTTGAGATATTCTTATAGCATAAGTTACAAAGAGAAATCAGATGAAAATCTCCAAAGAGATGAGGTTTGTTTACTTTCAGAATTAGAGTGATAAGAGTAGAATTTAAGGCTCCTGCAATAAACCCTTTTTGCCTATACTCCTCCACCATTCCAAGCAGGTCTTCCCCTACAATATCAAAAAAATCCTTGAAAAAATCGACAGTACAACCATCCGGGCCTGGACTTTTGTCAACTTTGAACTTGGATAAAACTTTATGAAGTTCCTTCAAGTCAACCGGTTTAAATAAGGCCTTTGCTTCCATATTATTTATCATATCTTTAAACAATGCGACCACCTTAACTTTCTCTCTTACCGGAGGACCCATCCCATTTTTATAAAAATCTTTAAAGTGATGAAAAGCAACTTTTTTTTAATTTTCTTGGTCATTGTGTGTCTTCCCTTCATCATCCTTTAACTCCCAAAGATATTTTCTATTCCTCCTAAAACTCGCATAACTATGAAATAATTTAGTATTTTGATCTCCACTCTGTAACCATATGGACCGACTGTGATGCTGCCATTGTTCCTCTGTTTCAAGTAGAATCTTCAATCTTTCTTGTTCAAGTGACTTAAGAGACTGATCACCAAAATTATTATAGATGCCATCAATTGGATTTTGTAATCTAAAAGTTATCTCCTTTTCCAACTCCATGAGTCTGCAATTTTTACGATACCTCTCCTCCTTTTGCTAGGCTCTTGTTAAAATTTTCAAATCCTTAATTTTGCAAACAAGTCTCCTTTGTCTTCCATCCTCCAATAGATACTTAGGATCTCTCTAGAGTTTCTGTACTATATCAATAAAGAGACTTTATGTCGACCACAGTGGATTAAATTTGAAAGGAAAAACTTTAAAAGACTAAGACGAATCAAGCTATAAAACAATCAGTGCATGATAAAAAATGTAGGGAAACTCGACCCATGCCCTGTATACTCCCACCGATTCCAAAAGATCTTCTGATATAAGCAAGCAATCTAGTCGCTTAGAAATAGACTCAGTACCAGCACAGTCATTCCTCCAGGTTGGCACCAAAGTTCCAGGAACAATATCTATCAGCTTATTCTTATGGAAATAATTAATAAAAAAGATGGCCAGGGTACCCAATGTATGTGTTCCTCCCCATATCTCCCCAGATGAGAGAGTCAAGTTGAGATCACCAGCAAGTACTAAATTATTTAGTGCTAAGAGTCCAAACTTCTCCAGCCTTTCCCAGAACTGTTTATGCTCCGAACACGACCCATAGATATTAAGAAAAGATATATGTCTCTTACTTTCTAGATCCAAACCTGTCAATAACATCCCACCACAAGTGAGATAGGGAATCAACTCAAAGGAATTTGGGTCCCATGAGACTAATAAACCCCCAGATTTACCCACAAAGTTTACCGCACAATAGTGCCATCTAGGTCTTAGTAAATTAAAAAAAGAACGATCTTTCTCTGCATGGACTAATGTCTCCTAAAGAAAAACAATATTAGGCCACACTTTATCAAGAATTCCCTGGATAGAGGCTAATTTTAGGATGCCCCTCGTTCCCTTGATATTGAGTGAGATTAATAACATTATTTGGAATGTGCAAGGGCCTTCAAATCTCTAAGGGCCCCACCATCAGTGTGTAAGTTTTAAACCTGCGAAGTAAAGCAATGCATATAGATTCTTAAGCAATACAGAAATTAATCAATCTCTCATACACAGAGTACACAGAGATTTTATACCGGAAACCCTCAATCGGGAAAACCTTTCTTATTTTCATTATATCAAATTTCACCATTTGCCATACAATATATACAATGTTTTTAGGTATTCCGTAGATACCAAAACCCTAATCCCTTAATCTAATATTAATTTACAAATCCACTAAAAATAGCAAAATCGGCTAAAAATAGCAAAAACCGCCCAAAAAAAAATTCGGGGAACTGCTTCGAACGCTACGCGTAACCAGGGGGGGCATACCTGCCCCCCCCTGGAAACCCCCTAGGAAAGCACCCGGAACACACGACAAATATCTAGGTGAAGGGATCGTCAGACGTAGCTTTTGTATCTGACACACCCACACACACATGCAAAGAATATAACACATACCCAACATTCTCCCACTTGTTGTTTTCTTTGCATCCAGGGGTTCAGGGGATTATATAGTCAACAATCTAGGGCAACAATGCCCATTGTTACTCTGCACCAGGAGAACTTTTCTGTGCTCATAGACTTTGTCAATGAATCTGCAACATTCTTCAAAGTGTCAACCTTTTCCAGCAACACCTTCTTTTCCTCAACCATGTCTCTCACAAAGT
>JZKD02S1726165.1:671602-685801 GCA_000966675.3 Picea glauca
TGTTATGTGGCATAGCCCAATTGCATGTTGGGGATGTTACATTTCATGAGGGACCCAAACCTACCACTTCCACTAGAGACAACATGAAGAACATTTAATGAGTACAATATATATTTTAGTGTTTGATTGGTACTACACATATTGTTTTTCATGTTTTATGGGAATAATATCAATATTTTGTGTGGTTTGTGTACATGTGGGATTGTGACGACTACATGTAGCATAGGAAACATCAACTAGATAGGAGAGGCTATTCCTAAGAGAGGTGGGACCAACCCTAAAGGACCAGCACTAACATCAATATGTAGACCAATTGGATCATCTTGAGATGATAAAAAAATGTATTTAAGTCTTAATGGAGGAGGTCCTAGAGGTGGATGAGACCATGCTAGAGGACCATTGAGTGAAGGCATGCACATGTGTTCTAGATGAGTGGAGATATTTGCTAAGGTAGGTGGTACAAGAGGGATAGATCATGTGTGATATGGCCTATAATTGACCTATTATGAAGTTTCCACCTCCTTAGAGGTTGAATTGACCTACTATTTTTTTAGTTTGACTATATGCAAAATTCCCCCAATTTTGTATATTGACATTATGTATATTTTTTGAGACAAAAAAATTTGTATGTATCGACAATGATGATTACATACATACATATCTATATATCATGAAAATGATTATGATTTTACTTATGTTCTATATGGTGTACTTTCTATTGATCTTGAATGATGGTTAAAAATGACTTGTGGATTTACATGCTTTTCTTTTGTGTTTATGTTAATGAGAAATTTGACAGTCTAGAATTTGGTTTGTCAAACTATATACATATGTATTAATATTTCTAGGAACAAGAATAATTATAATGGTTTCAAATTGTTACGATAGGAGTCTAACTTGTAGATATTTCTAGAAGATGTGAGGTTCACGAACACCATATAACAGATTTAGTTGTGTAATAATTAGTTAGGAATCTAAGAAGACTTGTAAGAAGTGAATGCAAAGGGTAAAAAATTTGACAAGAAAACCAATTACTACATTGTATTCATCCCAGTGCTTGGTGGCATCGTCAAGGAAAACCCTGCTATGGTGAAACAATGTGTGCAATGGTGAGTAAATGGCCTACATGACTGAGGCTGGATTTTAAGTCTAGTGGTTAGTACCATTAAAAAATATGATGTGATAAGAGGTATCCAAAACCATGAAACAAGCATGGAGAAAGAAAGGTATGATGTGCAAGAAAAATGAGATATATCCAATCAAGATAGATGAAAAACAAGTAATTATTTCATGTACATGGGTTCCTTCACTGATAAGAAGAAGGTGCTATTGGATTATATGGAACTTTTTCAAGGTAGAGACTAGTGGAGCATTCAATTCAGTATTTGTGATGGAAACTTATGAAAAGAAGCCCCCAAATTGCAGATTATGAGTTCTCAACTGATGAGTAATGGATGGAGTTGTGACTAGTGATATTTTAGTATCCTAAGTTCCCAATCAAGTGATAGAATGGAGGAATTTGTTGCTGAATTACTACGAGGGCATGGTGTGGGGATGACAAGTGAGAATATGTATGGGTTTAATGAATGCTAATTTGGAAAATGGAGAATGGGCGATTGGCTCGATAGGGGGTGCTCGAGTTGGGGGGGAGGGGTGGGGACCATTGCAATAGGTTGGTTTTCAAAAACTGTCTGGTGTAGTTTTGTAAGTGGGTAACATTAATAAGTAGGATGAACCCTCATGTCACATAGAGAAAAAAGGATGGGAGTGTTGTGTATGAGTTGACAATGGTAGCTTTGGATTTGTTCCAAGAGAATTTATAGGGATACCCATAGTATTTTGTTTACCATCTATCAGAGTTTGATTTTTTTCAACTATGTACTTTGTAGTTATTCTTGGATGTCTTGAGGGTATCCTAATGTAATGATGATTGTTTTCACTAGGAGGTGTCATGGGGATGGTTCCATGGGTAAAGTTAGGATAAGGAGGGGAAAGGTACCAAATATGGAACCAAGTGGTTAACCCTACAAAGATGAGTGTGGTCATAACCAAAGTCCCAACCCTTCCAAGTGGAAAATAGAGGAAAGGGATTTGGTGAATAGGATTCATGAAATTAATCATGTTTATTGGGTTTGGTGGGAAATGAAAATTTGATTCCACATCACATGGTAGTAGAGATGAGATAGAGGGTAGCAATATCATTTGGAAAATTGTGTTCATGTCAAGGCAGAGTGTCTTGGATGTGTATAGTGTCCATAAATCCCACAAAGGGTGTAGGGAACATTAGTCCATAGGTGAGTATTCTTGTCCTTTTTAGGTTGGTTGTTGTTGCCCCCAAGATTGTGTGGTTGATTTTCCCCTTATTCTTGAGTTTGATTCAAGTTGGTGGGGGCATTTTGGAATCCATTATTTTTAACCTTCTTCTTATTTTCCTTGTTCTATTGTTGTTGAGGAGGTTGGAAAAAATATTGGGTTGGTTGATAAGATGAAGGTTGAATGAAGTTAATGTCACCTGGGGGTAGTTGTATAATTAGGGATTGAGGGTCCTTGATAAGATGAAGGATCTTGTCGAATGACTTGTAGGTAGGGGATTATACTAATTATTAGGAGGGATGGATCCATAAATAGTAGGGGAGTAGCATGTGAAATCTAGCCAGGTGTTATATGATATAAGGTAGATGTGAATATCCCTAAAGGATGTTGGGTCATACATAGAATGTTTTTTCTCCTACATAATCATTACCATAGAGACTAGCATCATGGTTAATAGGCATATGTCCAAACTAGTTAGTAGTCTAAACCATTGAACTAATAATGTTGTCAACAACATGGATGCCCCTAGCGAGGATTTGTCATGATAAATTTGTTAGGGTTAACCTAATATGAAGGTAAACAAATACCATGACTAGGAATATCTAAGGTCAAACTATTGATCCTTCAAAATGGATTCAGCTTTATTTTGGGGCATAGTCATGGTGATGACTTTGTGGTGGTAGGGAGAAGGTAATTTAGGAACCAATCCATGAGGAGTGCATCCTCAATTTTGACTTTTCATATGTTGTGTTGTTGATGCCACTCACAGAAGTGATCCATGATATGCATGGATGTGGTTTGGAAACATGATGTGAGAAGTTCAACTTGAGTGTCATGATGGAATAGTAACTGGAAAACATCCAAGAAGGTTGTCACAATGGATGCAAAGGTGGTGTGACCGCTTGAGGGAAATTTAACATACCATTTGGTTGTTAGATCCATTAAGGATCATTGAAACATCCTAAGTAAAATAGAGTCACCTATTATTCTATTAGAGGAACATAATATATGATAAGTCATTTCATGATTGGATGGGTCCTCACCATCTTTTCCTTCCCATTTGGGGATGTTTGATGACAACTTGGTAGGTATGGGTGGTCAAGTTGCATCATAAAGTATGGGGTCATTGATAACTTCAGGAAAGATTTTGGTTAGAAGCATATGCAAAACTTAAAATTTAATCTCAAATATGTAAGATTAACAAGGAAGACAGAGAACAGACAAAAGCAATGGATTTCTTCTTCATTGGAGTCACCATTTTGTTGTGGGTGTCGAATAGTGTTTTCATGATGTCAAAGTTATCCATTGGTGATAAACATGAAGAATCCTCTCCAAAGTGGTCCCCTTATGGTGTATCTTTAATCATGGCCATCACAGGAATACGCTTTGAAGAATACCACAAGAAGCCCTAGAGGTGTGGTCAAGAAGCCCGGCAGTTGTTTGAAGAAAAAGAGTATGAAGGACACTACAAATGCATGAAAAAACTCCATGGATTGATATCCCTCGTCAATTTATTTACAATGGAAGGTGGCATTCCACACGGTTCCTCAAGGTTAAGAAGATATTCCCTCTTAAATATGATCATGTGAATTTTCCCCTAAAAAGTATTGCAAACAAGAAGTTATTGGTTGGCCCTAAAGTTAAGTAAAGGAAGTTCTTGGAAGGATATAAATACACATTAATAACCTCTCATTTTCATTATTTAATCTTGTTATCTCTTAGCAAAAGTTTGGTGGTGAATTTTAGAGGGAATATGAAGTGAAGAAGGGAGAAATTCCAAGGGAAGAAGAAGTATTGTGGTGGTTTCTTCTAAGGTATGTTCCTTGAAGGTCATATTGGAATTTTTGCAATAATTTTTTTCTAGAATAATATAGATATTGAAACTTCGATGATTTTGAGAAGAAATATCAAGGTACATGTGGTATGAATTTCAACTTCTGGGTCGTTTTACTTTTGGAGATACACTATGTGCGAGATAGGATTTTTTACTAGTCCCGTAACTAGTCTCAAATAGGTGTTCTAGGTAAAATTGTCATAACTTCTTAACATAGTATAAATATTCTATGAGACCATTTGCATTGGAAATAATACAGTCCTTATTATATTTTATGTTAGTTTTAGAATTATATATCAAATATTGAGTGTGTGGAATGTTGTACAAGTTCGTTCTCCAGAATAGGACAAAATTCAACAAGGTTTGTCGTTTTTGCTATAACTATTTTTTAGGGACGAGTCAAGAAGTGAAAATTGAATGAATATCAAAGAAGATATCAAATAATATTGGGTACAAGTTTCATACCTTGATTAATTACAGGTACAAAGTTATACTTGTTGGAATTTAGGGTTTGTGACTAATCCAAAAACTAGTCGCAAACAGGTGTTCGAGATAAATTTACAAAGTGATGTTGGGGTTTATATGTGGAACCATGTGGACCTACGATTTCTATGTGGAACCAGTTTGATGATGATTATGTAAAAGTGACAGTGACAGAGACAGTGAGAGTGATAGTGAGAGTGGCAATGAAAGTGATAGGATGATTCTCTCATAT
The DNA here is from genome assembly GCA_000966675.3 of Picea glauca. NCBI lineage: Eukaryota > Viridiplantae > Streptophyta > Pinopsida > Pinales > Pinaceae > Picea > Picea glauca. The sequence goes on from JZKD02S1726165.1 coordinate 676,465, forward strand.
ATATTTGAGGGTGAAAGGAAAGGGCAAGGAAAGGGGGTTGAAGCCTCCTTCCAGTTGGAGATGGAGAATCTAGATATTTGTAGGTTTCTTCAGTTTGGAGCCTGTAAATTAGGGGGTTGAAGCCTCCTTCCAGTTGGAGTTGGAGAATATTGGAATTTGTAGCTTTCTATGAATGTAATATTGTTATTATATAAGAAAAACATATCATGGATTTCCATGTAAATATGGTGTGCACTATGTATTTGTTCTTCTGCTCTTTACTGTATATTGGATGCATTTATTTGATTAAAAATTTAAACTTTTAAAAAAGTGCTAAATTGTACTTGATACTAATTCACCCCCCCCCCTCTCAATATCAACAATTGGTTTCAGAGCAGGTTACCTTCAGAACAATTTAATCAGTGGAAGGAAGATCATGAAAAAAAATGGAAGGCCACATTTCAAATGGGATTCCACAATTTAATGGAAACAATTATGCATATTGGAGCAACAAAATGAAAAATTACTTGACGGCTCTAGGAGTGAATATTTGGATCTCATTCGTTAATGGCTATAAAGTTCCAAAAAATACTCCAACGATTCAAATGAGAATAAATTGATGAGTTGTAATTCAAAGGCTAGCCATGTTATCATAAGTGGATTGACACAAACTATTTCTAGCAAGGTGATGGGTTGCAACATAGCTAAAGAGGTATGGGCTAAACTTAAAAATATTCATGAAGGAGATTCAAAATTCAAGCAGGTCAAGCTTCAATGACACAAAACACAGTTTGAAAATATGAAAATGGATGAAAAATAAGATATTGAAACTTATTTACTCAGAGTAGATGAAGTTTTAAATGCCATCAAAGGATTAGGAGAAGAAGTCAAAGAACCCTTGGTTGTATAGAAATTGTTGAGATCACTTCCTTTGAGATATGATTCCAAGGTCTTGGCCATTGAAGAAACTAGGGATTTGACCAAAATGACAATGGATGAACTACATGGAACCCTCACATCATATGAAATGAGAACAGATACATAAAATGGATAGCCAAATAGAGAAGCAACTTTTAAATCCATGAAGAAAACAAGGAACAAAGAGCACAGGGTAGAAGAAAGACCAAACGATGAATCAGATGAAGAATAAGCACATTTCATAAGGAAGCTCAAGAGGGGAACTGACAAATATAAAGGTAAGATACCTTTTAAATGCTTCAATTTTGGTAGAGTAGGACACTATTCTAAGAAATTCCCTTTTGAAGAAAAGAAAATATTTCACATGAAAAAGAGTCTTTACTCCAAGGAGGACAACATTTCTTTAGATGAAAGTGATGGAGAAGAAAGTGATGTAAGGGAAGTTCTCTTCATAACTCAAGAAACTCATAATAATGACCACATAAATTATGGAATAGATGAAATCAATTATGAAGAAGAGTCTAATGTAGATACATAAGAAACAAACACAGAATATTTTTGGGGAAGCAAACACATCACAGAAAGTGAACAGGAAGATGAAGAGAATCTTGAAAAATTGAAGTATGTTGTAGAAGAAAATATCAAGCTCGAAAACAAAAATAGAGAGTTGAAAAATAAATTAAAAAATTGTGACGAAGAGAATCATGAGCTTGAAAAGACAATTGATAGCTTGAAGGAGTAGTTAGATAAAGCCAAGAAGACTGAATATTATGATAATTTGAAGGAAGAATTAGATCACACAAGAAAAGAGCTGATGTTGACAACAAAAAAGTTGAATTACTACAAGAAATATGAAAGAAGTACTGAAAAGTCAGATGAAAATCTTAGAAAACAAAGATCACCTACCGATAAGACAGGACTTGGACATGACAATGGTTTGAAGACAACATATATAGATAAAATAGATAGGTAAGATGAAGGAAATTCTAGAAACTATGCAAATTACTTAAGAAGTGGAACCAACAAACAAAAGGGAGTTGAAGAACAACAGGAACATGACACCTCCAACTGGAACAAAAGATCAGAGTTCAGAAGGGGTGAGACACCAAGAAGGCCCTTTTCTACCAGGTATGAGAATACGTTTCTTGGTCATTGTTATACTTGTAGAAACTTTGGACACAAAAAAAATCACTTTAAAATCAATGCAAGAAACAACTATATAAGAAACATAAATGATTATGGATATCCAAGAGACAATCATGTAAATAGAAGATCTGGAAATGCTCATGGATTTTTCAACAAAAATTTAAATCCATTTGATCCACTGATGGATCATAACATTTCATGTTACAAATTAAATAATATCGGTCACACAGCCCGAGATAGCAGAGATGTGAAAGAATATGCTCCTATCATAAAACTAGCTACAATATGGAAAAGGAAAGAGAATCCAAACAAGGAAGATTGTCGATTAGCACTACTTGCTTAAAATAAAGAAGATGAATGGTACATAAACAATGGATGCTCAAAAAACATGACCAGAGAACAAAACAAATTCATTAGCTTAAAGAAAGGAAAAAGTGGTAGTGTTGCATTTGGAAATGACTCCTCCGTCAAAATACTTGGAAAAGGTGTAATGAGATTTGTAAGTGAAAATGTTAAAGCAACAAATGTCTTACCAGTTGAAGATTTGAAGAATAATCTCCTTAGTGTCATTAAAATATGTGATCAATGATACAATATTGAGTTTGACTCCTGAAGATGTGAAATTAGAGAAAAAGACTCAAGAATATTGGTTGCTACAACAACAAGAAGACCAAATAACATATACATCCTAGACAAAGAGGAGAAAAAGAGGATTGAAGTCACACAAAAGAGCTCCAAGGAATATAACAAGGAAGGAAAGGATAAGAATATATAAAAGGAAGGTGAAATACTATTGAGCTCCATGATTTCAATGGGAGCAACCCCAAAGAGAAGAGTTACCCTTTTCCATTGATGTCAAAGGGGGAGAGAAAGATCAGGAGCATGATGACAGGGAGAGTATGAGTGTTTCCATCAATAACAAAGAGGGAGATTGTTAAATAGTGTTGTCATTGATTTCAAAATAATCCATTGGTGATAAACATGAAGAAGCCTCTCCAAAGTCTTCCCCTTATGGCGTAGCTTTAAGCATGGCCCTCACAGGAAAATTCTTTGAAGAAACCCACAAGAAGCCTCACAATTGTTAGAAGAAAAAGAGCATGAAGGACACTATAAATGTATAAAAAACCTCCATGGATTTATATCCCTCGTCAATTCATTTCAAATGGTAGGTGGCACACCATGTGGTTCCTCAAGGTTGAGAAGATGTGCTCTCTTAAAGATGTTCATGTGAATTTGCCTCTAAAAAGTGTTGCAACTAAGAAGTTATAGGTCGGTCATAAAGTTAAGTAAAGGAAGCACTTGGAAGGGTATAAATACACATTAAGAACCTCTCATTTTCATTATTAATTCTTGTGATCTCTTATCACAATTTTGGTGGTGAATTTTTAGAGGGAAGATGAAGTGAAGAAAGGAAAAATTCCAAGGGAAGATGAAGTCTTGTGATGATTTTTTCTAAGGTATGTTCCATGAAGGTCATATTGAAATTTTTTCTATAAATTCTTTTCTAGAATGATTCAGATAGAAAAAATTAGAGGTTGTTGATTTGACATATCAATTTACTTGTGGTATGGATTTTGGCTTCTGGTTCGTTTCACTTTTGGAGATACACTCTGTGGAAGATAGGGTTTTTGACTAGTCATGTAACTAGTCTCAAATAGGTGTTCCGGGTAAAATAGTCATAACTTCTTCATAGATGATCAAAATTATGTGATACCAATTGAATTGGAAAAAGTATATTCCATAGTATCTTTTGTGTGAGTTTCATAATCAGATATCAAATATTGAGCACATGGAATTTTGTACAAGTTCTCTCTCTAGAATAACAAAACAATCAACAAGGTTTGTCATTTTTTCTATAATTGTTTTTCAGGGATGAGTCAAGAATCGAAACTTGGAGGACTCTCAAGGAAGATATCAAATAATATTGGGTACAAGTTTCATACCTTTATTAATTACAGGTATGGAGTTATACTTGTTGGAAGTTAGGGTTTGTGACTAATCCAAAAACTAGTCCCTAACAAGTGTTCAAGATAAATTTAAGAAGTGATGTTGGGATTTATATGTGGACCCATGTCGACCTAGAATTTTTGTGTCGAACCAATTTTATGATGATGATGTAACAGTGAAAATGATAGTGACAGTGGAAGTGACAGGTTGATTCTCTTATATATATTTGAGGGTGGAAGGAAGGGGCAAGCAAAGGGGGTTAAAGTCTCCTTCTAGTTAGAGCTGGAGAATCTAGGGAGTTGTATCTTCCTTTAGGTTGGAGCCTTTAAATTAGGGGGTTGAAGCATCCTTTCAGTTGGATTTGTATAACCTTGGAAGTTTTATCTTCCTATGAATGTAATCTTGTTATTATATAAGAAAAACACTCCATGGATTTCCATGTAAATCTGTTGTGCACTGTGTATTTGTTCTTCTTCTCAATTGTATATTGGATGCATTTATTTGATTAAAAAATTAAAGTTTTAAAAAAGTGATAAATTTCACTTGATATTGGTTCACCCCCCTCCCCTCTCTATGTCAACAATGGGCTATTTGGTTCTAGTGAGTACAAAATAGATTCTACCAATAGGTTGGAGTTGTTGGTGCAAATAGAAAGTGTTAGGGGTATTAATAAGATGCAAAATTATTCCTTTCCTCTGATATGTGAATATTGACAATGTGAAAGATGGGAGAAGCAAAATTTGATAGAATAACCCCTTTAGTGTATTGTTGATGATAGAGAAGGATGAGGGGGAACCTTCACACTAGACCCTCCTCTTTGGTCACATACAAGATATCACAATAATAAAAAACACTGCAAAAATTCTCACATTGTCAATGGGTGAGAAATCAAATAAATGAAAATATGAAACAACCATTATAAAGAATATTTTGGTTGTGGGAAAGAGATCCCAAAAAATTATATCAATGAAAGGTGGGGAAGAAATTTACATAAAACAAAGAACAATGTTATTGAGGAGTAGCCATGAAGATGACCTTCAAGCTTCCTTTTTAGGTAGGTCTTGCCCTCTTTGAGACATTATCTATGAACCAAAGTAGTAATTGGAAGAGCATTTCTCCTTAGTAGTGGAATAAATGCTCAATGTCGATACTGATGACATCCAATGAATTTGGGACTAGTAAATGATTGGATCCTTGATTACATTTGTGCAACATAACCTTAAATTCATTGAACACATGGGACTCTTGATAGATCCTTGTATTTATAGGTTTTATTTGGAGAAATGGGAAGTGAATATGTTTCCCAAGTAAGGCCATGCACTTGCCTCTTTAACTCTAGTGCTTTATCATAATCGAGAAAAACACAATTTTTTTAGCCTTCTTTAATATTTAAGTGTCCATGGAAACTACCAGATTGCATAGTTTGATGTGTTGGTGATGTACATGAAAATTGCATGATTATCAGGTTATTACTCATGTAGACCATGCAAATTATAACTGAGATTTCATGTAATCATAAGTTTAATCAACTGCATAGTTTGACAGTGATTATACATATATAATTCAACCATTTCTTGAAACTTTATGCTCCATTGGCTTCATTTTATTGATATTTGAACATAAATGATGTTTTTTCAAAAGCCCCCTTTTTGTGCAAGCGAACGGAAATGGTGTGATATCAAAGAATTAATTAAGGGCATTTTTAAGGGGGATCCACCCATCAATCAAATAATTAATCAAAAAGTGTATTGAGACTAAAGTCCACCCATGGATATATGGTTAAGAGGAGAACATTATCTTTCACACTCAACATTGTATGAGTCATTTGTATCATTTGAAAGTAGGTAAGAGAAAACTTGCCAAGTGCAAATTCTTTATGCTACTAGTACAAGAAATAATGAAATAATCATGAAAGGTAACAATATTGATATTTGGTACAAATCAGTTCTTAATATTTACTACAAATTTAGTTATTAATCTTTACTACAAATTCGTTCTATTTAATGTTAAATAATAAGTATAAGTTAAGAGGAGAACATTATATGAGTCAACATTATATATGGTTAAGAGGTGAACATTATCTTTCACACTCAACATTATATGAGTCATTTGTATCATTTGAAACTAGGTAAGAGAAAAATTGTCAAAGTGAAAATCATTTATGCTACAAGTACAAGAAATAGAGATGTTCATGAGGGGGAGTGAAAATGATTCCAGTGACCGTTGGAGCCATGGTTTTCAAATTTTAATGCGTGGGAGACTAACCAGAGCTACCATGGATGAAGATCTAGTAGGGTTTCAATATTTTCTCACCTAAAACAGTGATGATAAGATTTCCCTTTCGTCTTTTTACAATTTTTGGTTCCTGTTCCATTCTTTCTTCGTGGTGTTTAGGGGTATTTCTAGTTTTCGGGGTTAGTTATTTCTCCTATTGGAAACAAGATCGGGTTATGGGTTACATGTTTACACATGTTAACTAACCTTACAATTTGATTATAGTGACTTAAAATAGCATTTACTACTGTCATATACCTTTTTACCAGCCCTATCAGATGATGCTTTAGGGGACTCTACGCTAGTTCAGAGATCTTCTAAACTTTTCTGTGGTGGTGTTGGTAAAGCTCAGAACCAGGCGGAGTTCTCGTCAATTGCTTTTGGTGACTGGACGTATAGGAAATAGTGGAAATCCTCGAAGGTGGTAAAGAGAATGGTTCTTGGAGCAGACATGGGTTTAGAAGATACTTGTAGGCTCGCATTATGTGGACTTGTAGGCAGATTCGCCTATCATAGTATGAGTGATGAAAAACTCTCTTCCTAGTTAGAGAACATTTGGTGTTCAGTTATTGGATACGTCCCATATATGTGCAGGTTATATAAAGGATGGATCGGTTTTCTTTGTAGGAGCCCGAAAGATGTAGCATTATTGTTGAATTCATACTGGGTGGATGGAACAAGTAGCTTAATGTTAAAAAGGTGGAGATTACCATTTAACCTGGATACTAATTTTTTCCCATACAAACATATATGGGTTTTTCTCCTAGGGTTGCCTTGGTTTTTATGGAATGTTGGTGCTTTGAAAGATATCGGTAATTCCCTTGGTAAGTTTATAATCTTTTGGGGTCTGCAAGAAAAGTTGGCAAGGTGATGGTGGAAATTGATGTTGAACATGGACTCCCTGTTACATTAGAAATCGAGTGGAGAGGTAGTTTTATAATGAAGAAGCTTGATTATTTAGGAGTTCCATTTCGATGTAGTTTTTTCAGAAGAACTAATCATCTTTGTCAAGAGTGCCAAGGAAAGAAGAAACTTAAAGAGTCGTTGTATTCTCTTAGATATTACTACACCCAACCTGATGAATCGATGGATACAGGGTTTGAAGGTTTTGCTGGCAGAGAATCAAGCTTTAGGGAACCCTCTTCGATGGTATTAGGTAAGATTCAATCCTATTGTTTGTCCTTTTATTATTCACTGACTTCTAGGGAAAGATAATTGGTGTTATCTTCTGAATGGCTTAAACAAGTTATTGTTGATGTCGTTTCACCAACTTTATTTGTGCATGGGCTTTCAAGAGACACTGTTGACTCTGTTGAAAGATCTGACTCACCTTCTACTTCACAGCATATTTTTAGGGATATGGATCATGTGGTTCAGGCAAACCGACAGGCTGTGTCAGTTGATAGACTCACTAACGGTAACCCTACTATAGAACCCTTCTCCCCATATGTGTCTTCTCATATCCCGGGATCTACTCAACCTGTTCTCGATTCACCCATTGTTCTTCCTAGTTTCCATGAACCAGAAGATGAAGTGTCAAATCTGACTGCGGTACTTGATTCACTTATCCCATTCATTCGTGGTAATGATTCTTCTGTTAAATTGCCATTTTTTATTGGTAATTTAGAAACGGTTCTAGAGACTGATTCTAGTGATCACAGTGGTAAAAGTACAGAAGTGGGAGAGGTTGGGAAAGAGTTTGCATGGTCACAAGGCTTAGGTATTGAGCATTATCCAGTGAAAACTTGAATTTCTAGGAAAAAAGCATCCACTGAAAAGGTTGTCGAACCTTATTTACGACCCTCCACTATGTTGGGTATGTGTTATATTCTTTGCATGTGTGTGTGGGGGGGTGTGTCAGATATGACAACTGCATCTGACGATCCCTTCACCTAGAGCTCTGTCATGTGCACCGGGTTCTTTCCTAGGGGGGTCCCAGGGGGGGCAAGTATGCCCCCCCCTAGTTACGCTCAACATTCAGGGAAGCGCCCCCAATTTTTTTTTGGGTGGTTTTTGCTATTTTTAGCAGATTTGTAAATTAATATTGAATTAAGGGATCAGGGTTTTGGTATCTACGGAATACCTAAAAACATTGTATATATTGTATGGCAAATGGTGAAATTTGATATAATGAAAATAAGAAAGGTTTTCCCGATTGAGGGTTTCCAGTATAAAATCTCTGTGTACTATGTGTATGAGCGATTGATTAATTTCTGTATTGCTTAAGAATCTATATGCATTGTTTTACTTCGTAGGTTTAAAACTTACATGTGGTATCAGAGCTTGTTTTTGGCTTCAGAGGGATGTCTTTGTTGTTGAGGGTTTGGCTTGGTCTTGATAGATCAAGTTTTCTTGGGTCTGTGATAAACCTGGGTTTAGTGGGAGCTTTTGTAGTGGAGATTCGAGTAAAGAAAGAGGAATGGCTAGCTCATCTAGAATCGAGATAGAGAAGTTCAATGGTAAAAACTTTGAGCTATGGAAGCTCAAGATGGAGGACCTTATTGTAGACAAAGAACAATGGATTGTTGTGGATCCTAGTACACAGCCTACTGGTACACCATCTACAAGCACATAGGCTACTGGTACACAACCTACCAGTACACAAACTACTAGTATACCAGTTACTGGTATGTTGAAGGAAGATTGGGACAAGTTAGACAGAAGAGTAAGGAGTACTATTTGACTCTGCCTGGAAGATTCGATGTTGTTGAATGTCTCGGGAGAATCTATAGCCAAGTAACTATGGGATAAGTTAGCGAATTTGTATCAATCAAAGTCCCTGGTAAACAAGTTGCTTCTTCGAAAGAAGCTGTATCATCTTAGGATGGAAGATGGAGATTTTGTGACAGAACATCTAAATGCATTTAATACTCTAGTAAGTCAACTTGGATCTGTTAATATTACGATTGCAGAAGAAGATAAGTGTATTACTTTGTTATGTTCTTTGCTATACTCTTAGGATAATATGGTTGTAGCAATAGGTAGTACCACTCAATCTACATTGAAGTATGAGGATGTAGTTGCATCCTTTTTATCTGAAGAGATGAGGCGAAAAAGCATGGATGGTCACAAC
>JZKD02S1726166.1:14149-26493 GCA_000966675.3 Picea glauca
AAACTATATTCACCATTCAGAAAAATAACAATTTAATAATTGCCATAGATAATAGGGGTCCTTGCTTGAACTTATCATGGAATAAAAATGCAAGAGGCTAACTTGTTCACCTAGCCCTCACATAAATCCTTTGTATCTTAAAAATAAGATGCAAAATGTCAACACGGAAAGTTTCAAACATGTAAACCTATGTTTAGTACAAAGAGATTTCCAAGAAAAACAAAACAAACTGATTGAACAAATATCCTTTAAAAAAACATGGGCAACAAAATATGCACATTGAAGGTCTACACTAATGATGCCAATACAAATGGTTCTCTCCTTGTTTCATAAATTGCAATAAGACCAACACATACAAGATTTTGCCCAGATCCATCTCAGAACATCTTTTCAATGTTGGCTAACTTTTACTCAGTGGACCGCGTATGAAGTTTAATATCACAAAATAAGACTAGTTTTGAGAGGGATACCTTGTCTGGGATTTTCTAAGCTATATAAGGTTTACTGGGGTCCTAATACACCACTCCAAATGCATAGACATTCAAAATAAATGGATTTAACAGCAAGAAATAGAGAACATAGAAAGTGAAACACAATAACTAAATAGCTACTCAGGAGATATAATTTCCAGTTCTAATTCTAGATAATACCCTGTAGAGACCATATATAAACCTATAATTGGTAGTAGCAACTGTACATTATGAGAATGAAGTCACAGAGAAGCTCACATTTTGTTGTTCCCGATGGATAGATGAGCCTTTTTGGGGGGACTGTTAAGCAACCTCATGATTTGTATCATTACATAGAAGAACTTTCACAATGTAACTTTTGGGGTTTTCCATCATTTTTTTTTGTGCATATTTCTAGCACACACTTTTTTCAGCCCTAATATATGTATAGGTTCTATGTGGGCCATAAACCGTAGTAAGGATATTTAACAAGTATTGCAGAAAGTCATAATACCGCCACTTTTATATCGAGGGTCTCAGAACGAACTTCAGGAGTAGATGGAAAGTTTGATTTACTAGAATTTTAACCAACTTGTTTTTAATTTGGAGGTAATCTCTTTAGTATTGGTAAATAAAAAGTCACATAATTGTAATCTTTTCACCTGAAATATAACATTAAAAAAGATGCAGGAAACAATTTTTAACCACCTCTTTAGGAAGCAAAAATTGGCAAACTCCACACAGAGATTCGTCACAAATTTTTGTAGTGTCGAAAACTCTAGATGTTCAGAAGACAGAACCAAATTTAAGACCCAGAACAAGAATTCTATTGGAAATCCAATTAATATCCATATGCAAACTATAATAGCGCATTTGTAGCACTCTGATTCAACAGATCATTGAAACACAATTTAAAGGAAGGTATCCAATGTAGCACATGCATGTACAACTAAGACACAGAAATAAATGAAAGAAAAGATCTAATGTGACATGGGAAAACATGCTTCCGCCATTTTTAACATAAATTTAACTCCGTTGAACACTCTAGAGTGTTTGAACATTGGTCTCTAAGGCTAAAACTAATATAATTTAAGACCAAAATACCAAGTAAAACATCTGACATTCATCTAAAAGAAACTACATAAAGTTTAACACACAAAATCTTACACATTGTTAACCAACAATTAACCATTTGTAAAAACATGAATTTTTAGGTATCAGAGATAGAAATAATAATATAAACAACATAGGTTGTAACTCAACTTTCCCAGAGTGAATACTAACAACCAACTGAGCTAGTAATTGCCACCTAACTAAAAGGAAAAACCACCCCCTAGTCGGGCTATGGTACCACTAGGGCGAAGCAAAGATAAAACAAATTTGACCCACACAACACAAGGAGCACCTCCTTCTTTGTTGTATAGTGCCTCAAAGGTCTAGGCTCTTATCTAAAATTTTAGCATAATTATCCATGGTTTATTGGCTTTTTCTTAAGGTATATCTTCAATTCATGGTTGGTTTGGTTTGTCATGGGTTTGGCTCTATATTTATGATTTCTATCCCTCTAAAAATATTTTTCATCATTTTCCTAATAACCTCCTTCTCCTCATTCTAATTATCCTTATACATGATGCCCAGATAATTCATACTCAATTATTTTCTTAGTTCCAAGAATGTAGGGGAGAGGACTTGCTATATTTTAGGAGATAATGACTTACACTAAGGAATTGGTTTCCTCCACTCCTATTAATCTCTTTTAGCTTTTAAATTCAAATTTGAAATGGGTGAGGGTTCAAGTTAGCATAAGGTAGATGTTTTAGGTATAAACTCCACTTACACCCTCTCACCTTACCCTTCTTGTGGTATCATAGCCTCTACAGGCTCAGTCATTTTTATTAATTTCAGAAATAAAATATTTACAATATTCAAGATAGTAAAACTTGGATATTACATACATCCAACAACAGTCCATCAAAAAAGTATGCACTTATAGTAAATTTAGTGTTACATTGTTTCGTTACCTTGATATCTTCATTATTTTTTACCCAATCCAATGGATAGGGTCTAGGATGATCACAAACCTCGAATCCAATCTTTCTTACCAGATCCACTACTATGATATTAGGTTGTGAGTCGAAGTCGAACGGAGCATTTATCTTGGTGTTCTTGATTTGAATCTTGATGTGGAAGAGTTTGGTCATCTCCTTCTCTTCCTAGTGATGAAGAATACTCATATTCACCTCCTTATGCATTGATATGAATACCATATTTATGCATTGATATGAATACCATATTCTCATCCACATCAGATCTTCTTTCAACCTAATTACGCGAATCTATGGTTAGAAGATTATTTTTCTTTGCACCCTTCTTCCAATTCTTTGGGTTCATTTCTAGATGTAGTTTCCAACACTTTTCCTTAGTGTGGCTATCAATACTACGATGGTTACAATGGTTTATAGGATCCTTGCACCGATGTCCAGTGGATGTTGTTTTCTTATCCTTTCTCCTTTCACTTCTAATTCCCCTCCTTGGGAGCTTCCTGGTGATTTTTCTTCTAGGAACCACTTGGTTTCCCTTTCTAGTGCCCTATGTTTTCCAAATACTATGCTTGTACGCATGCCTCATCCATGGTATTTGGATTTAAAAGAATCACTTGCTTTCACAGATGACTATGTAGACCCCCCAAATATTTGAGGAGTATATCTAGGTTCATGGGAGAGATACCCAACATGATGGAAATAATTTTGAACTCCATGGTGTACTCATGTACACTCTACCACTATCGTTTTCTCAAGTAATTCCAATGGCTCCATTGGTCCTCTACATACCCAATAATACAGAACTTGGACTTAATGATGGTTTTTAAATCCTCCCACTTAGTTATTGGTGGATCACCCTCTAGCCTAAGTGTTTCTCTCTAACTTTCCCACCAGGTTAAAGAGTGACCCTCTTCAGTTTTGCAAATATTATATTTTTCTCCTCATCTATATCATAGACACTGAAATACAATTCTAGTTGTTGTAACCAATGATTCAGTCTTAATGCATCGAGCTCACCTTCGTATGGATTTATGTCCACTTTTTCTTCCATCTTGAATAGATATTTTTACGGGTTTATGGCACTCGAACTCGATTACTCTTTCTTGGGTTATTTTAATGACTCATTTTCTAGGACTTGGGTATCTCTCGATTTTTCTTGTGATTTGATCTCAGAGTTAGAGCCTCCATCCTTTCCAAATGGTTTCATCTTTTTTACTAGAGCCTCCGTGAGGAGGGACATATTTTGATATATGTTGGTGAATTTCTTTTACATCCTCACAAATATCTCCTCTCTTGGATTTCAAGGATTGTTATGAATAGACTCATCGATCGTGGCTAGGGTTCTATGACTTTCTTCTTAAATCAATCCTTGGATCTCTACAACATTTCACAAATTCCCCAAAGAAACCTAATCTGAAACCAATATGATTTGTAAACTATCGCGGATATTCCACTAGAATAGTTTGTCACAAAATATCTTATAATATTCATAAATATTTGATTTTTGTGGTTTAATTCCTTACATCCCAGATTTATTATCCCCATATTATGGCTTGAAATTAATAAATAACTAAAATATAAAAAAAAAATATAACGAGAACGAAATACACACTATGCACATAAATGAACACTATATTTAATCTCAAAAACCCAATATGGGAGAAAACCGAGCTAGAAGGTGAGGTTTATGCTCTACTCTCTTTGCTTCTATTATTAAATCTACATACAAAGGAATGGGAACTCACTATGGAGTTACCTTTTGACCCTCTGGCCTGAATGACTGCTACAAAATACTCATCCTCCTGTGTTATGCTCAAAAAATACCACTCTTGTATGTTTTTCTCATTTATGGAACAAGATACAATGCAATAATGGAACCACTTCTCCTTCTAGTAGCCCAATATTTAACATAACCTAATAGCCATCTAGGGGTAGGGTTTTGATTTCATCAACCCTCAATTGTGATAAGGTTTTGGACCTTCTAGAATATTCTTGAAATTCCACACATCGCTATCTCCATATGCATGAGTAACATGGGCTGAAGTGGCATCCTCTCCTACCATGGTGGTCAACATGGTAGGTCAACTTGCAGGAGGCATCACTTTTGCATACGAGCTCCAAATTATGTGATTTTTTCACTATTGGAAATTTCTCTGAGTGAAGATTAATTTCTATGGGTTTGAAATCCTATTATGAAAGTTTTGACTCCAAAAAATGTCATTTAATGCCTCAAAATGGCTCCGAAAGTTTTCAAACCACAATTTTACAAACTAGGACCTATTGATAAATGACCATGCAAGTTGATTCCTCCAATTTTTTCCACTCTCAAAGCATTGTTGTAGATAAAAAATAATATAATGATCCAATCCAGATCATTTTTTCTTGATATAAATCAAAATTGTAAAATAGATACCTCTTTTTATTTATGGTATAACTTTTTGTCATCTTAACCATTTTTAAAATAAGTTATACAATGCACTAGAAGAGACTAATACATGTAATCTAAAAATAAAATAAAATTGTTTGATAATGTTAAGGCCCTCATACTCTACACTAATGAAAGGCCTTGTAATTTCAAGGATATATTGACTTTCATAATTTAATATATATATATATCAATGGGGTTTCTACAATTATACAATGTTTTTTAAGGAAATTTCATCATTAATGTAGTCAACACTTTCACTGATGGAAACATGTGTCTTATATTTTTCTTGAAAAATAACATAGCACTTTTAAAAGAACTCAAATTTCACATATTTGTTCTCAAATTTTATAAATAAAAATTATATATCCAAAAAGATTGTTCAATTTCCTACATTTCATTTTTTTATGCTATATTAAAATTCATGGTAAAATTACCTTGAACAATCCCTCCAAGTTAAGAGCTTGTTGTTTCTTCATGTTTGCATCGCCACTAATGTGTCATGAGAGACCATCATTAGTTTACACCCACACATCTATCATGTGCTAAGGAAGAATCATCGTGATAATAAGATCTATCTAACTCCTAAAGATTCATGTTGGGGGATAGGTTATTTTTAACCCAACTTGGGTTTTTTGAAGAATTGTTTTTCCTTGAGTTACCTATTCACTAGGTGACTAAGGATCTTATCAATCTTTTCAGAAATATGACTTTCCATTTCATCAAAGACAACATCACAACTAATACTGAATTTTCCACTAAATAGAAACCTATTCTTTTCATGTGAATATATCGAGTCAACATGCATTTAATATTGTAATTATCCAACTTAGTCATTTTCTCTTTAGGAGCTAAGGCATAGCAAGTGGAGACAAAAACTTGAACATGAGACTTCAAAAATAAGGCATAGCAAGTGGACACTTAATCTTTTAAAGTTCAAATGTTAAAATTTTTAATGCCATAATATTAAGGAGCTAGGAGATAAATCCATTGATGTTGCAAAATCCTATTTGTGAGGAATGACTATGCCTTGTATACCTAAAAAAAATTCATATTCATAACACTTCATGTTTTGAAATTGTATTTGATTGAGTTTATTTTGATAAATTTCCAATTCCAATGATAGTTTTATGACCTCCTTATCTAATGGGGATCAGAGACAACAAATTTTTTGTAAAGGTTGTAACATAGAAAATGATGGAAAGTAATTTTTTACCAATTCCGAGAAGAGAAAAGTGGTATGATCCTTTTCCTTGAGGATTTTGGGTTGTTTCATATCCTAAATAAATTGGATTAAGTTCCATATCCTAATATTTCCACAAATAATATTTTATGTAACACATATTTTGAGTATCCCCTATATCTAATATTAAGTCATATTCGTAATCCTTTCTGTTGGAAAGTGAATCTACAAAGACTATTTATTGATTAGTTGTTAACATATATTCAAAATCATCCTCTTGATTATCCACACACTCAGATGAAGTTGAAGCATTACTAGACTTACAATGTTGTTCGGAGTTGAACATTTTCTTATTATTGGGAAAATTTCCATTTGATGTTCTATAGCCTTCTACCACATGCCCAATGCGAAGAAAACTATTGCGCTTTACTTGATTCCTAATTTCAAATTTTTGTGATTGATTATTATTGATAGGATAATTTTGACATTTCCTAAAATATTGTTGATTTTTATTTTTTCTTCCTCTTTTTGACTTCTACCATGACCTTGACCATGTTCTTAATTTCTCGAATTATTAAATCGTCCTCTTCCTTTGGAAATTTCATTGGATGTGTTTCTTCTTCTTCTTATGCTTTCATTGTAAGTGTCTCCTCCTTGTGAGCCTTCTCCTTTTCTTCAACTTGTAAAGAGAAGATATTCCCCTAAGTTTTGTTTTTACGAAAAGTCTTGTCATGTTGAACCAACAAGTTAGTAATGGAATCAAAAGTTTGTTTCTCCATTTTACTGGTGGTTTGTGAAGCTTCCAAAAAATGCTTACAAGAGGGTGGAAAACCATTGATCAATATTGAGGTCATAAAAATTTCTTCTACATCCTTAAAACCACATTTTATTGCTTCTTGTCTGATACTTTTTAAATGAGATATGTATTCCAAAACATATCCCCATTCAAGAAATCTTTTCTTAAGGACATTTGTATGTGATATAAGCCCCTTTTAATTTAGGTTGAGTGTCAAACATTGTCTTAAATATTTGCAATGATTTCCAAGGATTAGTTGCATTTTCAATGTGCACAAGCATTCCATCAATTATAGAAGATCAAAAAAGTGCAAGCTCCTTTCATCTTTCAATTCCCATTTTGTCAATTATCTAGCATCAATAAGTTTAAATTTGGAGTTTTATCAACATCACATCTTTCTGCAACTTATTATAAATTAATGGTCTTTGCATGTGATGGATCTGAGACTTATAGTTATTGTGTCCATCTAGTTTGTCTAAATCAATGAATAGGTTTACCAATTTAGACATGATGAGTTTCTTATCAAATGCACACAATGGAAATATGAAGAGTATCAAGCACAAAAGACACTTCAACCAGTGAAAAAGAGATCTATATGTGTTTGAACTTGACCCTATTATAGACTTGATGAAAGAAGTTGTTGATAGATTATTTCACTTATCTCTTATCAATTCTCAATTAGAAGATACAAACGTCGTAAGGTTTTCATATATTCAAATTCAAATTCCTAAGGTTTTTATATAATTTGTATAAAAGTTTGGTGATTTTTAATGTAAAATTTAATTTTATCCTATAGAATTTGGGTGAATCATTTTTAGAAAAAATGGAAATTGGCGAATCTTTTTTTATGAAAAACATGGAAAATTATCCCATGGGTGATATATAGCCCCTAAATTTTTCTCTGCTTCTTGTGAAAATTAAATCCCTTGTTGAGACAAGGGGAAGTGTCAAATACCCAAATTGAGTGATAAGTGGTCAGTGAGGCATTAACTACGACATATTTTTGGGTGGTAGCTCTATCCTTTCGTGCATGTAAATGGGAAATTATCCAACCACCAATGTCTTATCCATATCCTCCCCAAGAATGAAGGATCATGACTCACTTAGGCCATACATGTAAGATGCGATGGTGGAAGTGGGAAAGTAAAGAAGGGATACTCTCGGGTCTGATCATACCTGATTTTCCATTCATGATGATGAGTGAAATTTAATTCTTTTCCTAGCGATTGTATTCATCATGAAGAATGACAAGGCAATAAATATGGTTTGGGATCTTTCTCCAGTTTCAAACCTCTATTTTAATATGATCCTTTCCTGTGAGTGGAAAGCTATTAGCTTTAGGGACTCAATGGCCCCGCATGTTTCCTATGCCACGAGGACCTCAATCCACAAAAATAGGACAACCCTCGAGGATAAGGAGGCTACAAAGAATTATAATAGATTAGTTTCTATTGAGGTGAAAGAAGCCATGCATCCTCTGGAATAAGATGTAAATATTATCAGGTCCTATCATGAGGATGAAGATGTGAATAGGCAAGAGAGAGACATTGTTCCAAATCTGGGCTGCAATCAGAATCATGATACCAATTTTCATAAAACAATGGAGATTTATTGGCACACCAAGACAATGGTGGCCCAGGGTATGCTACTGAAAGATTAGGACTATCGACTGTTCAAACAACAATTAGAAGCTCTCAAGAGTCAAAATAAGTTTTTCCTCACCATGATCTCTTGGTTGGTTAAATTAAATGGGGGATCTCTTCATTTGGTGGATGATGCTAGCTCATTTGTTGGGTCTCTTCGACCTCCTCTAGATGTTAGGAATGAGGAAGGTACCTTCAAGTCTACTCCCCATGTGCCTCATCTCATTGAATGAGCTTGGTTCTACTTCTTGCTAGGATCTCTATGATTTTGGTTTGTTTTCGATTGGATATATTTGCTATTTTTTCATGGATTATACTTTCCTTCAGTCTCTTACACTTACTTATGCTACTCTTATTCATAATGTGATATAATCAAATTTTGAGTGCTAGCCTAGTCTTCCTTTAAGGGAAGGCTAGTAGATATCTAGGTTTTTTGACATGCTCTTGATAGGCATTATTGTGCCATCGGAATATTGGAAAAGACTAAAATTATGTATACTTTGTTAATATTTCAGCATAATGTTTTACCCAAAAAAGAAAAGGTACAGGGTCAAAAACAAAAAATATGAATTCAATTAATTGGAAAATAAAGCATGTGTTCATAGAGAGACAAATGAGTGCAATGTCATAAGAAAAAATCGACATGATTTCAAATCCTACTCATCTCACTCATTGTAATTTGTGGTCCTTTTCTTAGATCTTAAAATATTCTTACAAATATGAGCTAAACATTAATACATCAATAATAAATAGCACAAAATATGTGTGTTGATCATAATATAGTGTGACCACACAAAAAAATTGTTTTATTTTTCAAATGAAATCAAACCAACTACCATTGTTAATGTTTCAAAAAAATTCTTTTTGTTTGATATAAAATTTATATTAAAACAATTTCTTTTTATCCAAATTATAAGATAGATTTGCTAGATTTATTAGATTTGCAAATATTTTACGAACAATTTGTTGATATATAAAGAATTATATATCTAAAATTTGACTATCATGGATCTTTACAAAAATTATAAAATTGATTGAAAAGAAGAACTGAATTACAAATAATTTCAAAAAGAGATGTGAAAGCAATGATCAATATTTCAAAATTGAAAATCTATTTTTTTATTTATTTAAATAACCAAAGAAACACCCCATTGAAGACATTCTTTCGCTTGACAAAGAAATACAATCTTCGGATTTGAAGTCTACCATACATTTCTCATTACATGGTCATTTGATTTCCATAGTTTTGATACCATATTAAGTTCATCAAGTATCCTCAAACACACAATTTTATTAATAATAAAAATAAAATTACATACTAGATGAGAGTCATAATGTATATATAACCCTATGTATCCCAACATGCCATATATCCTTTACCAACAATGTCAATATAATATGAAAAATATGTGGCAATGATAATCTATCTCTTCCTAAATACCTATCTTCTAAAAGTGTTCTAAAATAACTTTATTTATTATTATTATAAAAAAATTCTTGTCTAAATAAACTTAAAGATTATTAAGCTAACCATTTTAAAGAACATGAGAAATAAAAAGTCCGTGTGTAACTAGTTCCCACCCCAATTGTAAAGTTCCTTCATTTAAATTCGTTTACTCATAACATTCCACACCAAATTTCATTTACTACCATATGTCATTGTATCCAAAACATATCGAGCTTCCAATGATGTAGTAAACTTCCTTTAGTTGTGATAATTTGGTGATAATTCTCATCCATCAAAATTGGATAAAACATTTTAAGGGCATAATGTTTCATTATGACATAAATATAGATTAAGATGAAAGAGAATGTGAAATGTGATCATCCATAAATATCGATTTATTTATGACTTAATGTGTCAGATTTATGGAATGAAAAATTTATGTTAAATTTATATAAGTTTATGGTAGGAAAGATGAGTTTTTAGTTTTAAAAATCACCATTAAAATGCTACTTGAAATTCCTAAAGAAGATGATATGCATACGACTATCTGTAAAAATCATATAGGCAAGTCTTGGATCATTTGAGTTTTTATTGTTGATTCTTCATGTCCATTTTGCAAGAGAAACAATTGTTTAAAATTTGGGCTGGGATACATGACAATGTTTATCTTGTTAACAACCACAAAAGGGGTTCTCATTGTATTACAGTTGATATAGAAGAAGTTTAATGATATCTTCAAATATCAAAGTTATAATGTTGAAACACTCAAAAAAATAAATTATGAAACTAGTGACGATATTGTTTCTTGACTGATCTTTTTTTCAACTCATCAAAGGAATTATATTGACTCATCCCCCACTAGATACTCGTACTTCCTATTTTTATTGCATGGCATGATGCAACTACTGTTGAAAATGAAGCTATGATCTTCTGCAAGTATTGTGCTTACCCAAAATATTTCCTGACTTCTCTACAATTTGTAGGAACTTTCCATTTCATTCTGGACTCCATATTGGTGAGATCTATCTTGAGCTCGCCTCCACTGATCACATACCCCAGATACACTAAATACTACTGAACAAACTCTCATTTCTTGAGATTGGCCAATAACTGGAGCTTCCTCGGAGTCTCTAACACCTATATACGATCTGATATGTACTCCTCCCAAGTAGCACTATAAAATAATACATCATCCAAATATACAATAACAAACAAATCTAGATAATGGAATAAAATATCATTCATTAGTCTCATAAATTTACTTGGTGCACTACTACATATGACCAAATTTGCGACATTTTTTCGTTGATATTTCCACACATATCCATCGCAATTTCCACAACAGCCGAGATTTTTTTTCGTCGGAATAATTTCTTCGCTATATCCACGATACAGGTGTGCGTGGAAACATCAACGAAATAAGCGCTCCATGTGTCACCACCTTCAACATCGGTTAAACCTATGCATCGTTCCAATTTCGATGAAATTACATCTCAATAACAATGAAGAAATGTGGAAATTACGATGAAACTTTGTTGCACTTGCGACGAACAGTTATGCCAAGCCTATAACTTACGACATAGAAGTTGAATGTGCGACGCCAAACCATCACAACTTGCAACGAAAATCCATGTCAATATCAATGAAAAATATCTCAAAACCAAACTTATGATGCAGATGTTGTATGTGCGACGAAAATTCGTGGCAAATTGCAACGAAATTTCGTCAGTATAGTGACGATTTTGGTAAAATAGTGAAATTGTTTCCGACAAACTTTCGTCGATATTGCGATGATGGATTTATGTTTTTAATTTTTTTTTATATGAAATATGGTATTACCATATTACATTGTAATATGGTATACCATAATGTATTCCATATTACAATGTAATATGGTAATGCCATATTACATTGTAATATGGTATACCATATTGTATGCCATATTACAATGTAATATGGTAATGCCATATTACATTGTAATATGGAATTACTATTACATTGTAATATTGTAATATTGTAATATATATATCCCCTACAAATAGTCAAGGAACTAATCAACCAAATATTGTAAGCATGTGTTATCATGAAGTTGGATTAGAAGTAAGGATACCAATATGACAATATACACAAAGAATAATTTGGAATATTACTTTCAAAAAAACACATGGATTGCATGACTAAGTCATTATGCAATTTATAAATTACACAATACTATGACAACACTTCTAAGATTGATGGATGATATCTTAAGACCATTTCTCAAACTTGTTTATTGTAGCCTCCTTGGATGATATTTTGACTTTTAGCAAGATTTTGGAAGATCATTTGAAACATTTGGAGATGATATTTTTAACCCTTC
>JZKD02S1726166.1:37542-60094 GCA_000966675.3 Picea glauca
GGGCCACAGAAGAAGACATGATTTGTTACTGTTGGCCAGAGACAGGACAAAGTCTCGATGGCGATAATGATGATGATTGGAATGAATTGGAATCAGCTGATGGTTTCAAATACTGCCAGTTGGGTAGAAAAGAAGAAATTCCAGTTTGCCAGGAGGGCAACGAATTGGGATCAATTGAGGATCTCAAAGACTGTCATAAGGACAGCCAAGGAATTTCAAATGGCCAGTTGGGCATTGATCAGAGATCTTTGTGAGGTCTCGAAGACTGCCATGAGGGAAGTGAAAGCATTGAAGACTGCCAAGAGGGCAACGGAAGCGTACTAAGCTTCCTGGAGGGCAGGGATGAAAACCTGAGACTGTCTGAGAGTCTCTTGGACTCAAGGGAGAGTTCAATTCAGCAAAGGTTGTTGATGAAGATGGGATCGGTTGATCTCATAATCTGCCAGGGAAGCAGCAGTGAAAGCATCCCATATGGCCAGATGGGCAGGGATGATTTGAGAAGTCAGATTCAGCCAGGAGAGCTGACAGAACAGATAAGCTCGCAAGAAGATCAGCAGGTGCAGCTGACAGAGGTGAAAGACCAGAATGATATTTTGATGATTGGGGGAATACAAATATTCCTTCCATTTGCCCGGGAGGAGGCAAAAAATTCTGTTCAAAATGCAACAACGGCAGGGGAACAGTCACAGTTGATGATGACTGTCAAAGAAGAAAAAGAGTTGGAGCAGGTATCTGAGACTGCCCAAGTGGATGAAGAGAGGAATGAGTGTTCTGAGGAACAACTCAACAAATTCAGCCAGCAAGCTAAGCGAGCTGCAGCATTTGAGCTGACGGCAAAAGAAATAGAAGAAGGAAACGAGCATTTCAAGGAATGGCTCGACATATTCAGCATTGTAGCTGAAAAGACTGCAACAGGGGAGTTTGCAGCAGAAAATGAAGAAGGTGAGCATTCGGTGGAATGTATCAATGAATTCAGCCAGGAAGCTGAGAGAGCTTCAGCACTGAAGCTGACAGCCGAAGAAGCCGAAAAGGAAGAGGAGCATTCTGAGGAATGGCTCAACATTTTCAGCCATGAAGTTGAAAACAATGCAACAGAGGAGGTTGCAGAAGCAGAAGAAGAAGACACAGACAGCATATGTCTTGCTGAGTTGTGGGAGCAGATTGAATCCCTAGAGGATAGGGTGAAAGTGCAGGGCATGCACATCCAACAGGTGAGGTTGGAAACGAATGAGGAAGGTGTGGGGGATCTTGATGATCTTCCCAATGGCCCAAAATTTTTGCAGCTGTGGAGACTGCAACAGAAAAACCAGCCACTGGAGCAGCTGGATGAAGTGATCAAGGCGATCATGGAGTTGATGTTGAGGTCAGCGCAGACTACCAGCGAGGAGAGGTTGGGCAGAAGAAAAGCAGCAGCAACAGCGCAGCGGAAGCAACAACAGCAGAATGGAGCAGGTGAAAAGCTCCAAAGACTTGTCTGGGACCCAGGTGGATTCCAACAACTACAAGGGGAGCTGATGAGCAGGAGCTCATGACTTTTGCAGCTGTGGAGTATGATGCAGGAGCATCTCTCCATGTAGCCAACAACCACGTCAGCGCACACTCATTCAGGGTTGAAAGGGAGGCGCAGCCTCATTTTGAATTTGAATTGAATGTAATTTAATGTGCTTAGGCTGTTGAGCCAGGAAATCCATGCCTTTGCGCAGGCATTAGATAGGATCAGCCTTTATTGTAGATTGGCTGAGATCTAGGTCCGATTCTGGACTAGACATCCCCATTCATTGTAATTGATTAGGGTAGGTGTACCTGGAGAGAAGCGTGGAGATCACCTCAGGTAAAAGAGATAGGGATATCTCATTTTGTAAGAAGAAATGGTAGAGCATGTAGAGCTGAGGAGAGCTCGAGAACACCTTGTAAAATATACAAGCATTTGCCATTATTAATACAGAGCAGTTTTGCCTGCACCAGTCTGTCATTATATGCATGTATGTATGTGTGTGTTCATTATATGTTGCAATTGTGTATTGTTATCATCTATTTGCAGCGAGTTGGTTTGATTTCAGGTTTGAGAGGTCTTTGAGGGTTCATGCCATGAGGGCGTGACAGAGTGTTGAGACTCTGAATCCCAGTGCACAGAGGATGCGCTTCTGAACTCAGGGGAGTCAGACAAAGACGTGCTGAGAGCACAAGCATTGAAGTCAACAACTTAGACAGAAGGAGGACTTTGGGGTTGCTGAATACCTCAATAGTCAAGGCAATGTAGCTGAAACACTGTTGTCGACAGAACCTTTGAGAAGTTCTGTAGGAGCTCTACCAAGAGGGTATCGAGCGTGTGTACAGAAGTGCACAGAGGAAAGAACTCTGCTGTGAGTTCTTAAGGGGATACCAGAATCACTGAGGATTCTGAGAGGCTCTACCAGGAGGGCATTGAGCAGGTGCAAAAGGTGCACAGGCACCCAGAACTACTGAATGTTCTAAGGGAGAAGAGACTCCGTCAGGAGGGCGTTGAGGAAGGTGGTAGATAGATACGAGGTGAAGGTAACTCTTTGAGTTCTGAATCTGAAGGAAGCATCCACTGAGGGAGCTTTCACTGGGTTACTGAATACCCAGGAGACTTAGAAAGGGGCTTCTTGAAGTGAAAGCCAGGAAGGCATTGAGATTCTCCATCTAAGGGAGAAGAAGAATCAAATCCCCCCAATGGGTCTGAGTGTTTGTGGAAGCTCAGGACAGATAGCGCTTTGCACGCGAAGACTCCATAGGAGTGCAGGAGCCAAAGAATCCCATGAGGATTCAAAGGGAAGAAGCTCAAGAAGGGCAGCGCTTTTGCGCGTATCAGCGAGACTCAAGTTGAGGGTTCTCAATGGGAGAATAAACGCAAAGGTTCAAGCCTTTGGGAACGAAGAATTCTTCCAAGTCTGGGAAGAAAATACAAGGAAGCTCGAGGGAGCACAGCAACCATTGGATCAGCGGAGAAAGCAGATCTGGACCGTTGAACAGCTACGTCCAGGGAGCCCTGGAAGAAGCGTACAGGAGAGGAGGACCGACAGTCGTCGGATCTCATAAGAGAAATCCCGTTGATCGTTGGATCATGGAGAAGCTGCGCGGGTATTAAACCGGAGGCGCAGGAAGAACCACGAGCTGTCGTGTATCGGCATATCGGGCTTCGGCGGTTCCCGGAGGCAAGAGTTCAACCTCTTTGAAATCGCGACCGGCGATTTCTTGAATCGATCTGAGCCGTCGATCATAGCGGGGACACGTGGCGCAGGATCCGAAGGAGTCGAGATTCGGGGTTTTGAGTTGCATGTGACTGCGCTCACAGAACTCGCGAGCTCGCGAGTTTCGATTTTCCGATTTCTGAAAGGAAGAACGCCGAGGAGGTAGCTGTGGGTAGTGAACTCCCGAGAGGAGTTGAAGAGCATTGACTCTTCGGGCCTGTGTTTGAAGAAGGTCCTGGTGAGAGAAGGGGGGAACCGTGAGGGTTGCCAATCTATTGCGTCACTGTGTCAGAGGTCTTTTGCTAATCAAACCTAGATACTCCATGTTAGGCTTCTTCAAGGCCTTCGTTACAATTGTCATTAGGTTTTTCAAATAATATATTTCATCCTCATCAATATCCTTTGTGGGATCCTGGTCAGATGTTGACACAATAAATCAATTAACAAAAGTTATGAAATTCACCTCTAATATTAAAAAAATGAAATATTGTAGTAATATCAGAAAAAGAATAACAAAATTTCAGAAATTTAGTTGTAGTCATAAGTTGTTACTGTATTTAACATTTACCTGGTGAGGCACTGTCGATGCCTTTCCACGGTCACCCTGGAGAGATGTAGCAGGTGAAACTCATACATGGTCACCCTGGACAGAAGTTGACACAATAAATCAATTAACAAAAGTTATGAAATTCACCTGTAACATTTAAAAAATGAAATATTGGAGTAATATGAGAAAAAAAAATAACGAAATTCCAGAAATTTAGTTGTTGTAGTCATAAGTTGTTAATGTATTTACCATTTACCTGGTGAGGCGCTACGGGTGCCTTTCCATGGTCACCCTGGAAAGATGTAGCGGGTGAAACTTGGACACGGTAACCTTGGACAAAAGTTGACACAATAAATCAATCAACAAAAGTTATGAAATTCACCTATAACATTTAAAAAATGAAATATTAGAGTAATATCAGAAAAAAAATAATGAAATTTCAGAAATTTAGTTGATGTAGTCATAAGTTGTTACTGTATTTAACATTTACCTACTGAGGCACAGTGGGTGCCTTTCCACGGTCACCCTGGAGAGATGTAGCGGGTGATTTTCTACCATGGTCACCCTGGACAGATGTTGGCACAATAAATCAATCAATAAAAGTTATGAAATTCACGTGTAACATTAAGAAAATGAAATATTGCAGTAATAACAAAAATAATAATAATAATGAAATTTCAGAAATTTAGTTGTTGTAGTCATAAGTTTTTAGTGTATTTAACATTTACCTGTTAAGGCGAAGTGGGTGCCTTTCCACGGTCACCTTGGAGAGATGTAGCGGGTGATTTTCTACCACGGTCACCCTAGACAGATATTGGCACAATAAATCAATCAATAAAAGTTATGAAATTCACCTGTAACATTAAGAAAATGAAATATTGCAGTAATAACAGAAATAAAAAAAATGAAATTTCTGAAATTTAGTTGTTGTAGCCATAATTTTTTAGTGTATTTAACATTTACCTGTTGAGGCGAAGTGGGTGCCTTTCCATGGTCACCCTCTCCATCTATTCGATTTAAGTTGTAATCGATCAACAACTCTTCGGTTGGAACTATTGTTTTTGTTGCACATACAAATATACAATTTCCTTCGCGTGCCTCAAATATGCAATTTAGTTTCTTAGTTGTTGCCACTGGTCATGTACTATTTATTAAGCCCACAATGTTTCCAATATATTTTGGCCTTCCATCAATATACATAGTTGCCCCTTTATTTTGATTGTTATCTAGTAGTTGTATATAATTTGTGGCAACTCTGTATCTCCGCATACTTTGCGTATATCAGACCAACATCAACCAATGATTGTATTTGTATAATGGTTAGACATACTCCAATTCAGTTACAGTTCCATAGTCGACCTTTATGCCATCCATGGAAAATAACCCCAATCCATGTAAGGACGAAGGAGAAATGCGATACATCGTCCCACCGATAAAGAAATTTGTGTCCACTTGAGGTAGCTCCTTAGGTGCCCATTGTTGCACTAGATGTTTATACCTCAAGGGAAACTCAATGTCACCTATTCTCTCAGCATCATAATTACACGACCCTCCGTTGGCAATAAAAAATTGCATGTGGATACAAAATATTTTCCTTACCTTTTCCAACCTAGTTGATCTAGAACCGGTAGATCTAGTACAACACGTCTCACTTTCAACCTCTCTTGCTATATCTTGATCATCACTCGAGGAAGATAGATCCAAAAGATACCTATTTGGTGGTACCTACACTCGTTAAAACAAGAAGATAAGTTATCGTGCCAATATACGTTTTTGGTACCAACACAGTTGCATATAGTTGCATTTAGTTGCATAAAGTTGAAATTGCCACACATATCCATCATATAGTTGCATAAAGTTCAAATTGCCACACCTAGTTGCATATAGTTGCAATGTAGTTTCATAAGTTTCATATGGTTTCATAAGTTGCAATATAGTTGCATAAGTTGCATAAGTTTCAATAAAGTTGCGTAAAGTTGCATAAGTTCCATAAAGTTGCTTAAGTTGCATAAGTTGCATATTGCATAGTTGCATATAGTTGCATATTTGCATATAGCTGCATACGAAATTGTTGCAATATAGTTGCATAAGTTGCATTATAGTTGCATAAGTTGCATATAGTTGAATATAGTTGCATAAGCTGCAATATAGTTGCATATAATTGTATAAGTTGCAATATAGTACCAACACAGTTGCATATAGTTGCATTTAGTTGCATAAAGTTGAAATTGCCACACCTATCCATCATATAGTCGCATAGTTGCATAAGTTACATATAGTTGCATAAGTTGCGTGAAGTTGCATAAAGTTGTGTAAAGTTCCATAAAGTTGCTTAAGTTGCATGTTGCATAGTTTCATATAGTTGATATAGAACCGGTAGATCTAGTACAACATGTCTCACTTTCAACCTCTCTTACTATATCTTGATCATCACTCAAGAAAGATAGATTCGACAGATACCTATTTGGTGGTACCTACACTCATTAAAACAAGAAGATATGTTATCGTGCCAATATATGTTTCTGGTACCAACACAGTTGCATATAGTTGCATTTAGATTCATAAAGTTGAAATTGCCACAACTATCCGTCATATAGTTGTATAAAGTTGAAATTGCCACACCTAGTTGCATATAGTTCCAATATAGTTGTATAAGTTGCATATAGTTGCATAAGTTGCATAATTTGCAAAAAGTTGCATAAATTGCAATATAGTTGCATAAGTTGCATAGTTGCATATAGTTGCATATTTGCATATAGTTTCATACAAAATTGTTGCAATGTAGTTGCATATAGTTGCATAAGTTGCAATAGTTGCATATAGTTGCATATAGTTTTATAAGTTGCAATATAGTACCAACATAGTTGCATATAGTTGCATTTAGTTGCATAAATTTGAAATTGCCACACCTATCCGTCATATAGCTGCATATAGTTGCATAGTTGCATAAGTTGCATATAGTTGCATAGTTGCATAAGTTGCATTGTTGCATAAAGTTGCATAAAGTTGTTGAAGTTGCATAAGTTGCATGTTCCATAGTTGCATATAGTTGCATATGAAATTGTTGCAATATAGTTGCATAAGTTCCATATAGTTTCATAATTTGCAATATAGTTGCATAAGTTCCATATAGTTTCATAATTTGCAATATAGTTGCATAAGTTGCAATATAGTACCAACATAGTTGCATATAGTTGCATTTAGTTGCATAAAGTTGAAATTGTCACACCTGTCCATCATATAGTTGCAATATAGTTTCATTTGGAGCCATTGGTACGTTTTCATAATAAGAATAGGTCTCAAGATGTGTACCATGACTAGAGATGAAAAAGAGGGCCTTAGGTCCTAAACATATTTTCTTTGGCTCATTGGCCATTACCAAGGCCTCAAAACACCACATCTATCCTATTTAATAGACTATGGTGCTTGGTTGGGATATGGGTGTCATTCACAATTTTTTCACACCATGTATGGAACTTAGGTCTTGTCCATGGTCAGGGAAAGAAGGATTGCCAAGTTGCATTGTTGCATAAAGATGCATGTTGCATAAAGTTGTGTAAAGTTGCAGGTCCAAGTGCTGAAATCATGGCCTTCCTATTG
The DNA here is from genome assembly GCA_000966675.3 of Picea glauca. Lineage (NCBI taxonomy): Eukaryota > Viridiplantae > Streptophyta > Pinopsida > Pinales > Pinaceae > Picea > Picea glauca. The sequence continues at coordinate 44,902 of JZKD02S1726166.1, forward strand.
AGTTTTGAAAAAGTTCATAAGAATCCCAATCTTTTGAAATGGCTCAATGCCCCCATACCGAAGTGGCTCATTATCCTTGTTTCAGAATGCTAAGGGGGCTTACATTCAAAGTATTGTTATTAGATGAAGTTTAAAAGGTGGTAGGATGGATTGAAGTTCAAAAAAGTGTCGATGACCTAAAGTTTAAAAATTGCTCGATGAGAAATGTTTCAGAATGGCTCAAGGGGCTTAAATTCAAAACAGATCGATATTCCAAAATGCCCTAAAGTTTAGAAGTGGGCCAAAGTTGGAGAAATTCTTAAAATTTTGTAATGGCCCAAAGTTCAAGAATGGGTTGAAGTTAAATTTGGCTCTAATGTTCAAACATGGTCCAAATATTGGAAGAGGCCTAATGACCTTGTCCATAAATGCCTTGAAGTTTATAAGAGGGCCAATGGCACAAAGTTTGAATTTGCATGATGGGTGATGTTTTAGAGTCTCCAATGGAGTTAAGTTCAAAGTATGGATGTTGGGAAAAGTTTAAAAAGTGGCCAATGACTGATGAAATACATGGAAATAGTCTTGATGGCCTTACTTTTGAACAATGGTTGAAGTCTCAAAAGGGGTGGAAGTTTCAAATCAACTTAGTCTTTGAAAAGGGGCCAAAATTCAAAATTAAACAAAAGTTTCGATTGGTCGTGAATTTCAAATGTTGGTCAATGATGCAAAAGAGCCTAATGACTTGGTTTGAATAGGTCGGATGGTCGAAGTTGCAAGGAGGCTCAACGAGCAATGTTTGAAGGAAGGTCCAATAGTGAAGAAGAGGGACGATATTTTAAAAGGTGGTTGATGCTAGAAAGATGTCTTACCAATAGGGTCGATGATGTGAAATGAATGAGAATAACCTTCAATCAAAGGTGGATCAAGGAATGAGAATATTATTTTATTCGAAATAAATCAATTATTTCATGTGAGAGAGGCCTTCAACCCATGTCGATGAATAAATGTTTGCACATAGCAAAAAATATATAGTAACCAAAACCTTATTTTGGGCATAACTTGAGCATACAAACTCAGATGGAGCTGAAATTTCACAAGGAATTTTGTATCAAAGTTGTCTATGAAAATTTCCTTAAGCTCAAGTTTGTGTATTTGGCACTGAATTCCTAAAAATTGACAAAATGCAATTTTTAGATGACAATATTGTACTTTCTACCAACAATTCCATTCATGATGAAATCTAGACAAGGACTATCGATGACCACAAGAAAACCCATAAAATCATTTGGATAGATTCCAAGGGATTCTTAGTGAAATAGACAAAATGGGGCCAAAATCACTATTTTGTGACACTTTTTGACATTTTTAGAAATTGTATTTGAAGGAAAGGGACCTAAAACTACAAATCAGGAAAATTTATCCAAGCAAACATTTCATCTCCTTAGTAATTTGGATAATTTTGTCCAAGTGAAAATTTCTCGAATCTTTGTAGTTTGAAATATATGGATTTTCACCATATTTTATGGCAATGGACAAAGTGCCAAATGAGGCAAGTTCTCATCTTCAAAAGGATGAATAAGTTGTCTGGAACAACAAATTATCAAGACAAAAATTGTTGAGCATTTACATATAAGAATATTATTAACGACCAATACAAAAAAAAATATAGTTCTCCCAATTTTCGTCCACTGGTGATGGAAGATGGTCTGCGGTGTTAAATTGTACCAACAAAAGCACAAAAAATACATGAGTTGTTTAACTTCTAGGTGATGTAAATTTCAACTACAAACTCAGAATGGGACGCGAGTATAGGCATTGGAAATCTATTTTAGAGGTGAAAATAAAAATATTCATAATTGGGAAATGTATTTGTGTTTAGTAATCCTGAGACAATTACATAATAGAGCCTTCGAGCTTGATTTAACAACGAAAATTGTTAATGTGGGTGAACCCTAAAGTATCTTAAACTTGGAGAAATATGTTTATGATGAAGAATGAGCATACTAGATGCAAAAATTATAAGGTGTGACTGCTTATCTTCCATGATGATGCTTTCATTATGATGTGGAGGAACAATTGGATCGGTAAGAGCATGGTAGTTTAAGGTGCTTGTTGACTAGTAAGTTAAATGTTCGATTGAGGATGGCTAGGTATACTTGGCATATTTTAATTGACGGTAAATCATGACAAGGGAAAGGGAGTGTGGTTATTGGTGCCCTTAGTAGAAAATGCATTCAATGCATTTGTCTCCAACTAATTCATAGGAAGAATATTTGCAATTTGCAATCTTTCTTCTTTAGCTAATTCATTGAACACCATAGAAGACTTCCTCAAATTAATCTCCATACTTGTAACTTTACAATAGATTCCGAAAATCTCCTTAATGCTTATAATTTCCCTTAAATATCCATGTCCAAAAGTCATTATGTCATATACAAAGAGTAGATGTGAAATGACCAATGAAATATAATTTTTTATTCCCTTTACTAACCTTGTTCTCCTAGCATCTTTGATCACATTACTTAATCATTTGGCTACTAATAAAAAAAGAAAATAAGATAAAGGGCATTGTTGTCATAGGCCTCAATATGAATTTAAAAAACTAGAGGGAGAACCATTTATAAGAACTGTAAGGGAAGTTGATGAAAGAAACCCCATAATTCATTCTATTGTATGTATATTCATTCTAAGATGGAGCAATAACAATATAAGGAATAACTAGTTCACTTTGTCATATGATTTTTCAAGGTCCAAATTCATGACAACAATAGGTGGTTTCTGGGTTTTATTTGTGTGCAGTCCTTCTTGGGTTGATCCCACAACATCATGGATTTGTCTATTGTATAAAAAACCAAAATGTTYTTCATACTAATTTAATACCAAGGCTCCTTTGAAGGAGTTTAATACCAAGGCTTTTGGCTCCTTTGAAGGAGTTTAATACCAAGGATTTTGGCTCCTTTGAAGGAGTTTAATACTAATTTTTTTCCATCCTTTGTCACTTGTGCTTCTATACCTACCTTCGTTTCCTCATCAATAAGCCTGGAAAATAACCTAATGATTTCCATATTTCACCAATATTTCCATCTCTAATAAGCCTATTTAATAATTTTATACACCTTCCCTAATTCTATAGACCCAACTTCAATCTCAATACCTGCATTTAAGACATTGGAGGACATTGTAACTAGATTGGAATTCCACCTTCAGACCAACCCTCCTAAAAGTTCTTCAAAATCCACCAATTTGTTTTTTCATTCTTTTAGAAAGGAAGACAAAATTTCTACAGCTTTAGAGCCAACACACACAATTTCTTTGAGAACTAAGACATCTAGTTTGTAAATTGAACACATTCTTTTTAAGGCTTGTTGTTTTTGGGCACCCATGACCCCTCCAAAATTAATTGAGCGAATGATCATTTGGAAAAAAAATGAGGGTTCTTCCCTACTCTAAAGTCCCCACAAATGGTTAGCTACTTCCCTCCCTAACCTCTTTTTTATCTCGAGACTTAGCCTTGGATCCTGCATTGTGTTAGAATGGAAAGGTGTCTTGTGTGTGTTAGAATTCAAGATACATGTTTTGGAACTATATGCTTTGGACCATTTGGCTTATATATCCTATGATTCACACATTATAATGTCATGTGTGTGCTTATAATGGGATTGGTATTGATCCTAGTGTTCATTGACATTATTACGTTGATATTGTTAAAGGGTTTGTGTGACTGTATATGATATTAAGGGAGTAAACATTAGACAATGTCTAAAGTGTTGTATATATACAAAATGTCTAGACAATGTGTGGAATATACTAACATGTGTTCTTGCAACTCTAGACCTCCTAGATGCTCACATCAACTTCTAACAATGTGTTAACAATATTCATAGCCAAACTTTTCCTTAATTAATTATGACTCCCAAGTTTCAAAATCTACTTGACATGTCTTGATAAGTTAATGTATTCAACATCCCCAAGGAATTGTTGTGATAGATAATTTTTCCAATTTCAATTGTTAATATTGTGTCAATGATCATAATGGATACACAATTAGGGCCCATGAATCATGTATTAGGGACTAAATCCTTAGATATTCATCATCAATTCATGGCTTAGGCTCCAAGGATCATTCTTTTTGTGCTCAATATTTGAAGTTGGGCCTATAATCATCCTTGTTAATATTATGCCAGTGATCATAATGGATACACAATTAGGGTCCTTGAATCATGTATATTGGATACACAATTAGGGCCCATGAATCATGTATTAGGGAGAATTGTCTTAGGAGATTTTTTGTCAATTGAGCAATCGATAGATCTCTTTTAACCAAAGTGAAATATCTTAACATAGTCCTCTAATGGTTTGTCCTTTCTAAGTCATTTGGAATAGTTAATCTCTTAAGTCTCCATATTTTCAATATTCAGTGTATTTCTCTATAAAACGATTCTTCATAGTTTCCAATGTCTAAATATTATGTATATCTAGACCTATGAACCATTTGAGGGATATTTCCTTCAAAGTAGAGGGGAAAATTCTCAGTTGGGCATAATTATTATATTCATAAGTGTTGAAAAGTGATTCAAATTCAAGGATAAAAGTGTCTAGGACCTCAGTGATCATTATATGAAATTGGGGAAGAGCTGCTAGATTTATTTTTTCATTCTTACTTGTTGCCCTATCCCAAAAATTTTCGACACTTTCTTCAAATATTCGTTTTGGACTATATTCAATGGTTATTAAATTACACTACTCCCATGGGGATTTTTTCTTCTCATGCCACAATCAAGGGGAAAGAAGTCAAGAGATAGGAGAAAGAAGTCAAACCATTTCCTCTGGTCGTGTGCCCTCCTCCGGTGAAAAACAGTGTGCCCTCCTCCTTTTCAAATCCGTGTTCCCTCCTCTGCAAATGATCGTTCCCTAGCCGCTGCAAATCATGTGCCCTCCTCCTCTGCAAATTGTGTGCCCTCCTACTCTACAAATTGTGTGCCCTCCTCCTTCTCCCGTCCTCCTCCCCCTTTCGTGCTCCAAATCCATGCTCCAAATCTGTCCTCCTCTCCCTTCCGTGCTCCAAATATGTGGGACTGTGGTGGTGGTAGCTTGCATCTCTGCATGCGAGTGATATAGTGGGACTATGGTGGTGAGTGTGTGCATCTTTGCGCATGAGTGTATAGAGGCTGCGTTTTGAAATATGTTTTGTTTTGTTTGTAATGATATGTTGTTTTATTTTTTTATTTTTTTTATGTTGTTTTGATTTTCGTTTTTTATTTTTGTTTTTTTATATTATATATTATATATTATATATATATATAATGTATATTATATAATATATAGGCCTAGACTATAACTCTTCCAAACTCTTCCATCTAAATCATTGGGGGCCCACTGAGAAAAGAGAATAAAGAGAAGGATGAGCGATTTCCAAACACCTACCATGAGAAGTGATGAAATCCACTATGGTGATGAGTGAAGGTATAAATGAGGTTGTTATAACTAGGAGACAAAGGGTGATGAAATATCGAGGCCCATAGAAATACGTCTTAGGTGTCCTCCCTCATACAAGAGCCACCTCGATAGAAGCCTAATAGAATGGCCACTAAGATACCTCTTCATAGATGCATGAAACATGTTACCTTTCCTTCAATATAAAATGAAATGGTTGTGGAATATTCATTATTTAAAGAGCTAGTAGTATCAATAAAACCTCTGGTCCCAACCTTGGCATTATCCACTCTGAAGAGTGTGCTTGTTTCTTGTTGCATTATCCACTACTAAATAGGTCTTGTTGCATTGTCCACTCATATTCAAAGTTAGTGTGGAAACCTGATTTACTAATTCATTGTCTTGTTTCTTCATTAATAAAAGAAAATATGAACAAATGGGACTATTTCAATAAATTAGATAGGGATTCCCTCTGGTGTCATCCCTATATGTTTTGGCTATAGATGTCATTTTCTATCTACTTTGTTGTAAAGTCAAACATCAACTACTTCATGGGACTCACCTCTCGGAACCAAAGATAGGACAGTTGGTTAGTGGAAATTTCCTAGATGACTCCTTCCTAACAATTCTCAAGGAGCAACCCTCATGGATACACATGGTTGAGTGTTTTGATACTTGAGAGGTACAATGTAGTACAAGGTACAAGGTGACAATTTCACATTATGCCCTATTGAAAGCCTCTTTTTTGAGTTTGAAAAGCTTCATTGAAAATTTATACAAGGAAGGGTCGATCAACCCTTACATAGTAGGAAAATTAACAAAAAAGATTAATTGGAAAAATAACAAAAAAGATTAATTGGAAAAAAAATTAAAAAGATCGAATCTGATGCAAGAGCATCACTCCAACGTCATCAAGCGCACATTCAATGGAAGGAGAGAGGCACAACCCTCTTGTTTTTCAAATTTTGAAATTGTATTAAATGTTTGTAAGGCTGAAGAGCCAAAGCCATGCATGTGCATAGGCTGTGATTAGAAACAGTCTTTAATGGTTGTAAGGATGAGATCTATATCTGATTCGAACTACACAGCCATTCAATGTAATTGAATGTAAATTAATGAGAGTTGGTGAGATGGAGGGAAGAACTCGAGGAGCCCCTCTTTGTAAAAAGGATCTTCTTTGTATCTAGATTGCATAGGAAGAGTAAAACAGAAGAAGAGGTTAGAGAGTAGAGGAATTCATGACTCTATTGCAGTCCAAGATCACATTGTAAAGAGGCATTTCATATTAATACAATCATAACAGTTTTTCTTGCATGTTGTTGTTCATGTGTTTGTGAGTTCATGAATGAATGTATTTATGTGTTGATGATATGTTGTAGATGTATGTTAGATGTGCATTTGCAGGGATAGATAGATTTTCCTATCTGAGATTTCTTTGATTTCAGGTTTGGATTCTTTGTGGTTTCATGCAAGAGTGCATGACAGAGTACTGCGGTCTCTAAAAACCAGTGTAGGAGTGCACTTCTGAATTATGCGGAATTTCAAACAAAGACGTTCCAGGAGAGCGCAAAAGCTAAAGTCATTGACTCAAGGAGGAAACCTCAAGGTTGTTGAACAACTTGAAGGAGAAACTATGCAGAGGAGAGATCAGAGAGGAGAATCAGAATTGTTGAGAATTCTGTAAAGGCTCTGCTAGGAGGGCATTGAGAAAATGCACAGGATGCATTAAGGAGAACTCTATTTCGAGTTCGGTGAGAAGACAGAGTCACTAAGGATTTTGGAGAACTCTGCCAGGTGGACATTGAGTTGGTACAAGTGTGCACAGAAGGAAATCTTGTTTGAGTTCAGAGAGAAGAGAAGTGTCACAGGAGGAGACACTCACAGAGTTACTAAACACCCTGCAGGCTCCACAAAGCATGCTTGAGCAGGAAGTTGCCAGAGGGCACTTATATCCCTTCAAGGAGAGAAAGGGACATAGACACTTTGAGTTCAGAGCCACATATAAGCTTAATAAGGATAATGCCTTAGCGCATCGAGTAAAAATAGAGTGAGAAGAAGGTGGAGAAACCCTTTGAGGTTTCACAGTCGACAAAGCTCAGGAGGGATAGTGTTCCTAGAACGTAGGCGATATCTAAAGGAATTGAGCTCGTAGAGGAAGCAAAGGTCGAAGCCTTTGAAACTTCAGAAAATATCCCAAGGGGAGGGAATAACTTCTCAAGCTCAGGAGGAAGCACAATTGCCATCAGATCTTGTGCAAAGAACCAATAGTCATCAGATCCAGAGAAAGGCACATGGAGTTTAACCTTTGGGAGGTCATGCAGGAGATCTGTTGAAATGAACGGTGGAGAAACTTCGTGGAGAAGTGAGAAATCCTGTGGGTCATTGGATCTCACAGAGAAGCAAGGGGATTAAGGCTGAGTATCTTTCGATACTCTAAAGCTCAGAAAGGATAGCGACCATCAGATCCAGATCAATGACAGTCGTTGATCTCATACAAGAAATCGTGAATTCGGGGTTCGTGAGTTTGGAAGGTAGACCAAATTCTTGGTTTTGTGAAGTCACGAGTTGCAAGGAGCAGGGAAGAAGATCTAGACCATTGGAGCCAAGCCATAGGAGAACCGTTGGATCAGAACCTCCATGTGGTATTGCGTATCAGGGGTTTGAGGGTTGAAAGAATTTTTTCGACTGCAGAAGTCGCAAAGTGTCGAGCGTCAAGGGTTTGTGCGAACACTTGGCACATACGTTAGGTGGGGACCGCGTGGTTGATAGGTGGCGTAATAACAAGCACCCAGAGAAAAGTGGAAGCAGGTGATAGGTGGTGGACACATGTCACCTGGGAAGGATTCAACCCATTGTTAACTTATCGCATATCAGGGGTTCACAAAGGAGGAGCACGAGGGTTCAACACTCCAATTTGTGATGTCTCGAGTTGCGAGTAGTGCCAGCACTTAGCCCGAGCCAGTTGTTATGTGTGGAAGGCACTGACAAGGATGAGCCATATCCATATCGCATCTCGAGTATCGATTTTTGGAGAAAGAAGAGTCGAGGGTCTTAGACTCACAAACTCGTGAGTTACGAAAGGAAATTGCACTAAGGCCCAGTTGTGGTCATATGGGGATGTAAGGCTTGCACCTTGTGTTATGTTGCGTAGGGAGAGTTTTCATGAAGGACCTATGGATCGGTTCATGAGGTTTCAATAGGGATTTGAGGGAGTTTCTTCGGCTCGAGGTGAATTTAGAACGATCCTATGCAGACCTCAGTGAGAGAGGGTCGGGGGTTTGTATCAATTTTGGTATCAGAGCTGACAAATTTTCTATTTTCATATCATAGACAAGAGGAGGACTGTAGGAAAGGCTGGAAGCACTCATGGTTGCAGAGTGACAACAACAAGTTTTCCAGGATGGTAGATAGGAATAAGAAGATGGCTATTGAAGGCCATGGACATGGTGGAAAGAAGAACCACCCACAGCAGAGAAAAGATGATATGGATAAATAACTCGCTGAGGTGAGGGAGAGAATGGAAGAGCTTGCACTGCGGGTGCAGCAGAACACAAACCCACATTGGGTGTATGAATGGCCTCTGAGGAGGAAAGTAAAGTGGCCAGTTCAGTATTTATTGGCCCGAAGGCAGCGGATATTGTTGAAGGAATGGCTGAGGCGTATTAGAAGCCTCAATGATAGAGAAGGAGTGGTTCACACTTGTGAACCAGAGACTGGGAGAAATCTCAGTGACGTTGAGAATGAGATGATATCGCTGGAGGATCTCATAGACTTCCAGGTGGGCAATTGAAAATTCCCAATCTGTCAAGTGGGCAGGGAGAAGGAGATGAGACTTGAAAGTCTTGGGAGCTTAGAAGTGATTTCATGTCAGCAAGGAGTGCAAATGGAGTTGGGATCGATGGATCTCATAGATTTTCAGGAGGGCAGAGAGGAAATCCCATATTGCCAAGTGGGCAAGGGAGAGCAGATGAGACTGTCGGAAAGTCTCATGAACTCAAGGATGAGTTTGGATCAGTGAGAAGAGATGACAGAGAAAATGAGCTCAAAGGTGAGTTCATATCAGCAAGGAAAACTGATAGAGAAGGAAGATCAGAAGAGCATTCTGATGATTGGAGGGATAAAGGTATTCCTTCCATATAGCCCAGTTGAGGCTAGCGTGTGTGTTGCCAATTGAGCAACAGCAGAAAGACATCCAGTGGTGATTGTCATGACAAAGGAGTAGATGTCAGAAGCTATCCAAGAAGAAGAATAAATGGGATATACATCAAAACCTGACCTAGTTGAGGAAGAAGAGAATTCAGTAGAAATGCTCAAAATTTTCAGTCAAGAGGCTAAATAGGGGATCACTACAACACTGGAAGATGTAGTAGAAGAAGAGAATGTAGATAAGATGCTCACTCCATGGGAGATGGAGTTGGATATGATGGAGGATTGGTTGAACCATCCAGAACCAGTAGATGACTGCCATGAGAAGACAATCATGAAGATTTTGGAAAAAGAGCAATCGAAGAAATTGCTTGAAAATTTCAGCCAGGGAGATGAGCAGATGATGATTGTAGCGCTAAGGTATGTAGCAGAAGGTGAATCAAAATTCCATTCTGAGGAGCAACTGGAGGAAGCTGGAGATGCACCAGCATGAGAACTGGAAGAAGAAAAGTTGTCAGAAGGGGAAGTTAAGAAGAGACTCAGTGATCATAATACATAACTGAATTTTGCAGTAGAGTGGCAAGATGAGGCCACAGAGGAAGAAAATGGCATGGGGAATCTAGTTGATCTGCCCACTGATAAGGATGAAGAAGTGCAATCGAGGAGACTGCATAAAGAGAGCCAGCCACTAGATCAGTTGGACGAGGTAATTGAGGGAATCAGAAGGCTAATGTTGAGGTCATCAATAGAAACTATGAGTGAGGAGGAGATTAACAGAGGAGAACCTGCCATAGCAACAGGGCAACAGATGCAACAATAGCAGCAAAGAAGTGGAGCAGATGGAAAGCTCCAGAGAACTGTTTAGGATCCAGGTGGATTTCAACAATGGTGTTGGGAAGCTCATAAGCATGAGCTCATGATTTTTACAGCTGAGGAGTATGATGCAGGAGCATCACTCCAACGTCATCAAGCGCCAGCTAGCCAGCAGATCAAGAGCACATTCAATGGAAGGAGAGAGGCACAACCCTCTCATTTTTCAAATTTTGAAATTGTATTAAATGTTTGTAAGGCTGAAGAGACAAAGCCATGCATGTGCACAGGCTATGATTAGAAACTATATTTAATGGTTGTAAGGCTAAGATCTAGATCTGATTTGGACTAGACAGCCATTGAATGTAATTGAATGTAAATTAATGAGAGTTGGTGAGATGGAGGGAAGAGGTCGAGGAGCCCCTCTTTGTAAAAAATATCTTCATTGTATCTAGATTGCATAGGTAGAGTAGAACAGAAGAAGAGGTTAGAGAGTAGAGGAATCTGTGACTCTGTTGCAGTCTGAGCTCACATTGTAAAGAGGCATTTCATATTAATACAATCATAGCATTTTTTCCTGCATGTTGTTGTTCATGTGTTTGTGAGTTTATGAATGAATGTCCTTATGTGTTGATGATATGTTGTAGATGTATGTTAGATGTGCATTTGCAGGGATAGATATATTTTCCTATCTGAGAGTTATTTGATTCCAGGTTTGGATTCTTTGTGGTTTCATGCAAGAGTGCATGATAGAGTACTGCAGTCACTAAAAACTAGTGTAGGAGTGCACTTCTGAATTCTACGGAATTTAAGACGAAGACGTGCTAGGAGGGTCCACCATCTAAAGTCATTGACTCAAGGAGGAAGCCTCAAGGTTGATAAACACCTTGAAGGAGAAAATGTGTAGAGAAGAGCACATAGAGGAGAAGCAGAATTGTTGAGAATTCTGTAAAGGCTCTACCAAGAGGGCATTGAGAAAATGCACAGGATGCATTAAGGATAAATCTATTTTGAGTTCGGTGAGAAGAAAGATTCACTGAGGATTATGGAGAACTCTTCCAGGTGGGCATTGAGTTGGTACAAGTGGCACATAAGGAAATCTTGCTTGAGTTCAGAGAGAAGAGAAGTCTCATAGGAGGAGACACTCATAGGGTTACTGAATACCCTGTAGGCTCAGCAAAGTATGCTTGTGCAGGAAGTTCCCAGAGGGTACTTACATCCCTTCAAGGAGAGAAAGGGACAGAGACACTTTGAGGTCAGATCCATAGATAAGCTCAGGAAGGATAGTGCCTTAGCACAATGAGTAACAACAGAGTGAGAAGAAGGTCAAGAAACCCTATGAGGTTTCACAGTTGACAAAGCTTAGGAGGGATAGTGTTCCTAGAACGCAGGCGATATTCAAAGGAATTGAGCTCATAGAAGAAGCAAAGGTCAAGGCCTTTGAAACTTCAGAAAATCTCCCAAGGAGAGGGAATAAGTTCTCAAGCTTAGGAGGGAGTACAACTACCATCATATCTTGTGCAAAGAACCGATAGTCATCAGATCCAGAGGAAGGCGCATGGAGTTTAACCTCTGGGAGGTCGCGCAGGAGAGCAGCTGAAACGAATGGTGGAGACACTTCGCGGAGATGTACGAAATCAAATGGGCCATTGGATATCGTAGAGAAGGGAGGGGATTAAGGTCGAGTATCTTCTAATACTCCAAAGATCAAAAAGGATAGCGACCGTCAGATCCGGATCAACGACAGTCGTTGATCTAATACAAGAAATTGTGAATTCGGGGTTTGTGAGTTTGGAGGGCAGACCAAATTCTTGGTTTTGTGAAGTCCTGAGTTGCGAGGATCAGGGAAGGAGATCTAGACCGTTGGATCCAAGCCATGGGAGAACCATTGGATCAGAACCTTCGCATGGTATCGTGTATCGGGGGTTCGAGGGTTGAAAGAATTTCTTTTCGACTGTAGAAGTAATGAAGTGTCGAGCGTCGAGGTTTTGTGCGAACATGTGGCACATACTTTAGGTGGAGACCACATGGTTGATAGGTGGCATAATAAATAGCACCCAGAAAAAAGTGGAAGCGGGTGACAGGTGGTGGACACAGGTCGCCTGGGAAGGAGTCAACCCATCGTTGACTTATCACGTATCGAGGGTTCGCAAAGGAGGAGCATGAGGGTTCAACACTCCAACTCATGAAGTCGTGAGTTGTGAGTAGTTCCAGCACTTAGCCCTAGCCAGTGGTTATGTGTGGAAGGCGCTAACAAGGAGGAGCCATATCTATATCACATCTCGGGTATCGACGTTTGGAGAAAGAGGAGTCGAGGGTCTTCGACTCACAAACTTGTGAGTTGTGAAAGGTGCTTGCGCTAAGGCCCGATTGTGGTCATATGGGGATGTAAGGCTCACGCCTAGTGTTAAGTTGCACAGGGTGGGTTTTCATGAAGGACCTATGGATTAGATTCATGAGGTTCCAACAGGGATCTGAGGGAGCCTCTTTGGCTCGAGGTGAATTTAGAATGATCCTGTGCAGACCTCAGTGATAGAGGGTTGGGGGTCATTGGATCCTAGCCACAGGAGAACCGTTGGATCAGAACCTTTGCGTGGTATCACGTATCGGGGGTTCAAGGGTTGAAAGAATTTATTTTTGACTGCAGAAGTCGCGAAGTGTCGAGTTCCGAGGGTTCGTGCGAACACGTGGCACATACGCTAGGTAGGGACCGTGTGGTTGACAGGTGGCATAACAACAAGTTCCTAGAGAAAAGTGGAAGTGGGTGATAGGTGGTGGACACACGTCACCTCGAAAGGAGTCAACCCATTATTAACTTATCGTGTATCGAGGGTTCGCAAAGGAGGAGCACGAGGGTTCAACACTCCAACTCATGAAGTCGCGAGTTGCGAGTAGTTCTAGCACTTAGCCCTAGCCGGTGGTTATGTGTGGAAGGCACTAATGAGGAGGAGCCATATCTGTATCGCATCTCAAGTATTGACGTTTGGAGAAAGAGGAGTCAAGGGTCTTCGACTCACAAAATTGTGAGTTGTGAAAGGCTCTTGCGCTAAGGCCTGGTTGTGGTTGTATGGGGATGTAAGGCTCGTGCCTGGTGTTAAGTTGCACAGGGCAGGTTTTCATGAAGGACCTGTGGATTAGATTCGTGAGGTTCCAATAGGGATCCGAGGGAACCTCTTCGGCTCGAGGTGAATTTAGAATGATCCTATGCGGACCTCGGTGACAGAGGGTTGGGGGTCAGTGTCAGAATGCAAAAGGGGAAATCAACCCTTCTTTATTATTCCCCTAAAGAAATGTCATTCTACGAGATGGATATTTGACTAGAATGAAACAATTATATATACAAGGGTCAAGTGACCATTCCACATTATGCTCCCAATGCAAATCTCTTCTTTGAGTTTGAAAAGGCTTCACTAAGAAGTTATACAAGGAAGTGTCAGTCGACTCTTCTAGATTAAGAGATATAACAAAATTGATTAATTAAAAATGTAAATGCATAAGTGGCTATCATTCCTTCCTTATTCTTCACCTAAATAGTTACTATTCTAGGATACTAAGAGTTGACTGAAATGGAACAATTCTCTATAAAATGGTTTGTCTACCCTTCCACATTAATCCCCCAACAAATACCTCTTCTATTAAATTTAAAATGGTTCGTTGAAAATTTATATAAGGAATTGTTGACCTGTTCTTCCAAACTAGCTCAAATAACAATAAGGATTAATTAAAAAGATGAATGCAAAAGGAGTTCCTAACCTTTTTTTATTCCTCCCCTAAAGAAATACCAATCCAGGAAATGGATAGTTAACTAGAAGGGAACAATTATCTATAGAAGGGTCGATCGAACTTTCCACATTAATCCCCTAGTGCAAACCTCTTCCATGATTTTTAAAAAGGATTCACTAAAAAAATTGTATGATGAAGGATCAACTGACCCTTTGACCCTTCTAAACTAGGTTAAACAATGACAAGGATGAATTAAAAATATGAATGCAAAAGGGGCAGTTTGCCCTTACTTATTATTCCCCTAAAGATATACCATTTTACAAATGGAGAGTGGAATAGAATGGAACAATTATCTATAGAATGTCCATCCAACTTTCAAATAATTCCCCAAACATAAACCTCTTACAGGTTTCACTAGTTAGGCAATACTATACTATGTGAGTTCATATTGGGGGCGTTAAAATTCTAAAAACATGAAAACAATATATTTCCTAATATATAGGGGTCGGAGGATATTTGTAATATATTTAAAACATATGTATATTAGAGAAGGATTAGAATTAGGTATGTTACAATTAGAATTAGGTATCAATTGGTCTAAATTAGGCTAAATTAAAATAACAAATCATTTTTCATAATCCTCATCCAGATCTTATAAGAGTTATGGCATGTCAACATATTAGAGGAAGAAGAAAAAAAGGAGTAAATATATTGAGAAGGGTTGATCAACATTTCCACAATATTCCCCACAATGGAAATCAATTATATGATATATAGTGAGTTAGTACTTGTATTTCTAAAAACATACAATATCCACTAGTATTATTGATGCAAATAAATAAGTGTGCATGTCGTAACAAAATCACTATGTGTTTTCATTTCCATCCCTTCTAATAGAAAGAAGGGTGTTTTACATTTATGAATATGGTTTCCTCTCGATGGGATACACACATGAAGACATAAATGGAACTTATAGGAGGTCATCAGCTCAAATTAAGAAAAAAGACATATTTTCACTACTACAGATGGTGAATACTTATAGATGTGAAGATCACAATTTCTTCATCTCATATCTAATTCATGGATTTTTTGACTTACAAAA
>JZKD02S1726166.1:80043-98537 GCA_000966675.3 Picea glauca
ATCTCCATCCATATCATCATTAATAACTTGATCAGCAGCTTCAATATTCTGATCTCGAAGTTCATATCCATGTAAAGTAGTATTTCTGCTAGTACTTGGCAAATAACTCTCTGGAAGTCAACACTTTGGGGGCATCGTCTATATAATTAAAAACAACATAGAAAAGTTAGTGTGTATAGAAAATATAAAAATATCGATAAGAAATATTACTAAAATTCATGACATACTAATTATTACAAAGAATCCATTAAATATTGAATCCTCTTACCAAGGGACGATATTCATAACTCCCTTCGGCGTGCCCCTTTTCCCTACAATGTTTTTGGGCTGTTGTTATTAAAAGTATTCTATTTTGCAAGCCTCTGCAATCATAGCAAGGGAAATAACATTTTCCATCGCCCCTCGCCTCTAATGTCGCTCTTAACCGAGCAAGCTTCTTGTCATTTTTCATTCATTGTGACAAATCCTTGTCTTGACAAGTAATTGTCTTACTTACACCATACCAAACATTAAGTTGTCAAGTTTTTATATTTTGGCTACTTCTTTCGATTTTGATATGTTTATTTACAATGACCTACACCTTTATAATAAGGTGATCATATGTGTAGAGGATCAACATCATGATGACATAGATAACATCTTTATAATAAGGTCATATGTGTAAAAATGTTTTCTTTATATAATAACGACATTTATACCTAACATAAGTTTAGGGTTAGTGTTTATGTATATTATTAGTCCCTGCTAAAGCAGGGAATATAGCAATCAATTACTATCATTTCATCGATCAGAGTTGAGTTTCAAGAGAAATTCCATATCTTTATCAATGAAAAGAAAGAGAGATTATAGCTACAATTGAAGGGAAAAGGGTATGTGGATTCCATAAACCTAGAATATTATGGAATCCACATACCCTTTTCCATAGAAAATACTAACTAGATCCAAACACCAAAGACATGAAATACGGTACTACACATATTATAATATATGATCAAGGGAAAAACAAGCTAAATACAATTTGGACATTTGAAAAAAAATTACAAGTTAAATGAGTACATCAATAAATAATAACATACTAACCTTGCAAGTTCAAAATCCGAGCTATGTAGATCGAAAATTGGATTTGTTCAACTAGTGGGTGATGGAAAAAATAAAAATCTCAAACAAAAGCCAAGAACAGTGTCGCAACTATAGCAATTGTGTCGCAGAGTCTCTTAAAGTCATGTATATATAGATAAAATAGTCAAATAGTCGTTAATACTGACCAATGAGATAGGAAAAAAAATTTTCACTATTGCCAGGAAAGTTTGTCGCTATAGTGACGAAAATCCCGACTAAGTTAAATTAAGATTTTCGTTGATATTGTGACGAAATTTCGTGGCAATATCCACAAAAATCTCGCTTTGTTTAAGAAAATGATGAAACTAGTGGATGCGTGGAAACTTTTCATGGAATAATCCGCCCATATGTAGTAGTGGTGCATTCCATAAACCTTATAGCATAACCAACCACTCATACACACATTTCCTTTTCTTGAAAGTAGTCTTAGAGGTATCTTCTTCTTTGAATCGTACCTAGTGATATCCTGATTTCAAATACAGCTTAGTAAAGTACTCGACATGTTGTATTTGGTCCAACAAATCATCAATCTTGGGCAGATGCTACCAGTTCTTCAGTGTAATCATGTTCAATACCTGTAATTGATACACATTCTCCAAATCCCATACGTCTTAGGAACAATTATGATGGGTAACATGCAAGGTGAGGTACTTGGTCGAATCACACCCTTCTCCAACCATTGTTCCAACTACTTAGTTACTTCATTTTCTTCCAAAATGGACTTTCTATACATCCCAATATCCAGCAAAGGGGAGTCTGACAATAATTCGATTTTGTGCTCCACTTGCCTCTTAGGTGGCAGAGCTTTAGCCTCCTATAACACTCCCTTGTATGCATTTAACAACTCCTCCAATTCATTTTTATACTCCTTAGTACACCCTTCCAAGGATGAGTTTATTTTTAATGAATCTTCATGAGACTGATTTTCCCTCAAGAAAAATGAAACATATTTCTTTATAGAACTGATCAATTTCTTAGCTTGATTGGCACTTACCAATGCAATTTTTTATTTTACTTTGTGCACGTTGATGATGAAGGATTTCCTATCCTTAATGAGGCTACTGGTTGGATCTCCACATGAATATATCATCCCTCATACACATGTATGGACTTTCAAACACTACTTTGCATACATCTAGTGGTACTACATCCAACTCTACTTCATCTATAAAATCAACACTTACAACAAATTTAATCTTACACTATTTCATTGCCTTTATCTTTGCATCCTTATTTACCCATCCCAATGAATATGGGCTAGAATGATCACAAACCTCCAATCTAAGCTTGTTGACCAAAATCTCCACTGCTATGAGATTAGCATGTGAAATGGAGTCAAACAAAGAATATATATTGGTCTTCTTGACCTAAATCTATATGTGGAAGAGTTTGGTCATCTCCTTCTCTTCCTAGTGATGAAGGATAATTAGATTCACCTCTTTCTGCATTGATTTGAAAACAATCTTCTCATTCACATTTGAGCTACTTTCAACCTGATTGCTCGAATCAATGGCTAGAAGATTTGTTTTCTTTGCTTCCTTATTTTGGTTCTTCAAGTTCAACTCTGGATGCACTTTCCATCACTTTTCCTCAGTGAGACCATCAATATTTTGATGGTTACAATCGTTTCTAGGATCCTTTCACGAATTTGCAATGGATTCCATCTTCTTATCCTTTCCCTTTTTCCAATTCTTCTTCCCCTCCTTGAGCGATTCCTAGTGTTATTTTTTCTTGGAACCACTTGGTTTCCCTTTCTTATGGATTCTGTTTTCTATATATTGTGTTTGTGGACATGCCTCATCCATTGTCCTTGGATTGAAAATCATCACTTTCTTTTGCAGATGACTATGTAAACACCATATATACTTAAAGAGTACATGTGGGTTCTTGGGAGAGATACCTAGCATGATGGCCATCTTCCTAAACTCGGTGGTGTACTCGTGTACAATTTTCCCCTATCTTTTCTAAGGCAACACCAATAGATCCATTGGTCCTCTACATACCCAAAAGGATAGAACTAGGAATTAATGAGGGTTTTAAATCCTCCCACTTAGTTACTAGTGGATCACCCTCCATCGTAAGTGTCTCAGTGTGACTTTCTCACTAGGTTAAAGCATGGCCCTCTAACTTCAGTTTGGCAAATGATATATTTTTCTCCTCATTTATATGGTGAATGTTGAAATAAAATTCTATTTGTTGCAACCAATGATTCAATTTTAATGTGTCGATATCAACTTGGTATGAATTTACGTCCACTTTCACTTCCATCTTGAATAAGGACTACGAAGGGTTTATGGTACTGGAACTCGGCTTCTCTTTCTCGAGTTCTTTCCATGACTCCTTTACTAGGTCTTCATTATCCCCTAGTTTCTCATCTAATCCAATCTCTAAGTTTCATCCTCCAACTTCTTCGAATGGTCTGAGATTACTTGCTAGAGCCACTAACAGGAGGGACATATTGTGAGATATGTCAGTGACTTTCTCTGCCAACCTTGAAAATATATCCTCTACTGGATCTTGAGGATTTTTATTAATAGATTCGTTGGCCATGGCTAGGGTTTTGTGACTTTATAAAACTGATTCCTGGATCCCTACAACATCCCACAAATACCCCAAAGAAACCTTTTGTGATACCAATATGATCTATAAAATGTCATGGATATTCCATTGGAACACTTCATCACAACAAATATGATAAATAAAACTAAAATCTACATTATGAAGGTTAAATTCCTTTCAATTCCAAATCTTTAGTTACATATTTTTTTCTTAATCATGAAATAGATCAAATTCGAAAAATAGAGAATAATAAAATACAATCACATGCCATCCACAAAATAACATAAAGATTTCCTCTAGGAAACCCTTATGGGAGAAAACCTAGCTAGAAGGTGAGGTTTCTCTAGGATCTTTTTTCCGGTATGGAAATAATGCACTCTCTATGGAGTCACCTAAAACCTGTGGCATGTTAGGTTGCTAAAGAAAATTAAACCCCTTTGTTATTCTCTCTGATTTTCATATTCCAAGTTGTTCAACGTTGTTATGTAACAAAATACAATAACATATAAAGGAACCCCTTCTCCTAGTAGCAACTTGGTATTTAACATAGCTCGATAGTCATCTAGGGTTAGGGAATTGACTTCCTCAACCCTCAATTAGTGATTTGGTTTGTAACTTCTAGAATTTCCTATAAAATATATAGTATGTGTCTAGCCCTAGAAATTTAAGTAATGGAGGCCGACGTGGCATCCACTTTCGCCATGGTGATCAATAGAATAGGTCAACTTACAAGGGGCATAAATTTTGCATACAAACTCTGATTGAGCCAATTATTGAACTATTGGAAAGGTATCGATGCATATAATATAGAAGGTGGATCCATAGTAAGGTTTAGACAATAAAAAAAATTGTTGGATGCCCCAAAATGACTTTGAAATATTTTAGATGTTTTTTTTTTACATAAATTCCCAAATCTAGACCAACTGCTAGATTGTCTCTGCAAGTTGATTCCTCCTATTTTTTAGCCATAAAGCATTGATATAGATGACAAATTCCTCTAAGTGGTTGAAGAGATAGATGACAAAAGGGGTTCTCACTATATTATAGTTGATCTAGAAACAAGCCTTTTCTAGGTTGGGCCTCAACCTCCCCACCAAGAACTCATAGTGCTACACCAACAATATTCTGAGTTTTAATAAGTTCAACGACATCTTCAAATATCAAAGTTATAATGTTGGAACACCTAGAAAAAAGAAATTCTAAAACCGGTGACATTAATGTTGCAATAAGTAGAAACATGTTACGCCTCCAATAAAACCACTAAGAATAACCTGCGAAATCCTTTCAGGGCTGCAAAAATGTTAAGATCCTCAACGTGGCATGGATGATGAAACTGGTGACATTAATGTTGCAATAAGTAGAACATGTTAAGCCTCCAATAGAACCACTAAGCATAACTTGAGAAATCCTATCACGGCTAAAAACATGTTAAGATCCTCAATGTGGCATGGAAGATGATTTGAACATAGTTAAATCAATGGCATAGATTAAGTAGACTGTTGCCCACTAAGTTTGTTTCATAGAAGACAACTACAACATAAATATTGAAAATTTAAGTTGTTCATTGAGTTATGGCCTACTCGGAGCTTACCACCCCTGCCCTAATTTTAATTCCAACAGAAGTAGAGAATGGCATGTTGTTTATAGATTCGACCTCGATTTCAATAAATGACCATTGAGCTTTGCGAGCTTTCCGAACATGGTATAAAACACATGTACCTTTTTACATTGTTGCCTTGTGCTCCATAGCTTCCTTGAAGGTCGAGAATATCTGTTGGATCAACAATGTGTGTAGACTACTCTGAGAAACACAGTTTCAAATACTGCACACCCAATAGGTTACGCGAAAGAGTTCTCAAATCTACTACATAGTGTACAAACATCTTAGTTTGTTGCGCGCTATGAATACGCACACTTAAGGAATTGATTTATGAATGCGGAAGAACACAATGCTATGCTTAGCACATAAACTCAAAAATATGACAGAAACTTTGTCAATACACAAAACCTGATATTAATGAACTTTGACGTTGTGCACAAATACAAAATACAATGACAAAGATGAGATTCGGCTCTAATGACTTATTCTATGAACTCTTCATATGTTGTTGGTTCTCTCTACCTCTCTTCTTCTTCTCTACGCATCAATTGCTTCTCTTTAGCATCCTCTAGCATTTTCGACTAACTAAAAGGACTCGGACTTATATGGTCTCTGACTCAGACTTCCTACAGAAGCTAAGACCAAATCAACATTAAAGACTACCATAAATACGACTGACTCTTCAACCACTTAATTTAATTTGAGAAGATATAAATAGGCTCCATTTATAGCTTCTTTCTTGCCAACTAACTTTTGAGTAAATGTGTGACTTTGCACTTATAGACTGTTTGACTGACCGAAAAACTACTAACAAAATGTCTGACAGACAAATCGACAGAGACGTGAAGATCTCACCGACTTGTAATTACAAATTCCAACACTCCCCCTTAATTATAATTTGGTGGGATTACAAAATAAAATTACATCAAAAAATGAGTTTTTCATTTACTATCACTCATGTGTTACTGCGTGGACTCCTAGACTACTCCGCAGATGCTGAAATGCATCTCTTGCCAGAACCTTTGTAAAAATGCCAGTGATTTGTTCTTTTGACCTGCAAAATTCTAAACAGATCTCTTTCTTGTTCACCAATTCTCTGATAAAATGAAATCTTGTATAAATGTGCTTTATTTTCTTGTGAAACACATGATTATTTTATAACATGATGGATGAATTATTGTCCCAGAATATTGTTGTTGGTTCCTATTGTTCTTGCAAAAAATATTTTAACATCCTTCTCATCCATATTGTTTGACAAGTTGTGCTTGTAGCTGCGACGT
Source organism: Picea glauca (assembly GCA_000966675.3). Taxonomy (NCBI): domain Eukaryota; kingdom Viridiplantae; phylum Streptophyta; class Pinopsida; order Pinales; family Pinaceae; genus Picea; species Picea glauca. Next base: position 86,602 of record JZKD02S1726166.1, read on the forward strand.
ACTCTGCTTCTGATGAAGAAAGTGTCACTATGGGTTACTTCCTTGATTCCCATGATACTGTACTTGTTTCAAAATGAAATGTGTACCCTGAGGTGCTTTTTCTATCATCTATGATGCTTCCACAATCATTGTCAGTGTATCCAATGAGTCTGAAATATTCTGAAGTGGAGTACTTAATGCCAAAATATTTTGTTCCATTCACATATCTTAGGATTCTCTTTCCCTCCTTCCAATGTGATTCTTTTGGAGTTTCCATGAACCTTGGTAATATGCTCACTCCATACATAATGTCAGGTCTTGTCATTGTTAAGTACATAAGACTGCCTACTAGTATTTTAAACAGTGTGGGATCCACCTTGGACCCTTTATCTTCCTTTATTAGCTTCAATCATGTTATGACAGGTGTTGGTGCTGCTTTTGAATTTTGAATCTTTTCAATATTTCATGCGCATAATTGGATTGTGAGATAAATATGTCACTTTTGGACTGGTGCACTTATATTCCCAAAAAATATCTCATAAGCCCTAAATCAATCATTTCAAATTCATCCTTCATGACTATCTTGAATTCTTTTATGCCGAAATCACTTGTAAATATCAAATCATCCACATATAAACAAACAATTAACACATTACCTTGTTGATTTGATTTTATGTACAGTGTTGGCTCATTTCCACTTCTCTAAAATCCATTCTGAGTGAGATAGGAATCAATGCAGTTGTACCAAGCTCTCAAATCTTTCTTTAATCCATATAGTGCTTTCTTCAATATGTATACTTTGTTTTCTTGTCCTGGAACTTCATAACCTTCTGGTTGTTTCACATATACTTCTTATTCTAAGTTTCCATTAAAGAATGTTGACTTTACATCCATCTGATAAACTTTCTATTTGTACTAGGTGAAAATAGCTAACACAGTTATGTCTATGTCCATGTATGCAACTAGTGCAAATGCTTCATTTTAATCAATTCTAGGTTGTTGTGTAAATCCTCTTGCAACTAACCTTTCCTTGTACTTCTGTACATTTCCTTCTGCATTTTTCTTGGTTTTATAAATCCACTTGACTCTTATAACATCCTTGTCTGCAGGAACATCAACCAAATTCCATGGTTGATTCTTCTCTATGCATCTGATTTCTTCATCCATGGCTTGTGCCCATACAACCTCTTTGACATCTTCTTTAAAGGTTAATGGATAATTAATTTGTGAAAAAAGATAAAAAACTGAAAAATGAATTTGTTGTGTCTTCATTATAGATGTTGTGCAGACTTCTTGTCTTACTTGGTAACAAACTTGCTAATGTTGGATCTAGAGATGTAGTAGACTGCGCACTTGTTGTTCTTACTGTAGTACTCTGCACGATAATTTGTGTCACATTGCCAGGTGTATAAGGGAATGCGCACTAATGTATACATGGTATTTGAACCACTTCATCTTTTGTATCATCATACTCCATTGTGTCAATAATTTTTACTGTCTTTGCTATGGTTCCATCCCATGCTTCATTCTCCACGAACTGAACATCGTGGATGATTATGAATTTTCTTGTGATACGATCATACAACTTGTATCCTTTTTTCTCTTCATAATACCTAACAAATATGCATTTATGTCCTTTGTTGTCAAGCTTCCTTCTCAGTTCATTTGGTACAAGTGCATATGCAACACAACAAAAAACTTCTAAGTGTGCCACATTATGCTTTGAACCTGTCCAAGCTTCATGAGGAGCTCTATTCTTCACATTATTTGTCAAACATTTGTTCAAGATGTATACTATAGTTGCTACTGCCTCAACCCAATACTCATTAGACAAATGTTTGACTATCAACATACTGCGCACCATTTCCATGATGGTTTCGTTCTTTCTTTCCGTAACACCATTTTCCTGTGGTGTGTATCGCGCGGTAAATTGCTTGTAGATGCCATGAACTTTAAAAAAGTTCTGAAATTCTCTTGAAATGTATTCTCCTCCTCTTTAATTTATTAGACACTTGATGAAATAACCACTATGCTTCTCCGCAAGTGATTTAAATTGCTGAAAACAACTCAATGCGTCAGATTTATGCTTTAGGAAATAAATCCATGTCTTTCTTGAGAAATCATCAATGAATGTTATAAAATAAGTACTTCCTCCTATAGATGGATTTTGCATTGGTCCAAAAATGTTTGAGTCTACTATTTCCAGTGGATCTTTTTCTCTGTAAGACTTTCCAACTGGAAATGATTATCTATGTTACTTGCCAAATATGCATCATTTACATATTCTTTCTGGTTTTTCAATCAATGGAAAACCTTTCACCATATCCTTTGTGTGTAGCAACTTCAAACCTCCAAAGTTCAAATGTCCAAATCTGAAATTCCATAGCGAGGAGTCATCCTTTATTTTAGATTAGAATGTTGCCTTTATCTCTGTGCCATTTTCTCCTTTCTTGATACTGCACACACTGTTTCCTTTATTAGTATTGTGCGCACTTTCTACTGTAAATGCAGTGTCTAACTGCACACTTTTTCCTTTATCAACAGTTTGCGTTATATTCTTCTTCTTAGTTGGCTTCAATGTCAATGGAAACATCTTGTTACTTATCATCTGGATTTTTGCAATAAGTAGATTGTTTGGGCATTTATCCATTATGAGACATTGATTATCTTCCACATGGATTATGTATCATTTTTGTAACAGTTGTCGTGTACTCATCAGATTATGCTTCAGACCAGAAACATAATATACATCAAACATAACTTATTGTTCTCCTTATGTTAAAATGTTTAAACTACCTCTTCCTAAGACAATGACTTGGATATTTGTTCCAAGTGTAACCTTAGTTTGGACTGACTCATCCAAACTAGAAAACAATTATATGTTTCGTATCATGTGGTTACTGCAACCTGAATCTAAGTACCATATGTCACATAGACTTGCTTGAGCAACATTGCATTCAATCGGTGACACTATATTAAGCATTTCTATTGTGCTAGGCACAATTACAACATGCACCATAAACATAGGGATAGTTTGGTTAATTGCTTCATGTGACTGATCTTGACTTTGTTTGTTCTGATTATGCTGTCTCTTTCTTCAGTCATATGCATAATGTCCATACTTTTTACAGTAATGGAATTGAATCTTTGATTTTTCAGTTCTTTGAAAACTTGACTGGATCCACTTCTGTCAGAACTTCTTCCTCTACCTCTAGAGTTAGCTCTCCCCCTTCCTCTTCCATGACTTATATATGACTACGTGGAAAATGCATTCTCTAATGACATACTTGATCTATTCAATCTGTGTTCATGATTGATGATGGAAGCTTGCAGTTCATCTAGAATGAATTGACTCAAGTCTTTTCTCTCTTCTAGATTCACAACAAGGGTATCAAACTTAGGAGGAAGACTCCTAAGTACCTTTTCAACAACTCTTTTGTCTTCTATGGTTTCACCATGAGACTTAATCTGATTTATCAATCCAATGATGTGGGTGTAGAATTAATCTACTGAGTCTTTCATTGACATAGTTTCAAAATCACTTCTAAGATTCTACAGTTTTGCAGTCTTTATTTTGTCCATACCCTGATAATAGGTTTGTAATATGTCCCATGCTTCCTTAGCTTGTTTTTCTTATGCAACTCTTGGAAGTATGCTCTCATGCATAACTTGATGTATGTAAAACAACGCATTTCCATCCTTCTTTCTTTGATCTTTCAAGACATCTCTCTCAACTCGTGTGAGAGCATTGTATGTTTTCTGATCTACTAGTTCCACATAGCCATTCTTGACTATTTCCCATACATCCTAACCTCAAAACAAAGATTTCATGGTCCCGGACCACATCTCATAATTCTTTCCTGTAAAAGTGGGAGGTTGCAATTTTGAGGTAGAAGCCATATTTCATTTTCAACAGAGTTTTTGTTCTTGAACTTGTTCTGATAGAACCTGCTCTAATACCAATTTGAAGGTCGAGAAGATCTATTGGCTCTGTGCAACACAGTTTCAAATACTGTGGACCAAAGAGACTACATGACAGAGTTCTCAAATATACTGCGCAGTGCACACACTTAATGAATACACACACTTAATGAATTGATTAATGAATGGGGAATAACACATTACTATGCTTAGCACATAAACTAAAAAATAAGATAAAAATTTTGTCAATACACAAAATTTGATATTAATAAACTTTGGCGTTTTGTGCGAATACAAAAAACAATGACAGAGATGAGCTTATGACTTCTTCTATCAACTCTTCAGTTGTTGTTGGTTCTCTCTACCTCTCTACCTCTTTGCTTCTTCTCTCTGCATCAATTGCTTCTCTTCAGCATCCTCTAGCATTTTCGACTAACTAAAAGGACTCGGACTTATATGGAATCCGACTAACACTTCCTACATAAGCTAAGACTGACTCAACATTAAAGACTACCATAACTACGATTGACTCTTCAACCACTTAATTCTTCCTACATAAGCTAAGACTGACTCAACATTAAAGACTACCATAACTACGATTGACTCTTCAACCACTTAATTTAATTCGAGAAAATAGAAATAGGCTCCATTTATAATTTCCTCTTGCCGACTGACTTTTAAGTAAATGTGCGATTTTGCACTTACAGACTGTCTCACAATCTGTTTTTTCTCTTACGATCAATCAGAGCTGGACACAAAGCATCACGGATTGTCAATTCTCTGGCAGTTCTACTTGCCTTAATCTATCGATTCAGCCTTTATTGTTTTTGTTATGCTGTGTACAGAGTTGCTACTGCTCCTGCCAACAAAACCAATAACAGTCTGGGTTTGATGGCTGGTCATTCCTGCACCGACAGTTGTCCAACTGACCATCTACCGCCACCAATTTTTTTAATAAGTTGTAGGCGGTGGAGCTTGATGCGATGTATTTCATTTCACGTCATTTTCTTAGATATTGGCTGAATCAGAACTTGCTGATATCTTTGCATTGGTTCTTCAAATCTCAATTTCATTATTTTAAATGAATTCGAGCACTACATATTGTCAGGAGCGATGGTAAATATGATACGTTTAAACGTCATAGATTTAGAGATTTAATGACCCGTTTATTGTTTTTAGCTACACTAAATTGTTCTGCCATTTGATTGTTATTGATAGCATAAGCAATTTTTTCATACCAAAGATTTTTATAATTAAAAATCTTAACTTTTATAAAGAAAACTTTTAATTTTACACATTTTTAAGAACCATTTTCATTACAACAGTTTAATATTGCACTTAGGGCTAACAAATTAAAAAGTAAAGTTAGAACATACAATACAAATCCCGGGGGCGGGGAAATGGATGAGCAACGCTTAGCATAACATCCTTCAATATGCATGTATTCAAATTGTAACTTCAGCTTCCTGTGTTTAGCCAAAGATCCAGTGTACACCTTTGCTAAAGTATTGGTAGGAATTAGAGAGACCGGCTTTCTCATCGTAAACAATGGCTTCTTCACGTTCAGAAATTCTCCCAAGAATCATTTCCATTCATTGTGCATACCTAGTATTTGTAAAGCAACATATAATAAATCTCAAAGTTATTTAATCCGTGGCGGAGATATGATGTTCTACAAAAAAATCATTAGAAAAAAATAATTTGATAAAACTTTTAAACTACTACTATTATCTTTTGACAAATTCCATGGCAGTCCTTCTGGCACCCTTGAGTTTAAGATGTTTTCTACAATTCCGTCAAAATATAATCTCAAAATTCCAATTTTCAAAGAAAAATAAATAATCATGTAAGAAAACTTTACATCCTCAATTATTTAGAATACAATAGAATGAGCCTTCAAACTCCAAGAAGGTGTTGTTATAGGGGTTTTGATCCTGTCACTATCCTATGCAGCGCCCGACCTGCACAACGATCCTAACTTCCTCTTTCCTATCCTACTCAGATATGGATACAGTGAAGATCTCGACACAGTGTGCCGTTGGAGCCTATGCATGAAACTCCATCGAAAAAATCTGCAGTGGAACTCCATGGAAGAAAGCCCCATATCAGTCACAGGGGAAGGCAGGGCAGGGCAGGGCAGTGTAGAAAGAAATGAATAGGGACTAGAATTGACTCTGGAAACAAACCGCAGACAGGGACGAAGACTAATACACATGGAAGGAAATAATTACTTGGTTGGCGATGAACATATGGCAAAGTCTGATACTATTTGGACAATCTAGAAAGCTTTCCAAAGGAACCTCCCCTTTAAAAAGCTTTCCACATGAACCTTCCAAAAAACACTTTCGGTGTAATAATGACCAATAAACTAATAATTACAAATAAGATACATAAGAACTAATAAATTAATAATTGCAAATAAGGCACCTGAGTAGGCTTAATGGTTAAGAACATGTGTTATCTCTGAGAAGGTCACCAGTTCAAAACCAGCAGGAAGTAGGGATACTCATATTAACCCGTCTCCGCTCTTACTGAGTCAAAAAAAATTAATTACAAATAAGACAAGTAGAGACGTGGCATGGTCCGTGATTTGAACAGAGTTAAATCATTGTAACGCATTAGGTAAACCGCCCTCCACTAGGTTTGTTTCGTAGAAGACACGTACACCATAGATATTGAAAATTTAAGTTGTTCGTTGAGTTTTGGCCTACTGGGAGCTTACCATCCCTGCCCTAATTTTAATTCCAACAAAAATAGAGAATGACATGCTGCCGTTACATTGTTTTTATATTTTGTTTAAATTATGTAATAACATTGCAAAACAGTTTAAAAAAACAAATAATTTAGCAAAACTACCACTACTCAGAAAATGAAATACCTCGGCTGGCACTTTGTCAGTGAGTCTGAACTCTATAGTGACATGAATATCGAAGGATCTAAAGGAAAATGATCGTTTCACCTAGAAAACTTGCAGATAAAGTCACCTTCCAAGTTGCAAAATATACTTTTTAGCCCAGTCACCGTAGGAGCTGCAAAATATCCTGTTTACCTTCGTTGATTAAGCAAAATAAACTTATCTTCCACGCGGCACCATAGCAAAGCAAGCGACACCCACACGCCACCGTCGTAGCTATAAATACATGCTCTGCCCGGCCTTTTCTTCTCATCTCATCTTTGCTCATTCTATTATATCTGTCTGAATTTGTTGATTGATATATAAATCTACTTTTCAAATTAGTACTAACATGGCTGAAAATCAGCAGTACCAGGTCCGTGGTCTCTTCGGCACGAACAAGGGAGACGAGCGGGAAGGGCAGGATCAAGCTGCTCGTCCTAATCCAGCTCAGAAGGCGGGGATCGTGGATCAAAGCAAAGAGAAGGTGCCCGGAGGCCAGACTCAGACTGCTCAGAGTAATCCAACTGAGAAGGCGGGGCTTGTAGATAAAGTGAAACAAAAGCTTCCCGGAGGCCAGACTCAGACTCAGACTCAGACTGCTCAGTGTAATCCAACCGGGAAGACTCAGACTCAGACTCAGACTGCTCAGTGTGATCCAACCGGGAAGACCCAGACTCAGACTGCTCAGTGTAATCCAACCGGGAAGACTCAGACTGAGACTGCTCAGTGTAATCCAACCGGGAAGGTGGGGCTTGTAGATAAAGTGAAACAGAAGCTTCCCGGAGGCCAAAACAAGGAATGATGTGATGCTTTCCCTTGAGGATCGACTGATAATAATAGTGTGTGTTAGAATAGAGATATGAATAGTGTAGTGTGTGTTAGACTTAGAATAGATAATAAGATATGAATGCCATCCGATTCGCATGCCATGTGTGTGTTATAGTGTTTGGCTCAGAGGAGATTTGCAATATCATTGTGTGTGTTAGAATAGAGATATGAATAGTGTAGTGTGTGTTAGACTTAGAATAGATAATCCGATTCGCATGCCATGTGTGTTATAGTGGTTGGCTCAGAGGAGATTTGGAATATCCTTGTAATGAACGATTTTATATCTTTTTGGTTTAGTTTAAATACAAATTAAATATTTGTGACATGAAAGTCTTCTTACTTTGTCTGGATAGTTATTTCATTATTAATAACAATTTTTCACAACACAAGAAGAGTATATTACCACGTCCATGCCCTGTAAACTTACAATCAAGAGCGTATGCTTATAAGAAAGAAACGCGTCATGATGTATAGACCTCCAATTAGTATAAACATCCAACAATGTGGAAAAATACTTTAATAATCTATATACATTAGTCTCGATTTCAATTTTTCTTAGAGCTAAGAGTATAATTTTTCCATTATGAATCCTTCACAGGCTTGTTTCTCTCTTGGAAGTTATTTTTTCTATTTTCTTTGGAAGGCACTACTGTTACTTCATGTCATGACATGCCATTTACTAACTCAAGTGGAACCCTATTCTGGTCATAGAAAGAAGGATTGGGAGGAGAATCTTCAACTAACGTAGACTAGACTTAAATATTGCCATCAAATTTCAGTTTACATTCCACAATTCTATGTTGAAATGGTGAAAACAAATCCCTATGAGATGTGGATTTAGATTCTATTATTCAATTTTTGGTTGAAATAAGGCAACTTAAGTTAGAATGTATAATTAATGAATTAGTTTCATTGTAATCGTAGGAGAAATTGTTTAAATATGTATGTTTGAGAGACAAATATTGAGCCCCCGCTTTGTAATCTCCATGATATGATATGAATAATAAGAAAAAGGCTTGGTTGAAAAAGAAAAATACATAAATATTCAAATTTCAGGTCTCTCTTTTAGAAAGTTGCGGCGGCCACTCACTGGTGTACCCTTCGCGCATGAATAACCTTTCCAGATTTCCGCAGTCAAGCATCTCGGGAGTTGCGACGGCTCCAGTAGTATTTCGCGGCGATTTCCTCAGTCAAGCCTGCGGCTGCTCTTACCAAATCCGCAGCACGGGAGGTGCGGCTGCTCCTTCAAAATATTCGCGTATATATTTGGAGTTTGAAACATTTAAGGTATGAAGGAATTGCATATTTTGAAAGGACTTGAGGTATGAAGTCACGAGGCAGGAAGGAATTCGAATATGTTTAAAATTGAATTTTTGAAAACGTGAACAAGTAACTCACGTGGAGGGTATTTTCAAAAGTTTTACTATACTTTGGAAATATAGTATGGAATATTGCATGAAGGAATATATGTATGGAAAGGGTAAATGATTATAGTATGGAATATATATTTTGAAAAGTGGAGGAGTTTTTTTAAAAAAGGTGGAGGTGTTGCAGGTTATTTCGTCTCTAGTGAACAATGTTAAGTAAGGTGGTAGGATTGACAATGGGATGGTAAATGTAAGCAATGGCAATAAAGGTAATGGTAAAGTTACCATGTGAACATTTTCTTTTGGAGTTGTATTTTTTTGTTATATGTAATTGGGCATATTGTTGTAAGACCTGGTTAAGCATGCGTACCCCTGGTTCTGTTAAGTCACCTACAAAAGTATAGATTTAGGTAGACTAAAGAAGGGTGGAGGAGCATGAGTCATAAATTAAAACCTTGTATATAGGTCTACAGTTGTGGGTTTCGAGTCCATGATTATTGGTTGCCCGTGGTATGGTGTCCATAAAATTGCATGTTATGGGGCTCGGTGAAACTCCATTGTAAAGTGGCTTGGAGGTGAGCAGTGAAAAGACCATTTGGCAGTCTTGGCCGGATTTGGCCAAGGTTTCGAATACTTTGTTCGAGGTGGAGCACTGAAGGTGCCTTGGTCAAAAAGTTGGGTCAATAGAAAGGTTGATGTGTTTATGTATTGATAGGTTAAATAAAGGGTTTGAGAACACATGATGGAGGCACGTTCATATTCCTTTGAATTTTGGAAATTATTGCACGACAATTGGGGTCAAATGACATCTTTAGTAATGCCAAGTTGCAGCGTGAGTTGTGGTCAGAAGCAATTAAGTGTTGTCTAGACAATCGGTCACCATTAGTTGCAAAAGGTTGGAAGATTCTAGAAGAGGTATATTGAACATGTCTTCTCTTGTAGTTACTCAGTTTTTTGAAATTGTTTGATTGTTTTATGTTCTCATCAGCATTCTAAGTAGGATCTAGATCAAACAGGTAGATCTTTGTTGGTTATAATGACAATGTCAATGGATATAGATCGTCATTAACAAAGATAATGTCTGATGGATTTCTTCTCAAATCAGACATAGTAAAAGATGAAAGGAATACAGCATGATTCATAGCAGAAAGGTCTTTGGAAGGCATTGATTTCCATGAAATATTCTCGTCAGTTGTTAAGCTTTTGTCTATTCATGTAGCGTTGGCACTAGTTGTTGTAACTAGATGCTAAGACAAGTTTGTTATGGAGATTTGTATCAGGAGATATGTATATCAAACAACCAGAAGGGTTTGTTCAGGATCACAAAAAAAAATTTGTTTGGAAGTTCAAGTAGTCATTGTATGGCCTGAAATGCGCATCAGGCATTGATACAAGATGGGCGATTCCTTCATGGTGGGCCAAGTTTTACAAGAAATGAATTTAACCATTGTTTTTATGGTACATTCATTATCTTGGTGTTTAGATTGCTGACGATATGTTTTTTGAAGTAAAAGCATGGTTAAGATCAACAGGTTGGCTCTGTTGGAAAGGATGTTCATGGTGAAGGATCAAGGAGCAGTGAAAACAAATCTCAGGCATGGAAATACATAGAGGCGGGAAAGATGCTAAGCTTTGGTTATCACAGTTGCAGTATAAGGAAAAGATACTCAGGAAATTTGGCATGAATAATGTGAAACCGGAAAATATCCCTTTGCCTTTCCATTTGTTTTCTTCAGGTGTATATCCTTGTAATATGAAAGAAAAGGTTATGTCTCATGTATTGTATGCTAGCTGGAAGTATAAATTATGCGATGGAAAGGTTTGATATGTTCAAGTATTAGAGTGTTGTCAGTAATCACATGACAAATCCAGGTAAAGAAGTGAAATTGGGTGCTTCAGTATCTTAGAGGCACATGTATCACCTACAGTGGTTTCAATGTTTTTGTCTGAGATAATTTAGATTTTACAGGAGGATTTGGACAAGAAATGTTTTTTATGAGTATAAAGGGACCATTGGGTTAGTTTGGACAAAGTGCATGTTTTGTTTATGTGGTAGTCAAATCCTTGTGCATTTGACACATAGTTCAACTTACCTAAATTGGACATGGTATCACTTTCTAAGACATGTTACTAATGGAGGTAGAGTGGTCCATATTTGAGCAAGTTGTGCAGACATGTTTTTGGAACCAATGTTGAAGAGAAATTGTGGTCGTGATTTGCTTCTCTTGAAGGTGATGAATCATATTGGACAAAGCATCAGGGAAATTGTTGTCAAGGTGGAGATTGTTGAAATGATGACAACAAATCCCCATGGGATGTGGATCTAGATCCTACTATTCAACTTTTGGTTGAGATAAGGCAACCTAAGTTAGAATGTATAATTAATGAATTAGTTTCATTGTATCCATGGGAGAAATTGTTTAACTATGTGTGCCTGAGAGACAAATATTGAGACATGGGTTTCAAGCCCTCTCCAGGCTGCTAGTTGTAATCTCCATGATATGAATAATAAGACAGTTGATGCCTATGCTTAGTGGACGTAGCCCAATTGATCGAGATTATTTTCGGCACGAAATGAGAGCGGAGATATAATGAAGAAATGCACGCAGATATCGCATATATCCAGTAATATAACAGAAATATATCAGAGATGCAACCATAAACACAGAGATATAGTATTACACGATTTCTATTAATGAAAGAAATGTACAGAGACTGTAAAAATACAGAGTGAAAGACTCGCTAGAATGGTGGCAGCTTATCTCTGAGAAGAGATGTGACAGCTATTCGCATTCGCAAGAAGATGGTTACAATGAGGCTCTGGAGGCCCTTTTACAATAATCGGGAATGCCAAAAGTACTAGACATCCAAAAACCTAACCCTAGGAGATGAAGCGCCAAAAGTCATGTGGGCCCCGTTTGGGTAAGTTGGTGCATCAACTTCCC
>JZKD02S1726177.1:0-10189 GCA_000966675.3 Picea glauca
AAGTGGGAAGACTACCTACCATTGGTAGAGTTTGCCTACAACAACGGTTATCAAGAATCCTTGAAGATGATCCCTTTTGAAGTCCTCTATGGTAGACAATGCAAGATTCCAATCAACTGGAGTAATCCAGTGGATAGAATTACAATCGGACCTGACATGCTAAAATAAATGGAACAACAAGTGGTTCAGATAAGACAAAATCTAAAGATTGCTCAGGATAGACAGAAAAGTTACGCCGATAGAAAGATAACTCCCATAGATTTCAATACCGGATACCATGTCTATCTTAGAGTTAGACCGAGGAAGAGTTCCCTGAGAATGGGAGCTTGTGCCGAGTTGGCACCTCGGTATTGTCAACCCTTTGAAGTCTTAGATAGAGTGGGGCCTGTAGCCTATAGGATAACACTTCCTCCCACAGTAAAGGCACATAATGTTTTTCACGTTTCATTACTGAAGAAATATGTACATGATTCTAATCATATAATTGACTGGTCTATAATCCAGGTGGAGCCGGAGGAAGAATTCATGCTAGAAACCCAATGCATATTAGACAAGAAGGAAACCTCACTCAGGAACTAAGCCATTGCATGGGTCAAGGTGTAATGGAAAAACTTTGGCCCAGATGAGGCTACATGGGAAATGGAAGATGCCATGAGACATGCATACCCGATTGTGTTTACTTTTGTACATACATATCATGTTGATAGATAGAACATCAAGGATGATGATTCCTTTAAGGGGGAGAGAATTGTAACACCATGTTTCCCCCAGTCTGTAAATATAACTATATGGGTCAAGGAACTATGGAAAACTTAAAAGTGTGAATGTTTGATTTGATGGACCTTGTGTAGAAGATCGATGAATGTAAATTATGATTATTTTAATAGAAAATGGTAATGTGTTGCATTATTGCTGAAAGATGGGATGTGCTAAGAGAGAGACCATGAAATGTTGTGAAAGGTGGTGGAGGGGACCAAGAATGGTTGCATTACCGAACCAGTACCATGCTAGAATTAATTTTCTTAGATCAGAACAACCCTCTAACTAGGAATGAATTCTCGTCAGGTTGGTAGGTGGGAAGGCCTCCTCAAGAGTTCATGAGGAATGGGGTAGATTTCCCATCAGTAAGGCTTCCAGACCTGACAATGGACTGGGGTATTTGAGCCACACACAATATTACTGAGGGAGGAAAGAAAGGAAGTGTGGTGGACATAGGGAGACCTGCGAAGAAAAATGAAGAGACGAGAGAGGAAACTCTCAGGTCCAAGGAAGCACTGAAGGAGGAACAATGAGTTCTGATCACAGAAAATAGAGATTGAACTAGGAGAAGGAGATTAACCTTCGTCCTTATCTACTTTCCGTATTGGGAGAAGGAGAGTAACCTTCATCCCTAACTTTCATTGAGCTGGAAGTATGAGATTGAATCTAAAATCATCATGGCTTAACCTCAGGGGTGACTAGTGATAAATCTATTGGGAGTGACTGAGCCTATGGTTGGGTGGAAACGAGCGCCCCTTTTAGCAGTCGCATCACACTCTGTAGTTCTGATAAGTGTATTATTTCCTTATGTTTTTAATTGTAAATTATGGATGCATGCGAGTATTTACATGTCTATGAAGGTTTATTTCTCTATATTAAATGATTAAGTTATGAGTATTCATTTGTTTCCTTGAGAACCTATAATTATGATTGGATTTTCATACACCCCAGTTTAACCACTCGAAGGCGCTTTCCCCAGGAATTTACATTGTCGTTCCGGATTCGAAGAAAGTCTCTAGGCATATTTACCGATTTGGTAACCTCACAAGTTACCTTGCCTTGATTCAGAGCTTAAAGCTCTGCAAGTCGGGAAAGTGTTCCCTTCAGACCAATACTCTAGGATACTCTGAACTTGCACTTATTTACTTAACCAAAAACTCGACTAAGAGTAGGTATCATAGCCCCATAGCTTTATGAAGTTCCACATGACCTGGGTGTAGGAACTTTGGAGCTCGAGGCTCCGATATGTCAAGTTGTACGAAGGTCAAGTTAAACTTCGCAATTGATATGCATCATCAATCTATCAACAAAGATCGAGGGTGGGGAATCACTGTGGAGTGTAAACGTGAAAATAGAACACGAGCTAGTTCATGGCCCGCAATTCAACCTTTTTGTTGATCTCAATGGGTTGGAGGATCAATGATCTCGATTAGACTAGAATCAAGCGATCACTTTCCATATTGCGGAGGTCGAACTCCCTGGTAAAGAACCTGCATGTTGGGACCCTGCAATTCCTGTGAGTCGTCGATCGTCGTTGACCTTAGATATGAGTTTGAAGTGATCCATGAAAAATAAGGATCATGTGGGATGGTGAAAACCTTCAAGGAGATCAAGATCAAAAGAGATAGTGCTTTCAGGAGCGGAGACGAAATCTAGGTGATGGGCCCGTAGGAGGAGCAAAGGTCGAATCCTTTGAGCACTTAGAAAACCTTATAAGTTGAAGTAAGTCAGAATCCTAGGAGGAGGAGCGACATTGGTCATTGGATCACATCACAGAGGTTTGAGAGCCATATGATATAAACAAGTTGCATGAACCTTTGTACCTTGCACACGCAGGAGAAGAGGACTTACCAAATTTCTAAAGTTTCAATGTAGTTTGGGACCGTCCATCGTCAAGAGGGACATGTGGCGATAGATCGTGGAATCCAGAGGAATCTGTTCAAGAGGAGGCAAGTTTGAGACTTGATATTTCTGAAGCCCAAAGAGCCAGAAATCTGAAGTAAATCTCACCCATCCAAAGAACTGGAAACACAAAGTAGAATCTCAATCGTCTGATTGCAGGAACAAATCTGAGCTGTCAGATTGTTCAGGGTAAACTTCAAGCATCGGATCATGAGAGTGGATCTGAACTATCAAATACTATGAGTCTGGGAGGAGGAAAGTTTGAAAGTTGAGATTCCCGAAGCATGGAAATCTGAAGGGCCAGAGAAAATATGGACCATTGGATCCAGGAGGACACGTTTCAACAAGTCAGAATATCCAGAGGAAGGCAAAGGTTGAAGTGTTGAAACACTCGAATCCAGAAGAGTCTAAGAGTCGTGATCCATCGATTGGCATGGGGACTCTTGTAAACGGATCAAGACCTCCAGGAATATTGTAGTGGGGTTTTAGTTTGAGAATTGATATTTCCGAACCCTGAAGGCCCAAAGACCCAAAGTGAACATGGCGTTAATTCGTGAACTCCGAGTAAAGTCCTTAAGTGAGTTAGAGTCGTTGGATTTGGAGGACACGTGGCACAAATCTATGAGCTTCAGGTGAAGTCCTGAAGTAAACCTCGATCGTCAAATTAGGAGGACACATGTCATAGGATTGTAGCCTTCGGATAAAATTCATTGGGAAAAAGGTCTGAGATTTAATATCTTGGAAGTCTGAAACCCGAAGGAGATATCGATTGTCGATCGAGAAGAGGGTTGGAGGACCGTTGATTTGGGTTAAATGGTCAAACACCCAAAGTGGAAGAAAAACCATTGATCGATTAGGACAGGTGTCTGTAGATCATAATCTCTGGAAGTTTGAAGTACGAAAGAAGTTGGGTTTGAGATTTCAAAACCCCAAAGTCTAGAATTGTGAAGAGATCACAGTCATTGATCTAGGAGGGATAGATCTAGTCTGTATATTTGAGAGGCATAGATATGAACCATCGATTTAGAAAGTATCGTCAAGATCACGAGATCGACGATCTCGTACGATTGAGGGGACATGTGTTGTGTGATGTTTAAAATATCGAGGGAGGACCGTAATTCAAACCAAGGTTTCGTCAGGAGGACACTTGGAGAATTGAGGAGGATTGTGGCCCCAAATGTAGTTTGACCCCAAACCTCTTATGGCCACGCCCGCAATCACGTGGTCATCGCCAAGTTCATGTCTATGGAGAGGCCAAGTGAAAAGGGGCTAACGCCAACTTCGAGACTTCGTTGAAGCACGAAGAAAAAGGTCATGGGTATCATAAGACCTGCAATAGAGGCACAAAGGGCATTTGTCTAATTTAGAGGTGAGACTATCATGATCTCAAAGTCTCCTTTGATTTAGACTTGAAGAATCTTGACTAGAGGCTTGGGCTAAGTCCCGGTTCCAAATTAGAACCCGTAGAAAGAAAGAGGATTTGTTCCTTTAATGGAGGATGAAATTTTCCCACTTGTTGTTATTTTTCCTTTTCCCCATTGTGGGTGTGTTACATTGTCCCAATGCCCTTTTAAGACACAATACATGGAAGAAATTATGAATTTTTCTTCCATGTGGTAACTCTAGCTCATATGCAATTGCTCCCACCTTTCTCTTCAGCCTATATGGCCCATAAAAGTGGGGTTTGAGGTTCTTACTACCACGTTTCTTGATGAATTCCTGTCGGTATGGTTGAAGCCTCATATAGAATAAGTCCCCCAACCCGAAACTGCAGTACACTCTATGTTTATCTGCATAAACATTATGTTGGTTTTGGGCCCTTGGAAAATTATCTTTGATCTCTCTAAGTATATATTGGCTTTCTAGTATGCACTCCTTATCCATAGGAGCTTTACTATCTCTAAAAACCATTTCTACAAAAGTGGCGGAATCATAGTCATATAGGGCTCTAAAAGGAAACATGCCAATGGACATGTGGTAAGTGGTGTTGTATAAATATTCAACCAAGTGTAACCACTTGACCCATGCTCTCTATTTATGTGACACATAGTTCTGTAGATATCCTTCCACCCACTTTTTTAGTTTGGCCATATGTTTGTGGATGATAGCTAGTGTTGGGGATAAAGTCTGTACCAACTAGCCGAAACAACTCCTGCTAAATTGTGCTCATGAATCTATTGTCCCTATCACTCACAATAGTCTTGGGCAGCCAACGTAACCTAAAAATCTCCCTGAAAAATAAATATGTCACTTGAGATGTGTTGTACTCTATGGATATGGAAACAAAATGAGGGAAATTGGTCAAGAAATCTACCACCACAAAAATTGTATTCTTACCATGCGCCCTGGGAAATCCTCTAATAAAATCCATTGATATACTCTCCCACTTGTATTCTAGAATGGAAANCTGAGAATGGGAGCTTGTGCCGAGTTGGCACCTCGGTATTGTCAACCCTTTGAAGTCTTAGATAGAGTGGGGCCTGTAGCCTATAGGATAACACTTCCTCCCACAGTAAAGGCACATAATGTTTTTCACGTTTCATTACTGAAGAAATATGTACATGATTCTAATCATATAATTGACTGGTCTATAATCCAGGTGGAGCCGGAGGAAGAATTCATGCTAGAAACCCAATGCATATTAGACAAGAAGGAAACCTCACTCAGGAACTAAGCCATTGCATGGGTCAAGGTGTAATGGAAAAACTTTGGCCCAGATGAGGCTACATGGGAAATGGAAGATGCCATGAGACATGCATACCCGATTGTGTTTACTTTTGTACATACATATCATGTTGATAGATAGAACATCAAGGATGATGATTCCTTTAAGGGGGAGAGAATTGTAACACCTTGTTTCCCCCAGTCTGTAAATATAACTATATGGGTCAAGGAACTATGGAAAACTTAAAAGTGTGAATGTTTGATTTGATGGACCTTGTGTAGAAGATCGATGAATGTAAATTCTGATTATTTTAATAGAAAATGGTTATGTGTTGCATTATTTCTTAAAGATGGGATGTGCTAAGAGAGAGACCATGAAATGTTGTGAAAGGTGGTGGAGGGGACCAAGAATGGTTGCATTAACCTCCACCAAACCAGTACCATGCTAGAATTAATTTTCTTAGATCAGAACAACCCTCTAACTAGGAATGAATTCTCGTCAGGTTGGTAGGTGGGAAGGCCTCCTCAAGAGTTCATGAGGAACGGGGTAGATTTCCCATCAGTAAGGCTTCCAGACCTGACAATGGACTGGGGGATTTGAGCCACACACAATATTACTGAGGGAGGAAAGAAAGAAAGTGTGGTGGACATAGGGAGACCTGCGAAGAAAAATGAAGAGACGAGAGAGGAAACTCTCAGGTCCAAGGAAGCACTGAAGGAGGAACAATGAGTTATGATCACAAAAAATAGAGATTGAAATAGGAGAAGGAGATTAACCTTCGTCCTTATCTACTTTCCGTATTGGGAGAAGGAGAGTAACCTTCATCCCTAACTTTCATTGAGCTAGAAGTATGAGATTGAATCTAAAATCATCATGGCTTAACCTCAGGGGTGACTAGTGATAAATCCATTGGGAGTGACTGAGCCTATGGTTGGGTGGAAATGAGTGCCCCTTTTAGCAGTCGCATCACACTCTGTAGTTCTGATAAGTGTATTATTTCCTTATGTTTTGAATTGTAAATTATGGATGCATGCGAGTATTTACATGTCTATGAAGGCTTATTTCTCTATATTAAATGATTAAGTTATGAGTATTCATTTGTTTCCTTGAGAACCTATAATTATGATTGGATTTTCATACACCCCAGTTTAATCACTCGAAGGCGCTTTCCCCAGGAATTTACATTGTCGTTCCGGATTCGAAGAAATTCTCTAGGCATATTTACCGATTTGGTAACCTCACAAGTTACCTTTCCTTGATTCAGAGCTTAAAGATCTGCAAGTCGGGAAAGTGTTCCCTTCATACCAGTAGTCTAGGATACTCTGAACTTGCACTTATTTACTTAACCAAAAACTCGACTAAGAGTAGGTATCATAGCCCCATAGCTTTATGAAGTTCCACATGACCTAGGTGTAGGAACTTTGGAGCTCGAGGCTCCGATATGTTAAGTTGTACGAAGGTCAAGTTAAACTCCGCAATTGATATGCATCATCGATCTATGAACAAAGATCGAGGGTGGGGAATCACTGTGGAGTGTAAATGTGAAAATAGCACACTAGCTAGTTCATGGCCCGCAATTCAACCTTGTTGTTGATCTCAATGGGTTGGAGGATCGATGATCTCGATTAGACTAGAATCAAGCGATCACTTTCCATATTGCGGAGGTCGAACTCCCTGGTAAAGAACCTGCATGTTGGGACCCTGCAATTCCTGTGAGCCGTCGATCATCGTTGACCTTAGATATGAGTTTGAAGTGATCCATGAAAAATAAGGAGCATGTAGGATGGTGAAAACCTTCAAGGAGATCAAGATCAAAAGAGATAGTGCTTTCAGGAACGGAGACAAAATCTAGGTGATGGGCCCGTAGGAGGAGCAAAGGTCGAATCCTTTGAGAACTTAGAAAACCTTATAAGTCGAAGTAAGTCAGAATCCTAGGAGGAGGAGCGACATTGGTCATTGGATCACATCACAGAGGTTCGAGAGCCATATGATATAAACAAGTTGCATGAACCTTTGTACCTTGCACATGCAGGAGAAGAGGACTTACCAAATTTCTAAAGTTTCAATGTAGTTTGGGACCGTCCATCGTCAAGAGGGACATGTGGCGATAGATCGTGGACTCCAGAGGAATCTGTTCAAGAGGAGGCAAGTTTGAGACTTGATATTTCTGAAGCCCAGAGAGCCAGAAGTCTGATGTAAATCTCACCCATCCAAAGAACTAGAAACACAAAGTAGAATCTCAATCGTCTGATTGCAGGAACAAATCTGAGCTGTCAGATTGTTCAGGGTAAACTTCAAGCGTCGGATCATGAGAGTGGATCTGAACTGTCAGATACTGTGAGTCTGGGAGGAGGAAAGTTTGAAATTTGAGATTCCCGAAGCATGGAAATCTGAATGGCCAGAGAAAATTTGGAACATTGGATCCAGGAGGACACGTTTCAACAGGTCAGAATATCCAGAGGAAGGAAAAGGTTGAAGTGTTGAAACACTCGAATCCAGAAGAGTCTAAGAGTCGTGATCCATCGATTAGCATGGGGACTCTTGTAAATGGATCAAGACCTCCAGGAATATTGTAGTGGGGTTTCAGTTTGAGAATTGATATTTCCGAACCCTGAAGGCCCAAAGACCCAAAGTGAACATGGCGTTAATTCGTGAACTCCGAGTAAAGTCCTTAAGTGAGTTAGAGCCATTGGATTTGGAGGACACGTGGCACAAATCTATGAGCTTCAGGTGAAGACCTGAAGTAAACCTTGATCGTCAAATTAGGAGGACACATGTCAGAGGATTGTAGCCTTCGGATAAAATTCATTGGGAAAAAGGTCTGAGATTTAATATCTTGGAAGTCTGAAACCCGAAGGAGATATCGATTGTCAATCGAGAAGAGGGTTGGAGGACCGTTGATTTGGGTTAAATGGTCAAACACCCAAAGTGGAAGAAAAACCATTGATCGATTAGGACAGGTGTCTGTAGATCATAATCTCTGGAAGTTTGAAGTACGAAAGAAGTTGGGTTTGAGATTTCAAAACCCCAAAGTCTAGAATTGTGAAGAGATCACAGTCATTGATCTAGGAGGGATAGATCTAGTCTGTATATTTGAGAGGCATAGATATGAACCATCGATTTAGAAAGTATCGTCAAGATCACGAGATCGACGATCTCGTACGATTGAGGGGACATGTGTTGTGTGATGTTTAAAATATCGAGGGAGGACCGTAATTCAAACCAAGGTTTCGTCAGGAGGACACTTGGAGAATTGAGGAGGATTGTGGCCCCAAATGTAGTTTGACCCCAAACCTCTTATGGCCACGCCCGCAATCACGTGGTCATCGCCAAGTTCATGTCTATGGAGAGGCCAAGTGAAAAGGGGCTAACGCCAACTTCGAGACTTCGTTGAAGCACGAAGAAAAAGGTCATGGGTATCATAAGACCTGCAATAGAGGCACAAAGGGCATTTGTCTAATTTAGAGGTGAGACTATCATGATCTCAAAGTCTCCTTTGATTTAGACTTGAAGAATCTTGACTAGAGGCTTGGGCTAAGTCCCGGTTCCAAATTAGAACCCGTAGAAAGAAAGAGGATTTGTTCCTTTAATGGAGGATGAAATTTTCCCACTTGTTGTTATTTTTCCTTTTCCCCATTGTGGGTGTGTTACATTGTCCCAATGCCCTTTTAAGACACAATACATGGAAGAAATTATGAATTTTTCTTCCATGTGGTAACTCTAGCTCATATGCAATTGCTCCCACCTTTCTCTTCAGCCTATATGGCCCATAAAAGTGGGGTTTGAGGTTCTTACTACCACGTTTCTTGATGAATTCCTGTCGGTATGGTTGAAGCCTCATATAGAATAAGTCCCCCAACCCGAAACTGCAGTACACTCTATGTTTATCTGCATAAACATTATGTTGGTTTTGGGCCCTTGGAAAATTATCTTTGATCTCTCTAAGTATATATTGGCTTTCTAGTATGCACTCCTTATCCATAGGAGCTTTACTATCTCTAAAAACCATTTCTACAAAAGTGGCGGAATCATAGTCATATAGGGCTCTAAAAGGAAACATGCCAATGGACATGTGGTAAGTGGTGTTGTATAAATATTCAACCAAGTGTAACCACTTGACCCATGCTCTCTATTTATGTGACACATAGTTCTGTAGATATCCTTCCACCCACTTTTTTAGTTTGGCCATATGTTTGTGGATGATAGCTAGTGTTGGGGATAAAGTCTGTACCAACTAGCCGAAACAACTCCTGCTAAATTGTGCTCATGAATCTATTGTCCCTATCACTCACAATAGTCTTGGGCAGCCAACGTAACCTAAAAATCTCCCTGAAAAATAAATATGTCACTTGAGATGTGTTGTACTCTATGGATATGGAAACAAAATGAGGGAAATTGGTCAAGAAATCTACCACCACAAAAATTGTATTCTTACCATGCGCCCTGGGAAATCCTCTAATAAAATCCATTGATATACTCTCCCACTTGTATTCTAGAATGGAAATAGGTTGTAATAAACATGTTGGGTGTGTGTGTTCTTCCTTATTTTGTTTTCATGTGGCACACTGCCTTATGTGGCATGTAACATCCTCCTTGAGGCACTTCTAAGAGAACCTTTCTCTAATATTCATGTAAGCCTTGAGGAACCATTGATGACCTGCTAAGGATGAGTTAGAGAATGCTTGCAATAAATTCTCCTTCAATTTGGATTTAGGAACCAAAAAAATCCTCTGCTTATAATATATGATGTCATCCACAATCCTGTACCCATCATCCTGGACCTGACCATCCATAAACTCGCATGCAAAATTATTTTTTGAATATTTTACGAAAATATGTGATTTCCAGTCAACTGATAACTCT
>JZKD02S1726177.1:10199-24415 GCA_000966675.3 Picea glauca
AGAGTGTCCAAGATGAGAGGGACAGAATGATTATGGATGCCATGGGAAGGGTTAAGTTTTTTGGGGGTGGTAAAAACAACTTGGTGGTAGGAGAGGATATATTGGAGGTTGGGATGCACAAAAGGTGTCTCAACAACATGAATGGAGTGGAGTTGGGTGATAATTCCCGAATGATCTTTTTTGAGGAGTTTTTCCATGTGATGGGAACTGGTGATATCAGGGGATCCTGCTATGATGCCTTGGAACTTATATTGTTGTCCCTCCTATTGGAATTGCATGGTTAATTCCTTAAAATCCATGAGAATGGGGTCGCAAGTACGTACCCGTTTGACACCAAGAACAATGTCACAACCACCCATGTCTATAACAAACATATGGGATTTCAGGTGATATTGACCAATTTGGAGTAGCACATTTTCACATCGTCCCTGACATTTCATTGAACCAACATTGTTCATCATGATTTGAAAATTATTGACTGCACGGATGTAACAGTTCACTTCTTGGGCAATGCGGTGATGAATAAAGTTATGGGTACTACCAATGTCCACAAAGATGATGAATTTCCTATTTTTGATGTAACCTATTAATTTGAGAGTATGGGGAGTAGAGAATTCAATGAGGGCATTAAGTGAAATCACTAGTTCAACTTTGGTTGGGTCAGAGTGGGGTGAGGTCAAATGGTGGTGGTAGTTCCTCCACAGGTGAAACAACAACATCTTCTTCAGAAAGATCCTCAGTCACAACGATAAAAATATTTTTTTCCTTACACTTATGCTTGGGAAAATATTTTTCATCGCAATTATAACAAAGACCCTTGAGTTGACGTTCATCCATTTCATCCCTGGTTAATTTCTAGATCTTCAAGGGAGTTGCAGAAGGGGAAAAATGGGTGTGTTTAGGGCAAGGAGGAAAGGTGGGTTTGTGGGTTTGGGAGGAGATAATTTCTTGGGATTCCTTGGATCGTTGAATAGCTTCCAACCAAGTCTGGGGGCGTGCCATGAGAACATGGGCACAAATTTCATCTTTGGGGCCACTGATAAATCATTCCCTAAAGAAAGCGTCTGACATGCCATCCATTTTGAAATCCAACTGCTCAAAGGGGACAATAAAGTCTTCCATTGTCCCCGACTGCTTTAACTTGGTCAAATGACCTAAATGGTGGGTGTCGGAGTCAAAGCAGTCATAAAATTCGGCCACAAACTGTGTACAAGAAAGATACCCTTGGCATGCCTTTTTTCTCCATTTCCATAATTCTGGATCGAGATGAAGGACACCATAATGAAGCTTGGCTAAATCATCAATAATTCCATGCAAAGAGAAATAATGTTCCATATGGATGACCCATCCTGTAGGATCTGATCCATCAAATTTTTTCACCTCAATTCTAGGGGGGTAGAGGTCTCAGGTAAAGTTGGTAGTATGAGGGCCTTGGTAATGGCAAGATTCATGGTCATACTGATATAATGGTTGTTCAGATGAGGAAGGATTTTTGGAATGGCCTAGGAAGTGTTCTTTGAGGTCTTTGAGGTAGAAACATTGTTCCTTGAGGTCTTTGATGTGGGAGCATTGTTCCTAGAGGTATTTGATGTGGGAACATTCATCCTTGAGGATCTGAATAGTTGAATTGATGGAGCTAATGTTGAAAGTGAGTTTCTTGATGGTGTCCTTGTTCTGATGGTTTTAATCAATCAAGGCATTGAGGTCTTGGGATCGTTTGGTAGTCATTTGGACAAAGGAGCATGCAAATGGTATAGGGGAAACAAAAGGGGTATGGAGGTGTGGGTGGGACCATCGAGAAAAAAGGGTTTCAAATGATAGGTACCACTGCGATCACGAAGAAAAGGGGCATCCAAAGAGATATGATCCAAATAAGGGTGTTGGAGATGGGTTGGGTCCACAAAAAAAAAATAGGTTAAAAATGATAGGTATCACTAGAATCGGGGTGAAGAGAGGAATCCAATGGGATAGGTCCCAAATAAGTGTGCTAGTGAGACAACTATACTCTTTACTCCTACATATTTATAATCCATCCTGAATATTGTAGTGACGAAATGCCCAAATCATTAGTAGGAAGAAATGTGTAGTAATTTCGCAACCCGAATGCAGAAGATACAGTTGTGTGGCAATAGATATTGTATGTTCTATTTTTGTTTCTTTCCCAAGGGTTAGGGTATTCAACGGTTGTACAGACAAGGGTTTTCCCTTTTCTATATCTCTTTGATATATGTCTGAGGTCCAACAATAGTACTTGGGCCAATATCTCAGGGCACCAACTAAGGAGGTTAGACCGTGTCCTTAGCCATACTACCCGACTACCCAGGTACTAGAGAGTATCTTCCCGAATGTTGTTCTTGGTGGCACTATAGTAGTCAGGCCACCGATAAATTTATCTATGGAGGGCTTCAAGAGATCTAGGTTGATCCATATATAGGTGTTGTCTGATGTGCTACCACTTGAAGGCATACAAACATCAGTTACAATGGTGGAAAACAAATGTGCACTTAAGTACCACTTGTATTTATTGCGTGTATGAATCCCCGACTGTGGGTTTATGCGTGTAATGACAGATCTTTGTAGCTTTAAGATGTAAGAACATGTCTCTACCCTGAAAAAAATTAACGCACAATTTTCTGTCGGGGAAGGTGCTCTGATACAACTTGTAGTATTCCAGATATAAAATAGTATGAAGAACATAAATAATTAACTAGAAATGGGAGAGAAGCAATGATATAACTAGAACAATACCATAATAATACCAAAATAATACTAGAATAATGCTAGAAAGAGCACTTTGATTACTGAGAACAATGTTCGCTTGCCTCTTGGAGGGGGCAACCTCTAGCAGAGAAAATATATATTACAATAATATCCAAGACAATATTTCTCATACCCTCTACTTCTATTTATACTAAATCTATCTATCCAAAAGAACAATCTAGAGGAATATTCTTCTATAGGCGGAGAAGGAACACAAATTGAAGAACCAATTGAGTTCACGTGATGATGAAAACACACAGAAGAAAAGAAGCATTCAAGAAATCTACGAAGAATATTCTAGAAATATATTTGCTAACTATGCTCATATGACTAGGGTGATGCAAATTGATACTCCAAGTACATATAAGGAAGAAAAAGGAAAAGAAGAATGGGAGGAAGCAATGCAAGATGAGTACAAATTTTTGATGCAAAATGGAACTTGGGAATGGACAAGTCTTCCAAAAGGTAAAAGTGTGGTTGGTTTTAAGTGGACTTACAAAACAAAGTTCACATTAGATGGAGCCATTGAAAAATATAAGGCAAGGCTAGTGGCTAAAGGCTTCTGACAAATGGAAGGTATTCACTATACTGAAACCTTTGCTCCAGTGGCGAAGAACATCTAGTGTGTAGATTAAAAAAAATCATTATATGGTCTTAAGAAAACTCCAAGGGCCTGGTACTCCAAAATAAATGAGTACTTTATAGATGCAGGATTTAAAAGAAGTGAAGCTAATCTGGATGTGTATGTAAAACATAGTGATGACAAAGTTGTTATTATCGTATTATATGTGGATGACTTGATTATTACAGTAGATCACACACATAATATAGGGTTGATCAACTCAAACTGTAAGCCTTTGAAATAACCGATATAGGGTTGATGCACCATATTTTGGGTATGCAAGTATGGCAAGAAGAAGGAAGGATCATGCTTTATCAAAAAAAATATGCTCTTGATGTATTGAAAAAATTTAATATGAGTGATTGTAAACCATCTAATACACCATGTGAAGCAAGATTAAAATTTAGTGCTAACTCTACTCAAAAGAAGGTGAATACAAAATTGTATAGACAACTTGTTGGAAGTCTTCCATAACTTATTATAACTAGACCAGATATTGCATATACAGTTGGTATTGTATCCAAGTATATGGAAGATCCACATATGGAACACTGGAAAGCAGCTAAAAGAATATTAAAATACATCAAGGGTACTTATCAGCTCGACATTGAATACAAATATGGAGGAGAGCCTATTCTAGTTGGGTATACAGATTATGATTATGCAAGTG
Source organism: Picea glauca (assembly GCA_000966675.3). Lineage (NCBI taxonomy): Eukaryota > Viridiplantae > Streptophyta > Pinopsida > Pinales > Pinaceae > Picea > Picea glauca. The sequence continues at coordinate 14,252 of JZKD02S1726177.1, forward strand.
ACATTGATGATAGAAAATCAACCTCAAGATACATTTTTCATTTTTGATTTGGACAAATTTCTTGGAGTAACAAAAAACAATCAACATTGTCACTATCATCCACAGATGTTGAATATATTGAATCATCAAAGGCATCTCAAGAAGCATTGTGGTTTAGAATACTACTTGAAGAAATATATCATCCACTAAATTCTCCCACTATTATATTTTGTGATAATCAAAGCACTATCAAGCTAGCAAAAAATCGTATTTATTATGCCAAATCTAAGCATATAGAAGTGCATCATCATTTGTTCGTGACTTGATTGAAAGTCAAGTAATAGAGCTACAATTTTGTGGAACATAAGATCAAATTGTTGACATATTTACGAAAGCAATGCCTATTGTAAAAATTTTCAAACTTAGAAACTTGTTACAACTCAATACAACACCTATTCTCTCCAAATAAACATTCTGGGGGGTGTTGGAATTAATGTATATTTGGGTACAATGATGGAGTAGGTGTCATTAATTACATATATCTCCAATAGTCTATCCTCTAGGTTTCTCTCGAAACTTTTTTCTTCTAGATAATTCTTGCACCGACTTCTAGTTCATTGTATGTATCTTCTATCTGCTAGAGATCTCTAAGAGAGCTATAAATACAACATTTTACTGTCTAGTTCGTATGAAAGAAATTACAGTATACTGTTGTATAATTGAATAAATATATTTTGTGTTACTCATCTCTTCCTTTTTCTGTACAAATTTGCTCTGGTTTTACTTAGTTCAATATGGTATAAAAGCACCATTAACTGTGATCACTTGAATTTTTCTAGCCTTGTAAAATATACCCATATCATATAATTTTGAATTGTATTTACTGGCCTAATGGTTAAGAATACGGGTTCAAATCGAGAGGGGTAAGGTATGTATACTTTCAAATGTTCAAATGAAGAGAAAACACAATATGTATACTTCCTTAGACTTCAACCAAAATTTCATTTTATTCATATTCCTTTTACCCATATTCCTTTCGTAAGCAAAAGGTTATCGTATATCAAACTTTTAAACTTTGGTTAGTGAAAGGTTATTTCCCTCACGGTGGCTAAGATTTCCAATACTTCTGTCGATAAAATAAAAACCATGTCGCACATCCAAAATGTGGTTTTGGAGCTTGTTCAAGGCAGATTTCAAATATGTTTTGAACCTTCGAAATAAACATAAGTCTAAGTCTGACACTTTTTTCAAAATGCTATGGTAGTATCCGAAGGCGAGATTGAAATAAAATACCGGCATTACATTGAAAAGGGACGCGTGGATGGCTAGATCAAACTCGTGGATGGTGGGATTGGATGCATGGCATACAAGTAGGTTTCAAGCTGTGGTTTGTTTGAGAGGCCAAGGAGAAATAAGAAAGCAGATTCTGGTTGTAATCGCAATAATTTAGTAAGTATGTGCTTTGGTATTGGATTTGTACTGAACATCATTGTCATCTTATGTGGTTCTATGATTGCTTATACAGGTCTAATGGAAATGTTCATTCCAATAGGAGGCGACGTTAAAGCTCCTGCCAAGAATTCTCCCAATGCTTATCAGTCAAGTCGCAAGGCTTTTCATGCTGTCCTTCAGAGTTAGATTTCAAAAACATTCATGAGTGGATGTGTTGTTCTATTTCCAGTTGCAATAACTTTGTACATCAGATGGTGGTTCATTCAGTTTGCTGATGGCTTCTTCACACCAATATATGTGAGATTGGGCATCAATATCTTTAGTCTTGGATGCATTACTTCTTTGTTCTTTATCCCCGGCTTGTGCAAAAATCCACGGATATGATAGACACAATTATAAGTTTGGATTCTGATTTTGAGGGTTCGAGGTCACAGAAGAACGACCCTTTCTATCATAGGAGACCATTTCAGGTCCTGGTCCTAGGCTAGAGATCGAAAATGGATGAGATCATTTCAGTTCCTAAGCTAGAGATCTAAAATGGATGAAGATTCTGCCAATATGCAGCCAAAATTGCATAGAAATTTCAGTGATTCTAATCACATGTTGATAAGTAGATGCATTGGAAGGATGGATTTTGATAATTCTATCAAATCTTTTGTAATATCCCCTTCCATGTGAGATGGATCTTGGGAGTCTAGTTGTCCCACTAGGCTATAGTCTCATGTGACATGGATCTTGGGAGTCTAGTTGTCCCTCTACGTTATAGTTTCATTGAAAAAGGGGATTAGAGTCTCATTGAAAAAGGGGACTAAGGGGCTAAATTTTCACTAAGTTGTTAAACTTATATTATTAAAGTGATTTTGGCTAAAAAGAAAAAGAAAGCTAATTGGATAAGTTGAGAAAAGTAAAGTAATAGACCTTAGAAGTCGATCAAATAATTTAAGTGAAAAATTAGAAGATGGACTATAAAAGGAGAGGAGGGCGCCTCACTCATTCTTGATCAATTTCTATTTGCACATTGAGCTCTAGAAGCTTAAGAGTTTTAAGGGTTTTGAGTAGATAAACCCTAGAGATCAAGAAGGAGGTGAAATATTCCTCTGTTCTTGATCCAATATTGGCCAAGTTGGTAAAATATTCCTTCATCACCATTCTATTCCAATTCAATTCAACTTATTTCATATTTAGTGAAGAGAGGTGCATATGTTGAGGGTTTTCTGGAGAGAAGGTGCATTGCTTAGCCAAGGATAGTTTGATTTGGCTACTTGGAGTGAGATCTGAAGCAGATCTTCTTGGGATTGTCTTTAGCACACAAAGGAAACCTTTCCTTTGCATCTTGGGGGACCCTTATACTCTATATTTAATTATTAAAAAAGTTGGGTGAATTTTTTGAAGAAGGGCACACTGAGGGTTTGGTATCTTGTGGTTGAGGAGCAGTTTGGTCATCTACAATTTGGGTTTCTTCTCATACCGGGTTGTTATCATCGGATCTACAATTTAGTAGGATTTTCTTGGGTGTTGGAGGCCTTAGCTAGGCCACATCTGTAGAGAAGTTGCACTACAACTAGTGAGGGTGCAACTGTGAGAGGAGATCCATCAATTGGAAGGCACATAAAGGGTTTGGCATTGTCTCTCTTTGCATGCAGCTTGTGGAGGTTGCATAGGCTCTCTATTTCATTTGATTATAACATTTTGGAGTCATCTACAAACACATTATCTATTTTCTTATGTAGTCTCAGATCTGCTCTACCTATGTAGTGAGGTCAGCTATATAATAAAATAATTACAGATTTAGATTTTGTGGTTATTACTTGTGTTATTCATAACATCTTGTTGCATGTCCATTTTTTTTATATTTCCATCATTTACTTGCTACAAAAACTCTATAAAACAAACCAGTAAACCACATAAGGCAAAGACATCAATCTGTTTCATAAAATAGCTCAACCAAAAACACAATATTTCATATATCTCCTAGTAAATACACTTGGGGATATTACAATGGTATGAGAGAAAGGATCCTTTCTAGTCTGTGATTAAATTGATGACCAGAAGGAGGGGTCGAGGAGGATATCCTTTACCAGAGACAACAAAGGGAGAATAATTAGAATGAAGCATGGGGCAGATACATGAAACATGAGATGATAATTGTTAGCACAAGATTGGTTAAGGTGCCTATATGGATTTTGAGTTTTTGTTAAGTGCTAGCTTCACCCAGTGGTAAAAGGAACTACCTATGGTACAGTCAAGGCACTTAATTGAAATAGTTTTTCCATCATGAAAGACTACAAATTTCTCTGCACACTTTCAATATTGAAGGCGTTGCGTTTTTGGCAATGCTACCTAATTTGCACATAGACGCAGCATAAGTGGCGCTACCTACAGGCACTGCATAATATTCTGGCATAATAAGAATTGTGCAGAGTTATTTTACCAGTTTTGAGTCATTAAATTAAAACTTTGATTGTGAAAAATTGATAACATAATTGTGTTTTGGTTTGAGAGATATTGGATATATGGGTAGGTGTTGCGTACTCTGCATAGTGGCGCTGCATACTAATTTCCTGTAGCGGTCACAGTTTTCATATTCGCCTTGTTGGGAGGTTGCCACATGTCAAGGAGGGTTCAAATGACTTCTCAAGGATCATTTAAATGTCAAGGGACACCTGCACCTAATATTTAGCTCCAGCAAAGGCCTCATGCATGAGGTGGAAACAATTTATTAATGTCTTCCATCAAATTCCTAAAAATCAACAGTTTGTTGGATTTTTGTCTCTTTGACTGTTGCCACCTATCTCCAAGGCTTAGAATCTAATGGAGAAGATGGGATTCGACCTCCTTAKTTTATTTGGATGTTATTTTCTAWTTAAGGAAGGAGGAGCCAAGAGAGGCTAGAGAGAGTAGGAATAGRAAATTTTYTGTGTCTGTTCATTCGTAAGCTTGTGGGCATTTTAGGATTGTAAGCATTACTACTATTGGAGACTCATGMGAGCTGTGATTTCAGATTGTAACTCTTCTTTTATATTTCTTCTTATTTGAATATATTGCAGATTTGAGGATCAAARGCTGTCAATGATTTATGGATCCCTAAGCATCTGAGGATATGATGTATTTTTCCTATTAGTCACTGTTTATATTCAAGTACCTTGAATTCATTTATGCAGAGAAGATATTTGCCTTATGGATGTTCTTCTTTGTGTTATATTTTTCTTCCTCTATTCAATAAACCTTTATCTGATATGCATATTGATTGCATTTAATGAGAAGGGTGTTTGCTTGACTCCATAGCCCAATGGTCCATCATTTATTTACAGTAGCTTACTCTCCGTCCCCTTCCTTGTTTTCTTCTTCTTAATCCACAAAACCAATCAAGAATTTTTATTTCTATGTTACCAAGATTACTCTCATTTGCAGCCTGCGAGTGACTCTTGGAGTGATAATAATAATGATAAGGACGTTTGGGCCAAAATAGTTCAAGAAATGAAGCCCTCCATTGATAGCACATAATTTAATTTACAACATCGCCGACAAGAGACACAAGAGCACTTATCTAGAGGACAAGACGATCTCAAGACATCTTTGATATATTTTGAGTAAGGGCAAAGGGAATTGATTGATTCAGTGAAGCCAAGATAGGAAAATATTGCACAACTACTCGTGCAGATGGTACATGGAAGGGAACCACAAAATTAAGGAGGAAACGATGGGGCTTGTGGATCTCATGGAGGAGAGAGACCTCACATTGAGACTAGTCACAGGGCACATACTGAAGTGAAAATATTATTTGGTGGTGCAAACAACAATATGCCAGTGAGTAGAAGGTCACATCAAGGCCTTACATGCCTAAATTCCTTGACAAACAACAGTAGGAGGCCCATATTCTGGGATGAATAGAAGTGGAGGACAACTTTGATAAGTATGAGAAGGAGTACACATCATTGAGTGAAGGATTCAGGAGGTAGGTTACAATGGCAGAATATTGTGGAATCAAGCATAGAGGCATGCCTAGATATTCTCACAAAGGAAACAATTATCTAGGGCACAAAGCAGGAAAAATGGAGATTCCCATCTTTGATGAGCTAGGAAAATCTTCAACAAAAACATGGGTACAAAACTTGGATGCTTATCTACAGCTTAACCCCATGACAGAGTTGGATTCCATCAAATTTTCTACCTTGTACTTGGAAGTAAAGGGCCATTAATGGTGGTACCATGGGATGAAAACCTTGGGGCATGAGAACATTACTTCATATTAAAACTTCACACATAGACTCATGGGAAGATTGGATTAGGGTGACCTAGAATTCATTTTCATGAGATCACACAACTTAGATAGACATGATTAGTTGAAGTATTCATATAGGAGTTTCATAGGCTAGTAGTGATGGTTCCATATGTGTCAAAGGATAGCATAATGATTCTTTTTTTTTAGGGGCTAACTGATTCTTTGTTCGGTTAGGTCAATGATTTTAAGACTATCAGCCTTCAGGATGTGATTTGGAGGACCATAGATTCAGAGGGAGCCACTTCAAAGAGCAAGTTTACTCCAAGACCACCTCTTGCTCCAAGAGGAAGATGTCAACTAATTGTGGACAAATGTAAGGGAAGACTTGCTGAAGCCACCAATCTAGAGCTAAGAAGGAAGAAACTATGTTATACTTGTAGGGAACCTTGGGATCTGAGGAATAGATGCATGGGAAAGGGAAAAATTCACTACATAGACATTCTTTCAAATAGTGAGGAGGAAGATGAGGTTGGACATGTTCAAAACATGGAACTGACCTAGGAAAAAGAGGAGCACATAGATGAGAAATAAGTGGATAATAGAATGCACATACATGCAGGGATTAAGAAGGTCATTATAACATCCATCAGTGGGGTGCAAAGGTTTAATACCTTTAGAATAAGAGGATTCCTGCAAGGACAAAGGGCGATAGTTATTATTGATGGTGGGTCCTCCCATAATTTCATTGATGTTGCTTTAGTGAACAATATACATCTACCCATTGTGGAGTTTGAGAGATTTTTGGTGGAGGTAGCAAGAGGGCACACCATGCCATGTGACAAGTATATTCCCCAGATGACTCTTAACTTGGGTAGGTAGAACTTAACTCAATATTTCTATTTGATGGATCTTCCAGACACTAATGTAATACTTGGAGTTTAGTGGTTTAGCACCTTGGGATCCATCACTACCAACTACAAGACCATGGAGATTTCCTTCAACTCTGAAGAAGGAAGGAGGGTAACCTTGAAGGGAATGACAAAGAATACACGCAGAGTAGTTTCAACAAAGAGCATGGAGATTGTTTTCAGGCATGGCGATGTGGATTATGTATTAGAGTGTCTAGTTGTCACTCAAAACACTCAGGATAAACACAAACACTATTCACTAGACATACACAAGATCATTGACATGCATGAGAAGATATTTCGACAGATTCCCCTAGGGAAACCACCAGATAGAGGATTTGAGAACATTATATAACTTGAGGAAGGTGCCAAACCTATCATTAACACATCTTACAAGTACCCAAAGAAATTCAACTATGAAATTGAGAAATCCATCAAAGAACTTTTGGACATGGGGCATATTAGACCAAGTTCCATCCCTTTTCAACCTTTAGTTGTATTGGTCAAGAAAAAGGATGGTACCATGGACATGTGTATTGAATATAGGGATTTGAACAAGAAAACCATGAAAAATAAGTATCCCATTCCCAGGATAGATGAACTATTGGATGAGCTTCATGGCATTTTGTATTTCACCAATATTGATTTGTGTTTTGGATACCATCAAATCAGGATGAGGGAACATGATATACAGAAGGAAAATTTCAGATGTCACTATGGACATTATGAGTTCTTAGTCATGCCTTTTGGGTTAACCAATGTGCCAACCACCTTTTAATCCTGCATGAACCATATATTCAACAAACAATTAAGGAAATTCTTACCAATTTTTTTTTTTGATTTGTTAATATATAGCAATACATGGGAAGATCATCTCAAGCATGTGGATGAGGTGTTAAGCATCATGGAAGAACAAACATTGTATTCCAAAGAGTCCAAGTGTGAGTTTGGGATGATTGAAGTTCTATAGTTGGGTCACATCATTGGGGCACAAGGGGTGCATGTTCACCAAGAGAAGATGCAATACATATTAAACTGACGCATACCCAAATCACTTATAGAGCTCATGGAAATCCTTGGAATTTGCAACTACTATAGGAGGTTTCTTAAGGGTTTATCTTAGCTATGTGCACCATTGAATGAATTGACGAAAAATGGTGGATTCAAGTGGAGTAATGAAGAACAATTGACCTTTGAAAAAACGAAGAAAGTAATGAGAACTTGTCCAGTTTTATCTTTACCATATTTTTCCCATCCATTCATATTAGAGTGTGATGCATGAGGGGAAGGAATTGGGTTTGTACTTATGCATAATATGAATCCTATTACATAACTAAGAGGGCCTGATTTACTATAGAATATTTATGAAAAGGGTATATTACCTATAATGCATGCCCTAGATAAATTCAAACAATACTTTGTGGGAGAAAAATTTGTGGTCACAACAAATCATAACAAACTCAAGTACATTCTAGAGAAGAAGGATCTCAATGAGAGGCAAAAAAAGTGGGTGAGTAATATCCAAGCCTATAAATTTGACATAGATTTTGTCAAGAGGAAAAAAATATGGTAGCAAACGCCTTTTCTAGAATACCCTCAACGTATTCCATGTTAGAGTTATCAGTTGACTGGAAATCACATATTTTCGTAAAATATTCAAAAAATAATTTTGCATGCGAGTTTAGGGATGGTCAGGTCCAGGCTGATGGGTACAGGATTGTGGATGACATCATATATTATAAGCAGAGGATTTGTTTGGTTCCTAAATCCAAATTGAAGGAGAATTTATTGCAAGAATTCTCTAACTCATCCTTAGCAGGTCATCAATGGTTCCTCAAGGCTTACATGAATATTAGAGAAAGGTTCTCTTAGAAGTGCCTCAAGGAGGATGTTACATGCCACATAAGGGAGTGTGCCACATGAAAACAAAATAAGGAAGAACACACACACCCAACAGGTTTATTACAACCTCTTTCCATTCTAGAATACAAGTGGGAGAGTATATCAATGGATTTTATTAGAGGATTTCCCAGGGCGCATGGTAAGAATACAATTTTTGTGGTGGTAGATTTCTTGACCAATTTCCCTCATTTTGTTTCCATATCCATAGAGTACAACACATCTCAAGTGACATATTTATTTTTCAGGGAGATTTTTAGGTTACGTTGGCTGCCCAAGACTATTGTGAGTGATAGGGACAATAGATTCATGAGCACAATTTAGCAGGAGTTGTTTCGGCTAGTTGGTACAGACTTTATCCCCAACACTAGCTATCATCCACAAACATATGGCCAAACTAAAAAAGTGGGTGGAAGGATATCTACAGAACTATGTGTCACATAAATAGAGAGCATGGGTCAAGTGGTTACACTTGGTTGAATATTTATACAACACCACTTACCACATGTCCATTGGCATGTTTCCTTTTAGAGCCCTATATGACTATGATTCCGCCACTTTTGTAGAAATGGTTTTTAGAGATAGTAAAGCTCCTATGGATAAGGAGTGCATACTAGAAAGCCAATATATACTTAGAGAGATCAAAGATAATTTTCCAAGGGCCCAAAACCAACATAATGTTTATGCAGATAAACATAGAGTGTACTGCAGTTTCGGGTTGGGGGACTTATTCTATATGAGGCTTCAACCATACCGACAGGAATTCATCAAGAAACGTGGTAGTAAGAACCTCAAACCCCACTTTTATGGGCCATATAGGCTGAAGAGAAAGGTGGGAGCAATTGCATATGAGCTAGAGTTACCACATGGAAGAAAAATTCATAATTTCTTCCATGTATTGTGTCTTAAAAGGGCATTGGGACAATGTAACACACCCACAATGGGGAAAAGGAAAAATAACAACAAGTGGGAAAATTTCATCCTCCATTAAAGGAACAAATCCTCTTTCTTTCTACGGGTTCTAATTTGGAACCGGGACTTAGCCCAAGCCTCTAGTCAAGATTCTTCAAGTCTAAATCAAAGGAGACTTTGAGATCATGATAGTCTCACCTCTAAATTAGACAAATGCCCTTTGTGCCTCTATTGCAGGTCTTATGATACCCATGACCTTTTTCTTCGTGCTTCAACGAAGTCTCGAAGTTGGCGTTAGCCCCTTTTCACTTGGCCTCTCCATAGACATGAACTTGGCGATGACCACGTGATTGCGGGCGTGGCCATAAGAGGTTTGGGGTCAAACTACATTTGGGGCCACAATCCTCCTCAATTCTCCAAGTGTCCTCCTGACGAAACCTTGGTTTGAATTACGGTCCTCCCTCGATATTTTAAACATCACACAACACATGTCCCCTCAATCGTACGAGATCGTCGATCTCGTGATCTTGACGATACTTTCTAAATCGATGGTTCATATCTATGCCTCTCAAATATACAGACTAGATCTATCCCTCCTAGATCAATGACTGTGATCTCTTCACAATTCTAGACTTTGGGGTTTTGAAATCTCAAACCCAACTTCTTTCGTACTTCAAACTTCCAGAGATTATGATCTACAGACACCTGTCCTAATCGATCAATGGTTTTTCTTCCACTTTGGGTGTTTGACCATTTAACCCAAATCAACGGTCCTCCAACCCTCTTCTCGAT
>JZKD02S1726177.1:26525-40253 GCA_000966675.3 Picea glauca
GGTGTTACAATTCTCTCCCCCTTAAAGGAATCATCATCCTTGATGTTCTATCTATCAACATGATATGTATGTACAAAAGTAAACACAATCGGGTATGCATGTCTCATGGCATCTTCCATTTCCCATGTAGCCTCATCTGGGCCAAAGTTTTTCCATTACACCTTGACCCATGCAATGGCTTAGTTCCTGAGTGAGGTTTCCTTCTTGTCTAATATGCATTGGGTTTCTAGCATGAATTCTTCCTCCGGCTCCACCTGGATTATAGACCAGTCAATTATATGATTAGAATCATGTACATATTTCTTCAGTAATGAAACGTGAAAAACATTATGTGCCTTTACTGTGGGAGGAAGTGTTATCCTATAGGCTACAGGCCCCACTCTATCTAAGACTTCAAAGGGTTGACAATACCGAGGTGCCAACTCGGCACAAGCTCCCATTCTCAGAGAACTCTTCCTCGGTCTAACTCTAAGATAGACATGGTATCCGGTATTGAAATCTCTGGGAGTTCTCTTTCTATCGGCGTAACTTTTCTGTCTATCCTGAGCAATCTTTAGATTTTGTCTTATCTGAACCACTTGTTGTTCCATTTCTTTTAGCATGTCAGGTCCGATTGTAATTCTATCCACTGGATTACTCCAGTTTATTGGAATCTTGCATTGTCTACCATAGAGGACTTCAAAATGGATCATCTTCAAGGATTCTTGATAACCGTTGTTGTAGGCAAACTCTACCAATGGTAGGTAGTCTTCCCACTTCTTTGGATGATGCATTACATGCATCCTTAGCATGTATTCTACTAGTTGGTTCACTCTTTCTATTTGTCCATCAGTTTGAGGGTGGTAGGTTGTGTTGAACAAAAATTTAGTATCAAAACCAACCATTAGGGATTTCCAAAAGTTCGAAGTAAACTTGGTATCTCGATCAGATACAATTTCCTTGGGCATGCCATGCAGTCTAAATATATCCTTCATGAAGATGTTGGAAATATCTATGTCCTTTCAAGTCGATTTGACAAGAATGAAATGAGCAGATTTACTCAGTTTTTCCACCACGACCATGATGGCATCATTTTTCTTGTCCGACTTTGGTAATCCAGTGATGAAATCCATGGAGATGGTTTCCCATTTCCATTCTAGGATCGGTAGTGGATGTAATAATCATGTTGGATGTTGGTGCTCTACCTTCACTTACAGGCATTCTAGGCACTTAGCTAGATAGTTAGCTATGTATTTCTTCAACTCAGGCCAATAGAATTGTTTCCTAGTGGTCGTGATCATATTCTAATATCCTGGGTGACCAGTATATGGTCTCTTATGTATTTCATCCATTATAAACCTCTTCAAGTCGTCACAGTTTGGAATGTACAATCTATTTTTGTAAGTCAACAACCCTTCTGTGAGCATCTGGTAACCTTCATACTTCATCCCTGTAGAATCTTGTCTTAGGTATGAGGTCACAGTCTTAAAGAATGCATGTCTCTTTTTCATTTCTAACTCTTTCCCTAACATCCATTTCACAAGTGATTATTGCTGCTAGATGAATCATTTTTATACTCCTGCTAAGGGCATCGGCCACCCTATTTTCCTTTCTTTTTATGTCTTTGATTTCGAAATCGAATTCACTTTGGAGAGACATCCACCTAGCTTGCCTGGCATTGAGTTTTGGTTGATCAAATAGGTGTCTCAATCCACAATGATCTGTCATAAGAAAAAATATCCTACCCAAGAGGTAGTGCCTCGACATATTTAAAGCATGTACTATGGCAACCAATTCTAGGTCATGGGTCACATAATTGATCTCATGCTCATTTAATTTCCTTTACGCATAGAAAATTACACGTCCCTCTTGCATAAGGAATCCTCCGAGTTCTTCCTTGTAGGCATCTGTACACACAAGGAAATCATTATTTGGGTCTGCAATCTTTAGCACGGGTGCATGGGACAGGAGATATTTCAGTTCCTAAAATATTTCTTCATATTTTGATGTCCAAATGAATTTAATCCCCTTTTTCTGAAGGGCATTGATTGGACAACCAATCTTGGAAAACCCTTTTATGAACCTTCTATAGTATCCTGCTAAGCCCATGAAGGATCTGATATCGGATACATCCTTTGGGGTAGGCCATTCCATAATATATATCATCTTGTCGGGGTCCACTGCCACCCATTCCTTAGAAATGACATGGCCTAGGTAATCGACTTACTTCTGAAAGAAGTCGCACTTTCTAAACTTAGTGTAGAGTTGATTCTCTCTTAGTAATTGAAGTACGAGTATACGATGTTATTTGTGCTCCTCCCTATTCTTGGAGTATATTATGATATCATCAATGAAAAACAATACAAATTTGTCCAAAAATTTGTTGAGTACATTATTCATCAAGCACATCAAAGTGGTGGGGGCATTGGTTAACCCAAACGACACCACCATGAATTCATAGTGACCATACCTCATCCTGAAGGCTATTTTGTGGATGTCTTCATCCTGAATCTGGACTTGATGGTAGCCAGACCTTAGGTTGATATTCAAGAAGATGGATGGACCTCCCAATTGGTCTAACAAGTCATCGATTCTTGGTAAGGGGTACTTGTTCTTTCTCATTTCCTTATTAAATTGTCTATAATATATGCACAGTCAGATTGTGCCATATTTATTTTTCAAAAAAAAGACGAGCACTTCCCACAGAGATACACTGGGTCGTATATAGCCTTTGTCCATCATCATCTTTATCTATAGCTTGAGCTCAACCATCTCTAGCATGTTCATTCTGTATGGAGTTCTAGATACTAGTATCATTCCCAGTGTAAGTTCTATCGAGAAGTCAATATCCCTTCTCAGAGGTAGACCTGGTACCTCTTTTGGGAATACACCCTTGTATTCTTCTAATATGGGGTGGTCCTCTAGGTTTGGTTCTCCATCCTCAACATATTCCAATACATGTATGGCATATAAGGAACATCCCTTTCTGCAATACTTTTTCATTTGAAGGGTTGATATTTGCCTCACTGAGATAGGCTTCTGAATCCCTTGGAGGGTCGTATTTCTTCCTTCTTCATTTACAAATTCTAAATTTGTATTATAACAGTCCAATTTAATTTTTTAATAAGCCAACCAATCCATACCAATCAACAAGTCATAAGATTCCAGGGGAAGTACATTAAGGGTCGCTTGGGTGGGCAATCCACCCATGATGAATTGACAGGCTGGTATGACCTCTTCCACTTTTCTTTTGGTCCCACTCACTAATTTCACCAACCACTATTTAATATGTCTAATTGGTTGCATTTTACACTTACCAATGGTATGAGGGGCCACATAACTCAAATCATAACCTGGGTCAATTAAAATATAAACTAGATGGTTGGCTATCATACCTTCCAGCTCCACTATTGAAGCTTGGTGGTCAGCTTGATTATTGTACAAGGCTTCATACATTCACGACATGCTCCTAGACACATCATCGACGGTGGTAGATTCTTGGATATTATAGACCCTCTTACTATTATGTTGTTTGTGTGGGAAGTCCCTCAATTTATGATCCTCTCCACAACCCCAACATTTTAAAGGTTCCTTCTTTAGTTTATCAGTCTTTGTTGGGGTTGTGTTAAAAGGTTTATTTCCACTTTGAGAAGGGAAATTTTGTTGATATACACTTCTAGTAGGAAGGCTCCTTCTAGAATATTTTCCATATTTCTTGAATCTTGAGGATTTAAACCCTTTCTTCTGGAATATCGAACTACTCCTAGTCTTCCAGTGCTTGCGAGGTCTTCTCTTACTCCCAAACTATCATAACAATACCTCACCTTCCAGATATTTTCTTTGAAGGTATTTGGTTCATCGAAGTCAATCCTATCCTGGTAGGTCTAAGGTAACCGACTAATGAACTACTAGATTTTTACTTTTTCATCTTTTATGTATGGTACATACCTCAGCAGTTCAAGGAATTTATTGAAAAATTCGTCTATGGTAAGCTGCCCCAACCTAAGTTCATAGAACTCCTTAGTATTCCCATCCATGTATTTCTATGACAGATACTGCTTCCTAAAGTATTTATCGAACTGTTTCCATGACAATTCCTTTTCATGGACTCCTTTCACATTCCTCAGGTCTTCCCACCAAATGGAAGCCTTCCCATTCAAGTTGAAGATGGCTATTTGAGATTTCAATTTTTCAAAGTAGTCATGGACTCTGAAGTATTTATTTAAACCAAGAATCCAGGCTTCAGCCTCTTCTCTCTTCTTAATCTCTCCATCGAAAGAGGGTGGTTGGGCTTTCTTGAATTCTTTAGGATCATGATTTTTGGAATGCTTCCTCTTCTTTCCTTTCCTTCGAGAATGTGAGTTGGCTCTACTACTAGAAGATCCTTCACAGTTACCAACTCCCTTTCAAGAGGACTCCACCGATGAGTGTCCCCTCCCTCTAGGTTGTGCCTTCTTCGAGGTACTTTTCCTAGTGTGGTCACTTATGGAGTCATGTTTTCAGATCTCGGGTGGACTTTGACTTCTCTTCTTATGTCGTTGGTTCACATGACTGGTTCTAGGTTCATGATGTAGTTGTCTCTATATGTCGGATAAGATCTACAACAAGACCATGTTAATTTATGTCTGTTTCTTCTTTCTCCTTTAGCAATCTCTCGTTTTCAGCCTTGCAACTCTGTAATTCGGCCCTGAGCCTCCTTACAGTTTTAGTTAGACCTGGAAGGGTTTCCACTGCCCTCCTTTCATCATATTCTTTGTCTCTATTGTGGGAGCCATCCCCCACTTCATGACATGTCACCATCCTTTAGTCTTGGATTTTTCTCGTGATTTATTGATTGCTCAAGTGTTGACAAAACACTTATTGTTGCTAACAGTTTATTAGTTCATGAAAAATACATGGTTCAATTTATTAAATGAATACACATAGTAGAAAGTTTCATTCTTTTCTTTAATAACATTTTTAATCAAACTTTTTAAGAAAGAGGTAAGGTAGAGTATCGTTCTTTTAAAAGTACTCCAAATAGAGTTTTTAAGCTACTCATTCGTGAGCCCAAGTAGACCAAGTGTTGTAACCATGCTCTTATACCAATTTGTAACACACCCACGATGGGGAAAAGGAAAAGTAAGAGCAAGTCGAAAAATTATGTGCTCCTTTAAAGGAACAAGTCCTCTTTCTCTCTACGGGTTCTAATTTGGAGAGTCTAGGACTCAGCCTGAGCCTCTGGTCAAGATTCTCTTAGTCTAAATCAAATGAGACTTTGAGACCATGATAGTCTCACCTCTAAATCATACACAGGCCCTTTCAGCGTCTGTTGCATGCCCTTTTCTCTTGGCCTCTCCTTAGATATGACCTTGGTGATGACCATTAAATTGTGGGCGCGGCCACAAGAGGTTTGGGGTCAAACTACTTTTGGGCCCACAATCCTCCTCAAGTCTCCACGTGTCCTCTTGACGAAACCATGTTTTGAATTGCGGTCCACCCTCGATATTTTAAACATTGTGCAACTCATGTCCCTGCAATGATACATGATCATTGATATCATGGTCTTGATGATACTGTCTGCATCAAAGGTTCACATCTATGCCTCTCAAATATACAGACCAAATCTGTCCCTCCTAAATCAATGACTGTGATCTCTTCGCAATTCCGAACTTCGAGGCTTTGAAATCTCAAACCCTGCTTCTTTCGTACTTCAAACTTTCAGAGCTGACGATATGCAGACACATGTCCTGATCAATCAACGATATTACTTCCACTTTGGGTGTTTGAACATTTAACCCAAATCAGCGGTACTCCAACCCTCTTCACGGTCGACGATCGAGATATCCTATGAGTTTTGGACTTCTGAGACCTCAAATATCAGACCTTTTTCCCAATGAATTTTATCTGAAAGGCTACTATCCTCTGACGCGTGTCCTCCTAATCTAACGATCGAGGTTTACTTCGGGTCTTCACCCGAATCTCATAGATTTGTGCCACGTTTCGTCTGAATCCAATCTCTATGAATCACTTCGGTAATTTACCTAGAGTTCATGGATTCATGCCACATCTCCCTTAGATCTCTCTGTCTAGGTTCAATTTGGGTCTTCAGGCTTTCAGGGTTTGAAAATCTCAATTCTCAAACTGAAACCCCACTACAATCTTCCCAGAGATATCGATATATTGACAAGTGTCCCCATGGAAATCGACACTTCATGGCTCTTCAGCTCTTCGGGCTTCGAGTGTTTCAACACTTCGAGCTTCACCTTCCTATGGATCTTCTAACCTATCGACATGTGTCCTCCTAGATCCAAAGGTCCAGATTTGCTCCGACCCTTCGGCTTTCTGTGCTTTGGGAATATCAAGTTTCAAACTTGCCCCCTCTCGAACTCATGGTATCTGATGGTCCAGATCCACTCTAGTGATCCAACACTTGAAGTTTACTATGAACAATCTAATGACTCATATCTGTTCATGTGATCAAATGAGTGATATTCTACTTCAGGTTTTGGGTTCTTTGGACAGGTGAGATTTACTTCGGACTTCCTACTCTCTGGGCTTTAGAAATCTCAATTCTCAAAGTTGCCTCCTCTAGAACAGATTATGCCGAAGTCCATGACCTGTTGCCACGCATCCCTCTTGACGATGGACAGTCCCAAACTACTTTGGGGCTTCAAAACTTTGGTAAGTCCTCTTCTCTTGCATGTGAAAGGTAATAAGGTTAGTGCACCTTGTTTAGATAAGATGGATTTTGAACCTCTGCGATGTGATCCAACGACCATTATCGCTTCTCCTCCTAGTCTTCTGAGTTACTCTGAATTAGAAGGTTTTCTAAGTTCTCAAAGGATTCGACCTTTGCTCCTCATATGGGCCTATCTCCTGGATTTTGTCTACGCTCTTGAAAGTGCTATATCTTCTGAGCTTGATATCCTTGAAGGTTTTCTCCATTCGACATGCTCCTTGCGTCTTAGGGATCACTTCAAACTCAGATCGAAGGTTGACGACGATCGACGGTTCACTAGAATTGTGGGGTCCCAACATGCGTGTTCTTTAATAGGGAGTTTGACCTCTGCAATATGGAAAGTGCTCGCTTGATTCTAGGATAACCAATATTGTGGATCCTCCAGCCCATCAAGATCAACGACAAGGATGAATTGCGGGCCGCGAACTAGCATGTTCATTATTTTAACCTTTGCGCTCTACAGGGATTTCCCACCCTCGATCTTCATTCATAGATCAACGATGCATATCAATTGAGGGGTTTAACTTGACCTTCATACAACTTGACATCTGGGAGGCTTGAGCTCCAATGTTCCTAGACCCAGGTCACGTGGATCTTGATCAAACTCTGGGGCTATGATCCCCGCTCTTAGTCAGGTTTTTGGTTAAGGAAATAAGCACAAGTTCAAAGTCTCCTAGACTACTGGTATGAAGGGAACACTTTCCCGACTCATAGAGATTTAATCTATGAATCAAGGAAAGGTAATTTGTGAGGTTACCAAATCAATAAATATTCCCAAAGACTTTCTCCAACTCCGTAACGACAATGTAAATTCATGGGGAAAGCGCCTTCGAGTAATTAAACTGGGGCGTATGGAAATCCAAGCAGAATTATAATTTCTCAAGGAGACAAATGCATGCTCATAACTTAATCATTTAATACAAACAAACAAACTTTTATAGACATGTAAATACTCACATGCATCCATTATTTACAATTCAAAACATAAGGCAAGAAGACACTTATCATAATCATAGAGTGTGATGCGACTATTGAAAGGGGTGCTCGTTTCCACCCAACCATAGGCTTAGTCACTCCCAATGGATTTATCACTAGCCACCCCCTAGCTTAAGCCACGATGCTTGTAGATTCAATCTATTACTTCCAACTCAACAGAATTTAGGGACGCTACTCTCCTTCTTCCAATACAGAATGTAGATAAGGATGAAGATTACTCTTCTTCTGCTAGTTCAATTTCTATTTTCTGTGATCATAACTCACTTTTCCTCCTCCAGTCCTTCCTCGGACCCGAGAGTTTCCTCTCTCATCTCTGCATTTTTATTCGCAGGTCTCCCTATGTCCACCACACTTCCTTTCCTGCCTCCCCAGTCCATGGTCAGTTCTGAAAGCCTTATTGATGGGTAGTCTACCCCATCCCTCATTAAATATTGAGGAGGCCTTCCCACCTACCATCCTAACAGGAATTCATTCCTAGTTAGAGGGTTGTTCTAATCTGAGAAAATTAATTCCATCATGGTACTGGTTTAGTGGAGGTTAGCGCAACCATTCCTAGTCCCCTCCACCACCTTTCACAACATTTTGTTGTCTCTCTCTTAGCACATCCCCTTTTTCAGTAGTCATGCAACACGTAACCATTTTCTATTAAAATAATCATAATTTACATTCATCGACCTTATACACAAGGTACACCAAATTAAACATTCACACTTTTAAGTTTTCCATAGTTCTTGAGCCCATATAGTTATATTTACAGACTAGGGGAAATAGGGTGTTACAGACAACGTATTGTTACTAATGAGAAGTTACTACTGGTATATGAGGAAGGAAAACTTCTTTTGATACCTGAATAAATCTTAGAGGTGAGGGAGAAAAATCTACGAAACATGAATATTAAGGAATATCTAATTAAATGGGAAAATTTTCCAATAGAGGATGTCACTTGGGAAGGTGAAAAGGTTTTGCAACATTCAGATTCAAAATTACTTGTGGGAAAGAAATTTCTAGAAGGGGAGACTGTAATATCCCCTTCCATGTGACATAGATATTGGGTAACTTAGTAGTCTAGTTGTCCCCCTTAGGCTATAGTCTCATTGAAAAAGGGGATTAAGGGGCTAAATTGTCACTAAGGTGTTAAAGTTATATTATTAAAGTGACTTTGGATACATATAAAAATAAATCTAATTACCTAAGTTGAGAAAAGTAAAGTAATAGACCTTAGAATCCAATAAAATAATTTAAGTGAAAAATTAGAAGCTAGAGTATACAAGGAGAGGAGGGTGCCTCATCCCTCACTCCTGATCATTTTCTATTTGCACTCTGAGCTCTAGAGGCTTGAGAGATTTGAGGGTTTTGAGTAGATAAAAACCATATAGATCATAAAGGAGGTGAAATATTCCTCTATTCTTGATCCAATCTTGGCCAAGGTGGTGAAATATTCCACCCTCACCATTCTATTCCAGTTCAGTTCTAGTTATTGCACCTTTGGTGAAGAGAGGCACATCTGTTGAGGAATTTCTGTAGTGAGGGTGCACTGTTCATGCAAAGATAGATCTATTAGGCTACTTGGAGTGAGATCTGAATAATATATGCTTGGTATTGTATTTAACACACTAAGGGTGCCTTTCCTTGGCATCTTGGGGGACCCTTATCCTCTATATTTTTTTATTAACAAAGCTGGGTGAATTTTATGAAGAAGGGCGAACTGAGGGTTTGGTATCTTTTGGTTGAGGATCATTTTGGTCATACACAACTTAGGTTTCTTCTCATACATGATTTCTATCATCAAATCTACAATTTAGCATGATTTTGTTGGGTGTTAGAGGCCTTGACTAGGACATATATGTAGAGAAGGTGTGCTACATCCAGTGAGGGCACAACTGTGAGAGGAGATTCATCGATTGGAAGGTAGGGTAAGGGTTTGGCACTATCACTCTCTGCATGCATATTGCGAAGGTTGCAGAGGCTCTCTATCTCATCTGTTTATAGCATCTTGGATTCAACTAGAACCTCATTATATATTTTCTTATGTATTCACATATATGCTATGCCTATGTACTAAGGTAAGCTATGTAATAAAATAATTACAGATCTGAATTTTGTAGATATTGCTTGTGTTATTTATATTTCATCTTGTTGCATATCCATTGTTGTTGTATTTCCATAATTTACTTTCTGCAAAAACTCTATAAAACAAACAAATTGTTTATTAAAATACCACAACCAGAAACATAATATTTCATAGATCTCCTAGTAAATCCACTTGGGGATCTTACATATTTGTACTTAGATGATGAATATATTGCATGTGGAGCAGATTCACCTTCAACTTCTGCAGTGTTTTTCTCTCTGGTATCAGATAGCCCTAGAGCGGAGGATAGATCTGATTTTGTCCAAATAAATTATTGTTTGGATACCAGGAAGAAAATGGGTGGTATATTCCTCTCATTTTGGGCGAGAATGTATTTAAGGAATTATATTTTCAATATCAATGTCGCATGTGTTGGGAGAGGCAAAACATGTTACATTGGAAAGAAGGGCTCAAAATCAGTTAGCATGACTCTCCATCAGACAAGATTTTCTTTTATTTGTATCCATTTGACTTCTTTCTAGAAAGAGGGTGATGAGCTCCAAAGGAATTCTAATGTCATGGAAATCATCAAAAAGACTCACTTTCCACTTTCCTATATATTTGCTGGAGAGGATTCATCTGAAACTATTTTGGAGCATGATCAAGTTATTTGTCTTGGAGATTTGAATTAGCGAATTGCACTATGATAATTTTATCCAAAACAACTTGTGGAAATAAATGATTGGGATGGGAAATTGAGGATCGGTGAATTTTTTTTGAGGCTATGAAGATATTAATTTTGGTGCTCACTTCCATTATCCAGAGGATGTTCGATTTTTGAAGAAAATGGGAAGAACCTCTTATAGCCTAGTTTATCGAATCGGTTCAAGATTACTGCTAATTTGAATTTTGCAAAGTTTTTTTCATCTCATCCTCTCATTGAGAAGGTATATCATGTTTATATTCCTAGTTACCTAGGCCACAATTTACAGTTATTTTTTCAGGAAAAAAGAGGAGCAACAACATAGACAAATCAATTTGATAAATCAAGAACTATTATTTATCGAATGGAAATGACATAAGTTTAGTGATAATTCTTTCATTGTCAAAATTGACTCGGGTTTATTTTCATGTAGTTGAGAAGAATTGGAAACAATGATAAGAATTTGAAACATTCCTTGGCTATGTCCTCAAAAGAGAGAAGGTTGTTGTCTCTCATGTTGGATGGGATGCTAAAGTTCTAGGTTGAAATACATCTAATGATATAGGAATTAGATATCCCATGGAATCTCAAGACGATACTTACTCAAGGCCACAAAATTATCAAACATTATGCAAGGCTTTATGGTTTATAAATGTTTCATCACAATCTGGCTTCATTAAATCAAATAACAAACAATTGATTGAGTTTTATAATAAGAACATGGACAAAGTTTTTAAGATGTATTTGTTTTATTGAAACCAATTTTGGTCACATGAGACTATGAATAATGGGGAGAACAAGGCTTTTACATATAGGACTACTGAGGAAAACAAGGATTTGGCATATATCATATATAAATTATTTTTCATATATCAGATATAATTCCAAGTTCTACAGGTTTACTAGAAGATGAAAGACAAATACAACAATAAATGCATTTAATAACATATTGTATTCTTTATTCTATTGGTCAAGGTGGATATCAGTGGCCACCCACCTATTCCAAGTCACTCAAAACAATTCTTTGGCAAATTGCTATTTTTAGCAGTTTTTCAGGTCCTAGACTTCCAAGGCCATTTCGAGGGCCTAAACGACATTTGTTTTGTGACCTGGCACCTCAATGGTAACCAAATGAATGATTGATACTATTAAATGAATCTCCTCATCAATACCTTTCAAATGAGCTATTGTGCACCCCAAACATAGATTGTATGCCAAAGTTACGCCCTCGTGAAGTTGATACACCAAACTACCCAAAACGGAGTCCACAAACCTATTGGATTTTCATCTTCCGGGGTTAGGGTTTTGGATTTTATTTATGTTAAAAATGCCTTTAGATCCTCATTTTAGTGACCTTTTTCTTGTGAATGAGCAATATCCATCACATCTCTTTTGAGAGATAATCTGCCACCATTCTAGCGAGCCTTTCACTCTGTATTTCTAAAGTTTTATACATTTCACTCATTAATAGAAATTGTGTATTACTGTATCTCTATGTTTATGGTTATATTTATGATATATGTCTGTTATATTATTGATATATATATGTACATTTACTTAATATATCTCCACTCTCATTTTGTGCCAAAAATAATTTGGATCAATGCTATCAAAGCAGGCTCCTCTTGATCGTTTTTCAGTGCATGTCCCCGATGAGGTTTGAGTATAGAAAGTTAGGTCTCAACGTTGTCACTCTTGAGGAAAATCACTCTCGCACACCCAAGAAACCCTTCATGGCAGAAGAAAAGAAAAATGAAAGAGAAGAATTTTATATTAATCTGTTGCTTGAGAAAGCTCTCATACGACAGAGGAAAGAAATGATGGAGAATTGTTCCCACATCCTTCAATGCCTATCGATAAAAACATGCAAATATTCATCAAGAGACCACTTTGTAGGAACCTCTCATTTCTAGGTATAAGTTAATTTTGATATTCCTGTATTTGAAGGTCAGATAGATGTAGATGCCCTACAAAAAATGGTTTAATTTGCTAGAAGGTTATTTCTCTGTTCACAATTTTTCTGACAGGGAAAAGATTACCTTCACACTCGTTAAGGATCTCCCCCATGTCAAACATTGGTGGGAAACTTACTGGGAGAAAATTTCCATAGAATATTCCAGAATATATGGGGTCGAACCCACTTGGGATTTTTTTTTGGATGTGGTCAAGGAACAATATTATCCTATTGGTAACTATTACAACCAGTACATCAGATGGACCACACTATGGAAGGAGAGGGGCCAAACAGTGACGAAGTTCACAAGTACTTTCCATATGTTGCACAACAATTTGGGTATCAAATAATTCAAGTGACATTTGGTTATGAAATACCATGGTGCTCTTCATAGGTACATCCAAACTGAAAAGGATTTTCTAGACATCTCATCACTAGCAGCTACCTATCGATATGCTATCAAAATCGAGCAGAAATTTAGGCACCATAACAAATAGGAGTTTGGATATGAAAATATACAACAACTACAACAACTAAAGTATGGTAAATACAATCCTAAAAACCAGCTTTCAGAAACCCAATCCAAGCCACATGAAAAGAAGGGTAACGAAAAGACAAAGAAAGACACTAGAAAGTGGTGCGATTTCCACAAAATCCCCTGGAACAACACTGATGAATGTCCCTCAAAACAATCATTAGTGGTCGATATCAAAGAGAAGGAGACAAACCCTAATTCAAAATATGATTCAGAAAATAATGGGACAAGATAGATCATCGACGCAGACCCCACTACTACTATCATGATCACAACAATTTAACCAAAAGAACCAACAGTTCCTGAAGAGGGGGGGAACCTTTTTCATTTACAGATGTGGATGAAGGGGACCCCACTACATTTTGTTGTTGATAACAAAAGCCAGAAGAAACTCAACTCAACAGAGGTAGTCAAACAATTGGGATTGTCGACAACACCACACCCGCAACCATACAACATCGGGTGGCTTCTCCAGGGATGAGATATCCATGTCAGCCAGTAGGGTTTCTTTTCATACAAAATCAAGCCCTTCAAGGATGAAGTATTATGTGTTGTTTCTCCATTGGATGTCTGTGATGATATTTTGGGCCAACCATATATGTGGATGTGCCATATTATTTATGAGTCTCGACCCCAAAGTGTCATTGTTGCTCTGGGTGATCATTTCTGCAGGATACCAGAGGTAGTTCCTACTAATGTTCCACCTAAACAGTGTCACAAGGTAATATATCATACTACAACATTCAACCTCTTCACAATCGTTTCAAAA